>CM035161.1:70802514-71335244 GCA_020205615.1 Panax quinquefolius | reverse complement strand
TCAAACATGCAACCATCTTGTACTTTTATTTTTAAGTCACATACAAACAAAGAAATAGGTGTACCTGGTGACATAGAAGTATTACACTTTTGCACTGCAAATAAAAAAAAAACAGACATGTGTGATGATTACAAAGAAACAATTTTCTAAATTTAAAAACAATTCTTTGTCAGTTGGCAACTCATGAATTCTTAAGCTATGATGCCATACCTGCAAGCGAGAAGAATAGTTGTGGAATCCACAATTGCAGATCCAGTCACCATTTCGCCATCCTTTCTGAACCATTAATTGATTTGCTTGGTTTGTATATGGAACTCCATTATTGAGGTTCCGCCTAAAGGCCAAGTAGAGGGCAGTTGAACTCCAAACTTATTGGAAGTTTGAGTTCCGTAAGTATCAGCTCCACCCAAAGGCCAACTAGAAGTTAATGGTAGTGATTGTTGGAGAGATCCATTGCCTAAAAATCCCAGATTTATCTTTTGTTCCTGTAATCCTGTTGCCCTGGCAAAATAATGTGGATGAGTTGGCAGAGAAGCTCCAGGCATTGCAATTGCTGGCATAGCTGCTACCTCCTTTGGTTGCCCACACTTTTGCACTTCTCTCTTGAGGCATAATCGTTGTTAGTGCAACCTATTGATCCATTACCACACACACCAACCCACAAAGCAGCCAGGAAAGGAAAAAGAAGCCAAGAATCGCACACCATCACACCCCAAAGTATGCAGATGAAAAACACAAATGCTCAACCTTACGATAAATCTAAACTTCTTAACATAATAGATTTCATAAAGGCAAGCAAAATCAATTAATGCAAGATAATCGCATTCTAATTTTCCAAGAGTGAATAAATGACAGAGAACAACCAAATATGACAAGGATAAAAATTGGGAAGTGGCAAATATCCCTATCCTAATGTCTCACTCCTCCAATTTGAACATCCAATTAGAAGCTAATGGCTACCCTCCCATTCTCTTTTATTTCAAGAATCAAGTGTAGTGTGTTTGTTACACTTGGATCTCAGAAATAGTCATTTCAACTTATATTAGTTGTAAGGCATCCTTATTTCACAATTAATAACAAAAAATGCATTAGATTCCTTGGCATTGTTTCCCAATTGGACAAGAAGACACCTTTAAACAAACCCGCCCCCAAAAAAAAAAAATATATATATATATATTTAACAACAAAGGTTATGTCTAAAATTTGAAGAGTAAGCATTTAGGCGCTAGAATATTTCATTTGCCGCCATATCAATCTCTTTCGAAAATTTCCCACTAGTGTTTCCGGTAAACATGTAGAAAACATTCAAACCCAAAATTAAGAACGAGTGAAATTAAAATTTAATAAACCAAAGAAAATTCAAGCTACAAATGACCATCATAAGCAGGAAAAAACTATAAACAAATATATATAGAGAGAGAGGGGATGGTGGTGCAAGTAGGTAAAAAGAAACTAACGGAGCAGATCCAATCACCAATACGAGGGAGCCATTTGGAATCAGGAGGGTTTTGTTGTCGACGAGAAGGCAGGGTTGCTTACATCTGTTGCAGAAGGATCTGAAGGCATAATTTCTATTCTCACATCCGCTGCACTCCCAATCCCCTTCTCTCCCTTCTCCTCCTTTCATATGTCTCTTTCTAAATCAATTTTATATATATATATATATATATATATATATATATATATAGTAGCCCTTCTCTCTCTCTCTCTTCTTTTGCTGACACGGACGCCTTACAGGAGCTTACATCCTCTAAATTTTATAAAGTTTTTATTTTTCTCCCATAATTTACACATGCAGTGTATGAACCGAAGTATAAAGCTTAGACAATTTTACAAATTATTTTAATAGAATTCCAAATCAATTTTATATGATCAAAAACAAGAGCACGAAGTATAAAATGTTGTAGAGAACTAATCGCAAGGTTTTCAAATAAAAGAGTACATTTTATATTATTCTTTTCATATAAAATAAAAATATAAGATAACTATGTGTAAATATCAAAAACACATTAGAACTATCAATTTTGGGATAAATAACATTTTGAAGTCGTTTATCTTTGAGAATTAGGTTTTTTCGTTGTGATTCACTGAAATTTTTTTTATTACAATCGAATATTATCTTTCAAAAACTTACAAAATGGTCATTCAAATCAGATTTTTCGTCAAAAAGCGTTAGGAATCTTAGCTATCAAAGGCAAGAAATTTTTTAAATAAAAAGGAATCACACCAAGAATTACATTTCTTGCCTTACCATCGACAAGTTATCTAGATAGCTTTGGAGTTTGAAGAAATATCCTTCCTCCACATTCCTTGGAACAAGAATGACTTCGGTAGCATTAGCAACTTTGGCCTCCTTGATCGATATATCGAAAGTGGAAGCAAGTGGTGATAAAATATTCATTATTGTGCCGGAGAATATTCGTTTGGTGGTGGAATATAAATCTTGTCGGGGAATATTAAATGCAATAGCTTGATCTTTTGTGGGCCCCATAATGTGAAGCGATTGGATGAAGAAAGCGACAAATATAAGTTGTTTATAAATAACTTGGCGTAGTTATTCTGAATTATCTTGTTGGAATGCCGTTGGTTAAAAAATACACTTATCTGGCGTTGTTGAGCGATAAGCTTTTGCGGTATTGCACCAATTATTGATTCTTACGTGAAAGGCACTACTCGATAATTATTACGATAATTCTTGTTTCGATATTTTATTTTATTGATTGATAATTGTTGCGTTGATATTTTATATTCTTTGTTGTTTGATAATTGTCATTACACAGTATTTTTTATTATCGAAGCGATAATTCATATTATCTGAATAATATTATTAGATAACATTATTAGCGATGTCACAGAAAGTTACATACAAGGAGAGGTTTGGTCACCTTTAATTAATGCTTGTAGATGAAGAAGAAATTCTTATTAAAAAGCCCCTTTCCTTGGGCTATGCGGTTGTCAATATTGTGATTCGTAATATTATTTGTGAATAATTAATTATTGATTCATATGATGAGGAAAATATTGATTTTATGTGGATATAGATGGAGAAAAATTTTAAAATGACAATTGTTGAAAATTAATATTTTATGTAAGACCCGAACTTTTATAAATAAAGATGAATTTTCTATAAATATTATTTTTGAATATTATGGAATAATTTGATATAATGTTATAGTTGTGGGTAATATTTATAAATTTTGCTGAAAGTATCACAGTGGTTATATTATATTCGATTGGATAGGGAATATTCGGTTTAGCGAGGGAATATTAAATGACAACTCAATCATTGGTGGACCCCTAATGTAATTATTGTCGGATTGAGAAAGCGACAAAAATATTTTATTGAAATAACGGCGGAAGTTTTCTGGTTGATCTTTGTTGAACTACTTGGTAGTAAAAATACGATAATATATGTGTGGTTGCGTAGTAAGCGCTTGCGGTATTGATTATTGATCTTATGTGAGAAGTCACCGGTTTGATTCCATTATTGTCGATTAATAATATGAATTATTATAAGCGATAATGACGTTTTATTTTATTCAGTATTATTAACGTAATAAAAAGCGAAACATCTTTTATATAAAGCAGAATACTTTATTAAAGTTATTACATAAATAAAATATATTATATTTTATTATCATAGTGTTTTTCGTAGTGTTTTTGCGTAGTGTTGCATAGTGTTTGCATAGTAAAATGTTTTATATAAATAGAATATATTATATTTTATTTAAAAGATTTTGCTTTAAATATGGATGAGTCGGATTAAAGTAAATCAATCTGAATGAATTCATGGATTAATTACTATCATTCTATTTTCCTATAAATAGAAAGCTCATTCCTTCATTATTTTCTTACGAATTCTTTGAAACTCTAGAGAGAAACTATAGAGAGAAAGAAAGAAAAGTATTCGCTACTTCACTTTGCGATATTCAGTTCTTTACAGGTAGGGAATATTATTTGTTGTACCCGTAAAGGGGTGTTATTCTTTGTATTCATGAAGAGAACTTCTTTTTGTTATTCCATTCTTATTTATTACATTAGAATAACTTTGTATACGTGGAATCCCCTATACTTGGTGATCTTCTTCTTTATTCCATTCTTCTATTATTACATTGGAACATCCACATGCATGTGTTTTATTTTGGGACTGGTTAAAATCTTTATTATTCTGTTGGAACATCACATGCATGTGTTTTACAGGACTGGTTCCGTCTTTATCATTTTGTTGGAATATCCTATCCTATGTGTTTTACACCGGATGCAGTTCCATCTTTATTATTACATTGGAACATCACATCGGTGTGAATTTCACGACTGGTTAGATTATTATTATTACATTGGAATAACTTTGTCATCTGCCAATCTGCATGCGTGGTGATTTCTTTTGTTATTCCATTCTTTATTATACCCGGTTGGTTAAAACTTTAACTTCTATACTCCATGAAATTAGTAGAATATCCTTGATATTTGCGTTTCATCCAAAGATATCTTTTCATGAAAATATTCTTCCGATCATTCTTGAATTTTACTCTACAAAGGTACATATCATGTTGACGGTTTGGATGTTATTAGTTCTGAATAACTTAATTCTTGAACTTGTTTTATTGAATTCTTATATCATTGTCATCATCCTCATGTTTATATTTTTTTAAAGTCATCTACGTGGCTGTATAGAAGCGTGGATGGACTTGGTATGATTATGACGAGGATTATTCGATTGTAATCATCGTAGTAATGGTACAAATGATGTGGTAAAAGTCCTCGATTGGTAGTAGTGCATTGATGGATGAGTTGTTAGCATGATCATGACCATTAATGAATACACAAATATTCTTGGTAGTAGTGCGAGGAATAATTGTGGTCGTGATCTTAAAGAATATCCTTGGTAGTAGTGCGTAGGGGGTGATTCGATGATGTGGATTATTTATTAAAAGGCGAGTCTAAATTTATATGATGATGAAAAACCTTTTAAATCATAAAAGATAGTAGATTTTATTTTCTACTTGACTCTTTTAATGGATTGCTTGTTCATTGCAGATTAAACTTGATGTTTATTATATTTTATCGGTTTAACAATGTTGAAGGCTATTGATAATTTATTCTGCATTATCTTAGTCATAATATATTTCTTCTTTGGGCTAGTTGAGTTCACCACTTTCTTTTTCTTTATTCTCTTGAGGAAATGAGAACATATTTTGGGACTGAGTCGGGGAGCGGAGTAATGGTCCGGAGGATAGCATTAGTAGTCCTCACTATTCGTGAAATAGTGTGATAATAATTGTAATGAGGACTCCTTTTGAGTTTGTATAATATCTAGTAGACAATATTTGTATTCAAACTCACGGTTTATGTCGTATTGTATCGGCAGATTATATTAATAAGTTGTATTTAAATTACATACCATGTAAGTGGCGACCCGAGATGGGTGATGTATACCTAATTTTGGGGCGTCATGGTTGATATCGAGCTTAGAGGATATGATCCTGGCTAAGATGTGAGAATAGTACTAGGAGGGAGAGGGGAATACCTTCCGTTAGTATGACCTACCTAAGTTTATGTCTTTATTTTATTGGTCGGTCGAGAATATAAAGATAATTGTTACATGTCAATTAATCTTTTGTTTTGTGGCGATGTCTGAAAATGACATATGAGAATGTTGAGAATAGCAATAGAGCACTGACAGCGATCGTTGATTCACCATATATCAATAATCGAGGATAATAATGCATCGTGGGAGGCGACAATCCTCATCTGAAACAATAACACTTGACCAAATGATGAATGATCAAATGTTCGGAGGCTTTATGCGATTTATGCAAATGCAGCGAGGCGAAGCTCACATCCAAAAGCGTAGGTGGAAACACGAGAAAACTCTCGGGCGGTCACCATTAAACAATTCAAGGATTTGGGACCACCGGGAGTTTAAGGGAAGCCAAAACCACTTGGCGGAAGCATGGATAAAGCAGATTACCAAGATATTTGATGTCTTGGGATCTTCAGAGAGCAAAGGTTCCATTGCCGCCTTTATGTTGCGTGGAGGCGATTCTTTGGTGGGAATCCAGAAAGCGTACTCGACTTCTTTGTCTTGAAGATATCTTGGGAGAAGTTAAGGGGTTGTTCAACGACAAATACTTTCACGAAAGTATTCGCCACATGAAGGAGGTGGAGTTTATCAAGTTGGAACAAAACAATATGGCCAGTGTCGCATGATACGAGGCAAAATTTGCGGAGTTATCACGGTTCGTCCACTGGTGGATAATGAAGAGAGAATGGCACGAATGTTTTTAAGAGGTTTGAAGTCGGAGATCGTCGACATCTTATTTCTCATAAACCGTGTTTGTATTAGGATGTTGTAAAGGGCTCGATTAGTGGAAGCGCGATAGCTTAGTCAGCCAACTAAAAGAAAGCGACCAACAAAATTATAATACCGGTGAGAGTAGTCATCGAAGCGGTGACAACAAGCGTGGAGGAATCAGCGGGCGGAATCGATAACCACCGGTGGTGTCGAGGCCAAAACAATAAGAATGGACATTTCAAGAAAGCGGAGATTCAACAATGATGGAAAGGCGTCAAGACCAAAGACCGTTGTTAAGGAAGGAGAAAGACCACTATCATATGCTTCAAATGCGGAGAAGAGGACACATCGGTCCGAAGCTGTGCCGTGCGGTCGAAAAGAATGTTATAATTGTTGAAGAGAAGGTCACTTAGCTCGATTTTGTCGTTCTCAAGACAAATTCAACTAGGATGGAGGCACCAAAGTAGTCCGGAAAAGTCAAACCTAGTAGTCTGAGGAGGCGTTTGTTGTGACCTCCCAGAGAAGCGAGGAACCCGAATGAGGTCATCACGGGTAAGCTTATCATAAACTCTAATGAAGTCTATACTTTATTTGATCTGGGTTCTACCCATTCTTTTATTTCTCCTACTTGCGCTCATCGATTAAATTTGACTCCAGAGAAATTAGACTTTGACTTATCTGTGGAAACTCCGTTGGGAGAAACCTTCATTACATCCACTGTTTATAAGTCTTGTTTGGTTCAAATCGGTACCCTCACATTATTGTCGATCTTATTTCATTAAAAATACTTGCATTTGGCGTGATTCTGAGGATTGATTGGTTAACTACTTATCATGCAAAAATTGATTATTTTCGTAAGGTTGTTAGCTTTCATATTCCTAATCAACCTATTATGCGAATTCAAATGACCAAACCATTAAAATCAATCACGGTCATCTCAAGCCATAAAGCTATTCGTTTATTGAAAAAGCGGATGTCAAGCTTTCTTAGCTCATGTCACTGATTTAAACAAAAATCGTCGGTTTTGAGCGATATTTCTATTGTTAATAAATTTCTGGCGTATTCCACGAAGAACTTCTGGCCTACCCCAGGCGTGAAATTTAATTTTGTATCGACCTTGAACCGGTGACAAAACCTATTTCAAAGCCCCATATCGAATGGCTCTATTGAACTTCGGGAGTTAAAGACCCAACTGCGAGGAATTGTTAGACATTGGCTTTATTAAATCCTAGTACTTCTCCTTGGGGTGCTCACAATTACATTCGTGAAGAAGAAAGATGGGAGTATGCGACTTTGTATTGATTATCGGGAGTTGAATCATGTCACCATCAAAAATAGGTATCCATTGCCACGTATTGATGACTGTTTGACCCGATTCAAGGAGCCAAATTCTTTTCAAAGATTGATCTTCGTTAGGATATCACCGATTGAAGATTAGAACCACGACATTCAAAGGCGGCTTCGGAACTTCGATGCGGGCATTATGAATTCTAGTCGTGTCCTTTGGATTGACTAATGCTCCTCGCCGCCTTCATGGATATGATGAACGAAAAGTATTGAGGAATATTTAGATCACTTTGTGGTCGTCTTTATTGATGACATCCTTATTTATTCCAAAAGCCGTGAAGATCATGAAAGCAACACTTGAGGTGACACTCTAAAAACTTCGTGAATATAAGCTTTATGCAAGTTGAAGAAATGCGAGTTCGGCTTGAAGAAGTAGCATTCCTTGGGCACGTGGTATCAAGTCGTGGAATATCATTGACCCAAAGAAAGATTGAAGCTATTCAAAGTAGGAACAACCTAAATCGATAATAGAAGTCGTAGCTTTCTCGGTTTATTTGGTTATTATCGGAGATTCGTGGAAGGATTTTCTCGAATCGCTACTCCATTATTTCGGTGACTCGAAAAGATACAAAGTTTGGTTGGAGCGAAGAATGTGAGAAGAGTTTTCAAGAACTCAAGGAGACTTATTTCAAAGACTGTTACGACAATACCATCGGCTCGGAGGGATTTGTCATCTCTGATGATCTTGCAAAGGGTTGGGATGTGTTCTCATACAACATGGAAAGTTATAGCTTTATGCCTCATGACAACTCAAAGAATATGAGAGGAATTATCCTACTCATGATCCGGAGTTAGCATTTATTATCTTTGCACTTAAAATTTGGAGGCATTACTTGTATGGGAGAAAGTGGAAATCTTTACGGATCATAAAAAGCCTCAAATATTTCTTCACTCAAAAGGAACTCGACATACGACAACGACGTTGGCTTGAACTATTGAAAGATTATGATCATACCATCCGATACCATCCGGAAAAGCGAGCGTGGTAGTGACGATTGAGTAGAAGATCATATGCAAATACGAGTGCGTTATTGTCAATATAAGAGCCCGTTTGTGTGACTTGCAAAGGATGGAGATAGAGTTAAAGACTCAGGGGACACGTGTGATGATAGCGAATATCTGAGTAGAGGCAGACTTTAATCGATAAAGTTAAAACTGCTCAAGCTACTGACGGACTGGAGGCGATCGTATGAGGAAGAAAGTCTGAGGGTCTTTATCTTAGGAAGCAAGAATCGATGAAGAAGGAATACTTGAGTCAACTCCGGACTTTGTGTTCTAACGATACGATTTAAAGTATAATATCATGATGGGGTATGACACACCATTTGTAAAACCCGAAATTTTTAAATAAAAAGGAATTTCCTTTATTTTGAAATAGTAAGGGTTGATTTGATTAATGTGGATAGTTAAGGGTTAAATACATAAATATTTCAAAATAAGCAAGTGGTTATAAAATATTCATTGTTGTCGGGGAATATTCGTTTGGTCGTGGAATATTAAATCATTGTCGGAGAATATTAAATGACGACGTAGTGACCAATGTAATGGGCCCCATAACGGAAAAGCGATTGGATGAAGAAAGCGACAAATATAAGTTGTTTTTAAATAACTGGCGTAGTTGTTGCAGAATAATATCTTGTTGGAATACAAATTGGTTAAAACACACTAATACGCGTTGTTGAGCGGTGGCACTGCAGTATTGCACCAATTATTGATTCTTACGTAAGAAGGCTTTACTCGATAATGGTTACGATAATTCTTTATTCGATATTTTATTGAGTTAATAATTCTTTGTGTTGATATTTTATATTGTTGTTGTTTTGATAATTGTCATTACACGATGATCTTTCATTATCGAAGCAATAATTCATATTATCTGAATAATATTATTAGATAACATTATTGGCAATGTCTAGAAAGTTCGCTCAAGGAGAGGTTTGGTCATCTAATTGCAAGCCGCAAGAAGAAGAAATTCTTATTGGAAAGCCCTCTTTCCAGAGGCTGCACGGTTGTCGATATTGTGATTACGTAATATTATTTGTGAATAATTAATTATTGATTTATATGATGAGGAAAATATTGATTTTATGTGGATATAGATGGAGAAAATTTTTAAAATGACAATTGTTGAAAATTAATATTTTATCTTTTACGATAAAATAATTCATTTAAATATATTATTTTAATAATATATTAAGCGGTGATATTTTACAATGAATGTGGGATATATGAGTATATGAGGAGGAAGAGTATTTTTGGCATTAAATGTTTAACACATGTTTTGTGTGTTGGTGGACACAATTATTGATAGAAATTTGATTATAGCACTTTTTGTAAAATCGCCCGTTTGTGGATTTCGGTCGATTTTTGTTTGGAATTTGGAAAAACTTTCTTCTGCAAAGTTGTAGAGAATTGAATTTCCTATAAAAACTCATGAGATTCGAATTTTCTGATGAAAGGGCTATTTATTATGAATTATTGAAGTTAGAAGCTCAAAATAATTGATTTTGGGAGTTTAAATTATTTTTGTTAAGAAAAACGTTTTTGTATTTTTTGGACATCATTAACATGTGTGGCTGGTGTTTTGACCAAAAGGTGGGCTAAGGAAAATTTGTATAATTATATTAATATTATATTAAATTTTTCTGCTTTGGTGTTCTAAGCATTTTCCTATAAATAGGGTCTTGGGTTAGAATTGAAAATCACACCGTAAACCGAAGTTTCTCTTTTTCTCTCTCGATATTTTGAGCGTATTCTTGTGAGTATTTTGAGTATACTTTGAGTATTGCTAGGACGGTGCAAGTTTCCTTCAAAGACTATACGGTGATTCATTTAGAAATCACGATCTTTCGAGGTAAGGGATATTATTTTTTTTTGTAATGATATTATTTCTTCAATATCATTATCTTTGAAATGTTGATCTGAAGTTTTATCAAATTTGGAACTTTTTCATGTTTGGGTTCTTATTCATGGGTTACTATTCATGAGTTCTTATTCACGAGTTCTTATTAAGCGAGTTCTTATTCACGATTCTTATTCATGAGTACTATTCACGAAGCGTGAAGATGTTTTTTGTGAAATTTCTATCTTTTGGTGTGAATTACTATTCACGTATCTGACTTTATTCACGATATCGACCTATTATTCACGAATCTGGTCTTATTCAATAGAAAAATGAAATTTCTTCTTTTGTGTCAAAATATCTATTCGGATACTAACTCGATTGTATCCATGTTTTGATCATTCTTGAATTTTACACCACTATGATTATTTTTGAGGTATTTTTGGGCGTGGATAAAACCAAGTACGAATCCTTAATCCTTAATCCACAGTCATTTTGTTTCAATGGATTCGTTTCTTTAAAAATATTTTCATCATCCTCGGTCTTAAATGATGATATTATTGAATATCTTTGGCTGTAGTCTGAAGATGAATGATTTGAAGAATATCTTTGGGCTGTAGTCTGAAGATGAATGATTTCTGAAGAATATCTTTGGCCCTGTAGTGCAAAGATGAGCAGTGTTGAGATGAACATGACCCGATTGATGAATATCTTTGGCACTGTAGTGCAAAGATGAATATTTGATTTGAGAAGAATATTGATTGATGTTACGAGGATAAAATATTGATGATGGATACATTAAATTCATAGATTATAGTAGATTTCATTCTCACGTAACTCTTACATGAATTATTATTTCACTGCGAATATTGATCCGAAACTTGTTATACTATTGTATTCTATCAGATTTTTCCTGTTGAAGACTAACGATAATTTGTTGTATATTATCTTAGTCATAATATTCTTTCTTGGGCTAGTTGAGCTCACCCTTTTCCTTGTTGTTCCATTTTTCTTCTCGGGAGGCGAGAATGTAGTGAAGTCTTAGTGGGGGGTATGGAATGAAGATTCTAGAGAGTTGTTTAGTAGTCCTCACCATTTTTGTAAAATAATGAATCAATAATGTGATGAGGATTTATTTGAGTATAGATATTGTCAGAAGATAATATTTGTATTCAAACTCACGAGTTTCTTGTTGTAATAATAAAGTTGTAGTTGTTTACGTACCGTGTATTTGGCGACTTTCAGAATGGGTGTTGTGTATACCTATTTTGGGGGCGTCACGGTTAATATCGAGCTTAGGATATGATCTCTGGCGGAGATCGGGGAATAGAACTAGGAGGGAGGCGAGTAAATCCTTATTTAGTGTGTCCTACCTAAGCTTATTTGTTAGTTAGTCAAGTATATAGGGATATTATGTGATATATTGATTTTCTTAATTAACCCTTATTTTGTGATGATTTGAGAATGTCGATCGAGAATATTATGAGTGGAGTAAATGAGATAGTGGAGATGCTGTCTTTCACCAACGAGGAGAATGTGCAACAGCAGTGGCAATGTTCTCCTGTGAATAACACCTGCTGGCGGATGATGAGCGAGGGGATGTTTAGAAGCTTTTTGCAGTTCATGCAAAATCGACGAGGAGACTCGTGTTCAAAATACTGAGGAGGAAATGATAGAAATTCACAGTGGTCACGACCAAGCAGTTCAAAGAGTTGGGACCACGAATGCTGGGAAAGCCGGATCCGATTAAAGCGGAGGCGTGGGTCAAACAAATTACCAAGATATTTGATGTCTTGGGATGGAGGAACAGAAAGTTCCATTCGCCACCTTTTTATGTTAAAAGTGGCGGCAGACATCGGTGGGAATCGTGAAGCGTACCCATCCACGGTACCTTTTCGGCATGTCATGGGAGGCGTTTGAAAGCAGTTCAATGACAAGTACTTCACGAAAGTATTCGTCATATGAAGGAAGTGGAGTTTATTAGACTAGAAGCGAGAATAAATACGCGGTGTCCCGGTCTGGCGAAGTTCGCGGAGTTATCCGAGTTTGCACCTCATTTGGTGGAGAATGAGGAACGTATGACGCGGATGTTTCGAGAGGTTTGAAACCCGACATCGCCAATATCTCATTTCTCATAAATTTTCTTTCTATTAGGATGTTGTCAGCGAGGCTCGGTTGTTAGAAGCGAGATAACGAGTACGTTCAATTGAGGGACCATAACGAGGATCATCAAGAAGATAGCGATCATCGAATAACGATAACCAACGGAGAAAGAAGAATATGGACAAAGGCGGTAACACTACGGTGGTAATCGTGGCCATGAAAATAGAAGAAGCGAGTCGGGAGGAGATTTTAAAAAGAGGAGATTCAACAACGACCGTATGAAAGGCGTCGACGCGCTATAAGAACTAGTTTTAAGGGAGGAGAGCGACCACCGGTCAGTATGCTACAAATGCGGAAAGAGGGACATATCGCATCAAACCGCCCACAAGCAGTTTAAGGTATGCTATAGTTGTGGAAAGGAAGGACATATCGCTTTCGAGATTATGACGGTAGCGAAACCTAGTTCAATGGGGACGGTGACTCAAAAGATCGTCCCGGAAAAGTCAAAGTCAACGATTAGGAAGAAGCGTTTGTCGTAATGGGTCAAAAATGCGAGGAACCCGAACGAAGTTATACGCGGGTTAGTCGATTATAAATTCTTGCGAAGTATATACCTTACTAGATATCGGTTCTATCCATTCTTTTATCTCTCTTACTTGCGCTCAACGTTTGAACTTGACTACGGAGAAATTAGACTTTGACCTATTTATGGAGAATCAGTTAGGAGAAACTTTCATTACATCCGTTGTTTAAAAATCTTGCTTGATTCAAGTTGGCACTATCACATTACACCGTTAACCTTATTTCTATAGAGATATTTGCTTTTGATGTGATTTTAAGGTTAACTACTCATCACGCCAAAATTGATTGTTTTTCGTAAGGTTGTTAGTTTTCATATTCTAAGCAACTGTTATTCAATTCAAGCAATCAAACCATTATAGTCAAACATTTTCATATCAAGCCATGAAGTCATTCGTTTATTACGGATGTCAAGTTTTCTTAGTCCATGTTATGGATTTGAATAAAGACACGTCAGATTTGAATAATATTCCTGTTGTTATTGATTTTTCCGACGTATTTCGAAGAATTTCTTGGCTTACTCCCAAAGCTTCGATATTAAATTTTGTATCGACTTTGAACCCCCGTAGACAAAACTCATTTCTAAAATCTCATCGAATGGCTCTATTGAACTTCGTGGAGTTAAAATTCAACTATAGAATTTGGTACTGAGCCTTTATCTTGTGACTTCCTTTGTGGAATTCACCTAAGCGAGACTCTCTGTAGGGACGTCATATTCGATGCGATAAGTAAAAGCGATAGGTGTCATTGTGACGTCTTTATCCAAGATTGGGATATGAGTCACGGTTGAGAAGCAACCTAAGTCGATTATCGAAAGGCGTAGCTTTCAGGCTTAGTTGGTTATTATCGGAGATTCGTTGAAGGATATTCTCGAATCGCTATTCCGATTAACTTAAGTACCGACTCGAAAAGATACAAAATTCGTATGGAAGCGAGGAATGCGAGAAGATTTTCCAAGAGCTCAAGAGGCGACTCATTTCGTTGCATATTCTAACCATACCATCTTGGAAAATGAGCGTGGTAGGTGACGCGATGAGTAGAAGATTATATCTTGAACGAGAGTGCGATGATGTCAAGTATACGACGTAGAGCCAACTTTAATAGAAAAGTTAAGGTTGCTTTCAAGCCACCGACCGGATGATGCGGAAGAAAGTACTGAAGGAGCTATTTAGGGCGAGAATTGATGAAGAAGGAATACTTGAGTCCACTCTAGACTTTGTGTTCTAACGACTACGATTTGAAGTACAAGATTATGATGGAGGCTACAATCGCCATTTTGCAATCCATCTGGAAGTACTAAAATGTATCGTGATCTTCGACATACATTTTGGTGGAGCAATATGAGGAGAGAGATCGCGTAGTTTATCTCGATGTGTTTAACTTGCCAACGTGTAAAGCGGAGCATCTTGTACCTAAGGGTCCGTTGCAACCACTTGAGATTTTGAAATGGAAGTGGGAACACATTACCACAATTTCATTACTAATCTTCCTGGGTTTCTCAAGGCGTAGATGCGATTTGGGTTATTGTTGATAGATTAACCAAGTCTACTCATTTTTTACCGATCGAGAGACTTATTCCTTGAACGTCTTTCTCGTATGCACGTAAATGAGATTGTGAGATTGCATGGCATACGCCAAGTATCCATAGTTTTAGATCGTGACCCAAGATTCACTTCATGATTTTGGGTTAGTTTGTAGAAAAGCTATGGGCGCGAATTTCTGATTCAGTTTGGCATACCATCCTCAAACGGATGGGCAATCAGAAAGGACTACTCAAACTCTTGAAGATATATTAAAACTCTGTTGGGATAAGTACTTGTCATTGGTGGAATTCTCATACAACAATAGTTATTAAACAAATATAGGCATGGTTCCATTGAAGCATTATATGGATGAAAAAATGTCGATTCTCCAATATGTTGGGATGAGGTGGGTGAAGCAACATTGTTGGGACCGAGGAGTTAGTCGTATGACTAATGATTCGACAATGTATCTAAAACGGCACAAGATCGACAAAAGAGTTATGCGGATCTTCATCGAAAGGACGTGGAATTTAATGTGGGGATCATGTATTGTTGCATGAGTTGCTCCATGGAAGGGAGTTACAAGATTTGGGAAGAGAGGAAAGCTCAATCCACGATTTATTGGTCCATTTCAAATTCTTAATACCGAGTAGGAAATGTAGCTTTATAGACTTACGTTACCTCCAAAGTATGTCTCGTGTTCATAATGTGTTTTCATATATCTGTACTTCAGTAAATATGTGAAAGACCGAACCACGTTATTGAGTTAGAACCGGGACGAGATAGCAGAAGACTTAACGTATGAGGAGGTAATTGTCAAGATTTTGGATAGGAAGGAGCATGTCCTACGCCAAGAAAGGTTATACCACAAGTTAAAGTTTTGTGGAGGAATCATGCTTTATAGAGAAATGACACGGGAATTGGAAGCGAAAATGAAAGCGAGGTATCCTCACCTTTTCAAAACACACAGAATGCGTCGTCAATTTCGAGGACGAAATTTCATAAGGAGGGAGGTTGTAAGACCGAAATTTTTAAATAAAAGGAATTTCCTTTATTTTGAAATAGTAAGGGTTGATTTGATTAATGTGGATAGTTAAGGTTAAATACGCAAATATTTCAAAATAAAAAAGTGGTTATAAAATATTCATTGTTATTCGGGGAATATTCGTTTGGTCGTGGAATATTAAATGCTTTGTCGGGGAATATTAAATGCGACAAGCAAATGACCATGTGTGGGCCCCATAACTGAAAGCGATTGGATGAAGAAAAGCGACAAATATAAGTTGTTTTTAAATAACGGCGTAGTAGTTGTTTAGATTAATCTTGTTGGAATACCGGTGGTTAAAACACACTAATCGCGTTGTTGAGCAAGTAAGACACGGTATTGCACCAATTATTGATTCTTACGAAGAAGAAGGCACTACTCAATAATGGTTACGATAATATCGCTCAAAGATTTTATTGAGTTAATAATTCTTTGTGTTGATATTTTATATTGTTGTTGTTTGATAATTGTCATTACACAAGATCTTTCATTATCGAAGCAATAATTCATATTATCCGAATAATATTATTAGATAACATTATTGGCAATGTCTAGAAAGTTACATCTCAAGGAGAGGTTTGGTCATCTAATTGCGCTGCCAAGAAGAAGAAATTCTTATTGAAAGCCCCTCTTTCCTGAAGCTGCACGGTTGTCAATATTGTGATTACGTAATATTATTTGTGAATAATTAATTATTGATTTATATGATGAGGAAAATATTGATTTTATGTGGATATAGATGGAGAAAATTTTTAAAATGACAATTGTTGAAAATTAATATTTTATCTTTTTACGATAAAATAATTCATTTAAATATATTATTTTAATAATATATTAACGGTGATATTTTTACAATGAATGTGGGATATATGAGTATATGAGGAGGAAGAGTATTTTGTGGCATTAAATGTTTAACACATGTTTTGTGTGTTGGTGGACACAATTATTAATGTAAATTTGATTATAGCTGTAAAATCGCCCGTTTGTGGATTTCGGTCGATTTTTGTTTGGAATTTGGAAAAACTTTCTTCTGCAAAGTTGTAGAGAATTGAATTTCCTATAAAACTCGCGAGATTCGAATTTTCTGATGAAAGGGCTATTTATTATGAATTATTGAAGTTAGAAGCTCAAAATAATTGATTTTGGGAGTTTAAATTATTTTGTTAAGAAAAACGTTTTTGTATTTTTTGGACATCATTAACATGTGTGGCTGGTGTTTTGACCAAAAGGTGGGCTAAGGAAAATTTGTATAATTATATTAATATTATATTAAATTTTCGCTTTTGGTGTTCTAAGCATTTTCCTATAAATAGGGTGCTTGGGTTAGAATTGAAAATCACACCGTAAACTGAAGTTTTCTCTATTTCTCTCTCGATATTTTGGCGTATTCTTGTGAGTATTTTGAGTATACTTTGAGTATTGCTAGCGGTGCAAGTTCCTTCAAAGACTATACCCTAGATTCTAAATTGTAAGTCTCGATCTTTCGAGGTAAGGGATATTATTTTTTTTTGTAATGATATTATTTCTTCAATATCATTATCTTTGAAATGTTGATCTGAAGTTTTTATCAAATTTGGAACTTTTTCATGTCTGGGTTACTATTCATGGGTTCTTATTCATGAGTTACTATTCACGAGTTCTATTCACGAGAGAGTTCTTATTCACGAGTTCTTATTCACGAGTACTATTCACTTAAGCGTGAAGATGTTTTTTTGTGAAATTTCTATCTTTGGTGTGAATTACTATTCACGATATCGGCAGACTATTCACGATATCGACACTTATTCACGAATACGGTCTTATTCAATTAAAAATGAAATTTCTTCTTTTTTGTCCAAAAAATATCTATTCGGATACTAACTCGATTGTATCCATGTTTTGATCATTCTTGAATTTTACACCACTATGATTATTTTTGAGGTATTTTTGGGCGTGGATAAAACCAAGTACGAATCCTTAATCCTTAATCCCGGTCATTTTGTTTCTTTGGATTCGTTTCTTTAAAAAATATTTTCATCATCCTCGGTCTTAAATGATGTTATTATTGAATATCTTTGGCACCAGTAGTGCAAAGATGAATGATTTCAAGAATATCTTTGGCGTAGTAGTGCAAAGATGAATGATTTCGAAGAATATCTTTGGCTTGTAGTGCAAAGATGAGCAGTGTTGAGATGAACATGATTAATTGATGAATATCTTTGGCTCATGAGTGCAAAGATGAATATTTGATTTGAGAAGAATATTGATTGATGTTACGAGGATAAAATATTGATGATGGACCGTTAAATTCATAGATTATAGTAGATTTCATTCTCACGTAACTCTTCTATGAATTATTATTTCACCGCGAATATTGATCTGAAACTTGTTGTCTATTGTATTCTATCGATTTTTCCTGTTGAAGACTAACGATAATTTGTTGTATATTATCTTAGTCATAATATTCTTTCTTGGGCTAGTTGAGCTCACCCTTTTCCTTGTTGTTCCATTTTCTTCTCTCGGAGGCGAGAATGTAGCGAAATCTTAGTCGGGGTATGGAATGAAGATTCTAGAGAGAGTTGTTTAGTAGTCCTCACCATTTTGTAAAATAATGAATCAATAATGTGATGAGGATTTATTTGAGTATAGATATTGTCTAGAAGATAATATTTGTATTCAAACTCACAGTTTTTCTGTTGTAATAATAAAGTTGTAGTTGTTTCTGTACCATGTATTTGGCGACTCAGAATGGGTGTTGTGTATACCTATTTTGGGGGGCGTCACACCATTCTAATCCATCTCGGGAGTACCAAATGTATCATGATATTCAAATACATTTTGGTGGAGCAATATGAAAGAGAGAGATATTGTTTATCTCAAGGTGTCTAACTTGTCAACGAGTTAAAGCGAGCATCAAGTACTAAAAGGTCCATTCAGAACCACTTGAAATTCCGAATGGAAGTGGGAGCACATTACCATAGATTTTACTACGGTCTTCCTAAGGTTTCTCAAGGCATTGATGCGATTTGGGTCATTGTTGATAGATTGACCAAGTCCGCTCATTTTACCTGGAAATCGAGAAACTTATACACTTGAACGTCTTCGTCGTATGTACACATAAACGAGATCAGAAGATCGCATGGTATCGCCGGTATCCATAGTTTCGATCGAGACCCAAGATTCACTTCACGATTTTGGGTTAGTTTGCAAAAAGCTATGGGCATGACTTACGATTTAGCTTCTAAGATATCATCCTCGCAGACGGACGGACAATCGGAGAGGACTATTCAAACTCTTCAAGATCTATTAAGACTCGTGGTCCTTGATTTCAAGGGAGTTGGGACAAGTTCTTACCATTGGTGGAGTTTCCTACAACAACAGCTTATCAAGCAAGTATTGGCATGGCTCCATTCAAGCGTTGTATGGAAGAAAGTGTCGTTCTCCGGTATCTTTGGGATGAGGTGGGTGAAGCAACGTTGTTGGGACCGAGTTGAGTACGTATGACTACTAAAAGATTCAAACGATCCGACAACGTATAAAAATCTCACAAAATCGAATAAAAGAGTTATGTTGATCTTCATCGAAAGGACGTGAAATTCGATATAGGAGATTATGTGTTGTTAAGAGTTTCTTCCATGGAAAGGAGTTACAAGATTTGGAAAAAGAGGAAAACTTAATCCTCGATTCATCTGGTCCATTTTAATCCTCGATCGAGTAGGGCGTGGCTATAGACTAAATTTTGTAAGACCCCAACTTATTATTAATGAAATTTAATTTTCTATTTATTATTTTGAAATAGTAAGGGTTGATGTGATTAATGTGGATAGTTAGGGGTAAAATACGCAAATATTTCAAAATAAAGCAAGTGATTATAAAATATTCATTGTTGTCGGGGAATATTCGTTTGGTCGTGGAATATTAAATGCTTTGTCGGGGAATATTCAATGCTGACCTAGTGACCATGTGTGGGCCCTATAACGGAAAGCGATTGGATGAAAAAACGACAAATATAAGTGGTTTAAAAATAACAGGCGTAGTTATTCAAATTATAATCGTTAAAATACCCGGTGGTTAAAACACGAGAAGCACACGATATTGCACCAATTGTTGATTCTTACGTAAGAAGGCACTACTCAATAATGGTTACGATAATTCTTATTCGAGATTTTATTGAGTTAATAATTGTTGCGTTGATATTTTATATCATTGTTGTTTCAATAATTGTCATTTACGGTATTTTTCATTATCGAAGCAATAATTCATATTATCTCGAATAATATTATTAGATAACATTATTGGCAATGTCTAGAAAGTTACATCTAAGGAGAGGTTTGGTCACCTAATTGCGGCGCCAAGAAGAAGAAATTCTTATCGAAAGCCCCCTCTTTCCTGAGGCGCTCGGTTGTCGATATTATGATTCGTAATATTATTTGTGAATAATTAATTATTGATTCATATGATGAGGAAAATATTGATTTTATGTGGATATAGATGGAGAAAAATTTTAATGTGACAATTGTTGAAAATTGAAATTTTATCTTTTTCGATAAAATAATTCTTTTAAATATATTATTATATTTTAATAATATAATAATGGTGATATTCTTACAACGAATGTGGGATATATGAGTATACGAGGAGGAAGAGTATTTTTGTTGCAATAAATGTTTAAAACATGTTAAACATGTCAATGGACCCCATTTATCGATCGAAATTTGATTATAAACTGTAAAATCCCCGTTTGTGGATTTTGGTCAATTTTCATTTGGAATTTGAAAAAACTTTCTTCTCGCAAAGTTGTAGAGAATTGAATTTCCTATAAAACTCACGAGATTCGAATTTTCGATAGAAGGGCTATTTATTATGAATTATTGAAGTTTCAGCTCTCAAATAATTGATTTTGGAAGTTTAAAATATTTTAAATAATAAAAATGTTTTTTTGTTTGTTTTGTGGGCTACAACATGTGCATAATGAGCTGAGATCAGATCTAGGAAGGTGGGCGAGAAATCTTAATATATATATTAATATTATATTAAATTTTCGCTTTGTGTTTAAGCGTAATATTATATCATTATCTTTGAAATATTAGTTGAAACTTTTATCAAATTTGGAACTTTTTCATGTCGGGGTTACTTATTCATGAGTTACTATTCATGAGTTACTATTCACGAGTTACTTATTCATGAGTTACTTATTCATGAGTTCTTATTCACGAAAGTACTATTCATGAATCGTGAAGATGTTTTTGGGAAATTTCTATCTTTTGGTGCTCGAGATTACTATTCACGTATAATGCACTATTCAATCAAAAATAAAATTTCTTCTTTTTGTCCAAAATATCTATTCGGATACTAGCTTTGATTGTATCCATGTTTTGATCATTCTTGAATTTTACACCACTATGATTATTTTTGAGGTATTTTTGAACATGGATAAAACAAAGTACGAATCCTTAATCCTTAATCCTTGTCATTTTGTTTCTTCGGATTCGTTTCTTTAAAAATATTTTTCATCATCCTCGGTCTTAAATGATGATATTATTGAATATCTTTGCACCTGTAGTGCAAAGATGAATGATTTCGAAGAATATCTTTGGTAGTAGTGCAAAGATGAGCAGTGTTTAGATGAACATGATTAATCGATGAATATCTTTGGCTCAGTAGTGCAAAGATGAATATTTGATTCGGATGTATATTAATTGATGTTACAGGATAAAAGATGAGCGATGAACTTTTAAATTCATACATAGAAGATAGTAGTTTGCATTCTCTACTTAACTCTTCTAATAAATTATTATTTCCATTGCGAATATTGATTTAAAATTTGTTGTCTATTGTATTCTATTAGATTTTTCCCTGTTGAAGACTAATTGTAATTTGTTGTATATTATCTTAGTCATAATATTCTTTTCTTGGGCTAGTTGAGCTCACCCTTTTCCTTTTTGTTCTATTTTTCTTCTCGGGAGGCGAGAATATAATGCGAGTGCAGTGGGGTATGGAATAAAGGTTTTAGAAAAGAATTGTTTAGTAGTCCTCACCATTTTGTAAAATAATGTATCAATAAATGTGATGAGAATTTATTTGAGTATAGATATTTCTACAGAAGATAATATTTGTATTCAAATTCACAGCTTTTCTTGTTGTAATAATAAAGTTGTAGTTGTTTACATACCATGTATTGACAACTCAGAATAGGTGATGTATATACTTATTGGGGGCGGCGCCACATCGCTTTCTGCCAAATATGTCTCGTGTTCATCATGCGTTTTCACATATCCATGTTACGTAAATATGTGAAAGACCCGAACCATATTATTGAGTTAGACCGGACGAAATAGCGGAAGATTTGACGTATGAAGAGGTTCTGTTCGCTCAAATTTTGGATAAGAAGGAACATATTCTACGCCTCAAGGTTATACCTCAAATCAAAGTTTTGTGGAGGAACCACGATGTTGAGGAAATGACTTGGGAGTTAGATTACGAAATGAAATCAAGGTATCCTTACCTCTTCGACATACAGTGCACCACTAATTTCGAGAGCGAAATTTCATAAGAAGGGAGGTTGTAAGACCCAAACTTTTATAAATAAAGATGAATTTTCTATAAATATTATTTTTGAATATTATGGAATAATTTGATATAATGTTATAGTTGTGGGTAATATTTATAAATTTTTAAAAGTATGCAAGTGGTTATATTATATTCGATTGGTCGGGGAATATTCGGTTTAGCGAGGAATATTCGCACAACGGCTCAATCATTGGTGGACCCTAACAAAATGTATTATCACGGATTGAGAAAACGACAAAAATATTTTATTGAAATAACGACGGAAGTTTCTGCCGTTGATCTTTGTTGAACTACTCGGTAGTAAAAGAAATACGATGTCTGGCGTGGTTGCGTAAGTAGACACCGGTATTGATTATTGATGCTTATGTGTGAAGTCACTCGGTTTGATTCCATTATTGTCGATTAATAATATGAATTATTATAGCGATAATGACGTTTTGTTTTATTCAGTATTATTAACGTAATAAAAGCGAAACATCTTTATATAAAATGTAATACTTTATTAAAGTTATTCTATAAATAAAATATATTATATTTTATTACGATAAGTGTTTTGCAGATAGTGTCAGATAGTGTTTGCATAGTAAAATGTTTTTATATAAATAGAATATATTATATTTTATTTAAAAATTTTGCTTTAAATATGGATCAGTCGATTAAAGTAAATCAACTGGATAATTCATGGATTAATTACTATGCATTCTATTTTCCTATAAATAGAAGCTCATTCCTTCATTATTTTCTTACGAATTCACCTGAAACTCTGTAGAGAGAAACTATAGAGAGAAAGAAGAAAAGTATTCGCTACTTCACTTTGCCAATATTCGATTCTTCTAAGGTAGGGAATATTATTTGTTGTACCGTAAAGGGTGTTATTTCTTTGTATTCATGAGAGAGCTTCTTTTGTTATTCCATTCTTATTTATTACATTGGAATAACTTTGTATATGGAATCCCTATACTTGGTGATCTTCTTCTTTTATTCCATTCTTCTATTATTCTCATTGGAACATCCACATCGTGTGTTTTACAGGACTGGTTAAAATCTTTTATTATTCTCGTTGGAACATCACATCGTGTGTTTTACACAGGACTGGTTCCGTCTTTATCATTCATTGGAATATCCTATATCGTGTGTTTTACACAGGATCGGGTTCCATCTTTATTATTACGTTGGAACATCCTGCGGTGTGAATTTCACCGACCGGTTCCGTTATTATTATTACATTGAATAACTACATCATGGCGGCAAATACCGCATGCATGGTGATTTCTTTTGTTATTCCATTCTTTATTATACCCGGTTGGTTAAAACTTTGACTTTATACTCCATGAAATTAGTAGAATATCCTCGATATTTCGCGTTTCATCCGAAGATCTTTTCATGGAAATATTCTTCCGATCATTCTTGAATTTTACTCTCTATTTGTATCATGTTGACAGTTTGGATGTTATTAGTTCTGAATAACTTAATTCTTGAACTTGTTTTATTGAATTCTTATATCATTGTCATCATCCTCATGTTTATATTTTTTTAAAGTCATCTCGTGGGCTGTAGAGCATGGATGGACTTGGTATGATTATGACTGAGGATTATTCGGTGTAATCATGACCGTAATGTTACAAATGATGTGGTAAAAGTCCTCAATGGTCAGTTGTAAGACCCCAAATTATTAATAAATGAAATTTATTTTCCTCTATTTATTATTTTGAAATAGTAAGGGTTGATTTGATTAATGGATAGTTATGGGTAAAATCATAAATATTTGAATAAGCAAAGTGGTTATAAAATATTCATTATTGTCGGGGAATATTAAATGACGAATGGTGCGATCTTTGTGGGCCCCATAACTTGAAAAGCTATTGGATGAAGAAAACGACAAATATAAGTTGTTTATAAATAACTTGGCGTAGTTATTCAGATTATCTTTGTTGGAATACCCATTGGTTAAAACACACTAATATGCGTTGTTGTGAACAAAGAAGACTGCTGTATTGCACCAATTATTGATTCTTACGTATGAAGGCTTACTCAATAATTATTACGGTAATTCTTTATTCGAATATTTTATTTTATTGATTCAATAATTCTTTGCATTGATATTTTATATACTTGTTGTTTGATAAATTGTCATTACATAGTATTTTCCATTATCGAAGCAATAATTCATATTATCCGAATAATATTATTAGAAAACATTATTGGCAATGTCTAGAAAGTTACATCTCAAGGAGAGGTTTGGTCACCTAATTCTTGGCCAAAGTAAGAGAGATCCTTATTGGAAAGCCCTCTCTTTCTGAAGGCCATTTGGTTGTCAATAATGTGATTCTGTAATATTATTTGTGAATAATTAATTATTGATTTATATGATGAGGAAAATATTTATTTTATGAGGATATAGATGGAGAAAATTTTTAATGTGACAATTGTTAAAAATTAATATTTTATCTTTTTCTGATAAAATAATTCATTTAAATATATTATTTTAATAATATATTAACGGTGATATTTTTATAATGAATGTGGGATATATGAGTATATAAGGAGGAAGAGTATTTTTGTGGCATTAAATGTTTAACACATATTTTGTGTGTTGGTGGACACAATTATTGACTGAAATTTGATTATAGCTTGTAAAATCGCCCGTTTGTGGATTTCGGTTAATTTCTGTTTGGAATTTGGGAAAACTTCCTTCTGCAAAGTTGTAGATAATGGAATTTCCTATGAAAAGTCGTGGGTTTCGAATTTTTCTGATAAAAGGGCTATTTATTATGAATTATTGAAGTTCTGAAGCTCCGAAATAATTAATTTTTGGAAGTTTAAAATATTTTTATTAATAAAAACGTTTTTATATGTTGTGGTATATATTTAACATGTGCATGGTGGCTGAATTCAGATTCAAAATGTGGGCGTATGAATTTTGTTTATATATAATATTATTATATTCAATTTTCTACTTTTGGTGTTCTAAGCATTTTCCTATAAATAGGGAATTTAGGTTAGAATTGAAAATCACACCAGAAGCTGAAGTTTTCTCTCTATATTATCGGTATTATTCTTGTGAGTATTTTGAGTATACTTTGAGTATTCTTGCTATACGGTGCAAGTTCAAGTCATAGCCTATATCCGTGTTTTAATTTAAATCTTGATCTTTCGAGGTAAGGGATGTTATTTTCTTCTCAAATGATATTATTTCTTCAATATCATTATCTTTGAAATATTGGTTGGAACTTTTATCAAATTTGGAACTTTTTCACGTATGGGGTTCTTATTCATGAGTTCTTATTCAATTAATTACTATTCATGAGTTCTTATTCATTTAATTACTATTCACGAAAGTCTATTATTAAGTAGGCGTGAAGATGTTTTTTTTGTGGAATTTCTATCTTTTGGTGTGAGATTACTATTCACGTATCGACATTATTCACGATATCTGACTATTATTCATAGAAAAATAAAATTTTTCTTCTTTTGTCAAAATATATATTCGGATACTAGCTTTGATTGTATCCATGTTTTGATCATTCTTGAATTTTACACCACTATGATTATTTTTGAGGTATTGTTGGACATGGATAAAACAAAGTACGGAATCCTTAATCCTTAATCCTTGTCATTTTGTTTCACTGGATTCGTTTCTTTAAAAATATTTTTCATCATCCTCAGTCTTAAATGATGATATTATTGAATATCTTTGGCCTGTAGTGCAAAGATGAATGATTTCTTGATGAATATCTTTGGCCTTTAGTGCAAAGATGAACAGGTGTTGAGATGAACATGACCGATTGATGAATATCTTTGGCCTGTAGTGCAAAGATGAATATTTGATTTGAGATGAATATTGATTGATGTTCTGAGGATAAAATATTGATGATGGACCATTAAATTCATAGATTATAGTAGATTTCATTCTCTACGTAACCTTACATGAATTATTATTTCAGCTGCGAATATTGATCCGAAACTTGTTGTCTACATTGTATTCTATCGATTTTTCCCTATTGAAGACTAACGATAATTTGTTTCTATATTATCTTAGTCATAACATTCTTCTTGGGCTAGTTGAGCTCACCCTTTTCCTTTTTGTTCCATTTTTCTTCTCGGGAGGCGAGAATGTAGCGAAAGTCTTAGTGGGGGTATGGAATGAAGGTTCTAGAGAGAGTTGTTTAGTAGTCCTCACCATTTTTGTAAAATAATGTATCAATAATTATGATGGGGATTTATTTTTTGTGGATATGTATGCAGATGGCAATATCTCGTATTTAAACTCACAGCTTTTATATGTTGTAATAATAAAGTTGTAGTTATTTATGTACCATGTGTATTTGGCGACTCAGAATGGGTTGGGTGGAATGGACCTATTTTTGGGGTAAATCGCGGTTGGTATCGAGCTTAGGGATATGATCTCTGGCGGAGATCGGGGAATAGAACTAGGAGGGAGAGACGAGTAAATCCTTCGCTTAGTGTGTCCTACCTAAGCTTATTTGTTAGTTAGTTAGTATATAGGGATATTATGTGATATATTGATATCCTTAATTAACCCTTGTTTTATAATGATGATTTGAGAATGTAATCGAGAATATTAATGATGGAGTAAATGAGACCGTGGAGATGCGTGTCTTACCAACGAGGAGAACGCAACAGTCGACAATGTACCTCCTGTGAACAACACCACTGAGGCGAGATGATGAGCAGGGATGTTTAGAAGTTTTTTGCGATTCATGCAAAATCGCACGAGGAGACTTCGTGTTCAAAATATAGAGAAAATGATAGCAATTCACGGGTGGTCAAATGACAGGCAGCGATTCAAAGAGTTGGGACCACCGAGTGCACTGGGAAAGCCGGATCCGATTAAAGCGGAGACATGGGTCAAACAAATTACCAAGATATTCGATGTCTTGGGATGCACGGAGGAACAGAAGGTTCCATTCGCCACCTTTATGTTCCGTGGGCAGGCAGATTCTTTGGTGGGAATGAAGTGAAGCGTACCCATCCGGTACCTTCGGCGTATGTCGTGGAGAGCGTTTCAAGCGACAAATACTTCCACGAAAGTATTCGTCTATATGAAGGAAGTGGAGTTTATTAGGCTGGAGCGAGAATAACATGGCGGTGTCCCAAAGATGCGAGGCGAAGTTCGCGGAGTTATCCGAGTTTGCACCTCATTTGGTGGAGAATGAGGAGCGTATGACGCGGATGTTTCGAGAGGTTTGAAACCGGCGTACGTCGAAGATCTCATTTCTCATAAATTTCTCTCTATTCAGGATGTTGTCAGCGGGGCTCGGTTGTTAGGCGAGATAACGAATACGTTCAACCGAGGGACCATAACCGAGGATCATCTCAAGATAGCGATCATCGAATAACGATAACCAATGGAGAAAGAAGAATACTGAGATAAAAGCGGTAACCACTTCGGTGGTAATCGTGGCCATGAAAATATAAGAAGCGAGTTAGGGAGGAGATTTTAAAAGAGGAGATTCAACAACGACCGTGTGAAGACGTCGGCGTAGAAGATGTGAAGCGGTTCGAGGAGAGAAAGTCCACCCGGTCAGTATGTTACAAATGCGGGAAAGAAGGACATATCGGTCAAAGCGCCCCAACAGTTCAAGGTATGCTATAATTGTGGAAAGGAAGGACATATCACTTTTCGGGATTATGCGGTAGAAAGCCTAGTTCAATGGGGACGGTGATTCAAAAGATTGTCCCGGAAAAATCAAAGTCAACGATTCTGGAAGAAGCGTTTTGTCGTGGCCGGTCAAAATGCGAGGAAACGACGAAGTTAAGACGTGTTAGTTAATTATAAATTCTTGCGAAGTTTATACCTTACTAGATACCTGGTTCTACCCATTCTTTTATCTCTCTTGCAGACTCAACGTTTGAAATTGACTACGGAGAAATTAGACTTTGACCTATTTATGAAGACTCCGTTAGGAGAAACTTTCATTACATCCGTTGTTTAGAAATCTTGCTTGATTCAGATTGGCACTATCACATTACCTGTTAACCTTATTTCTATAGAGATATTTGCTTTTGATGTGATTTTAAGGTTAACTACTCATCATGCCTAAATTGATTACTTTCGTAAGGTTGTTAGTTTTCATATTCTTAAGCAACTTGTTATTCGAATTCAAGCAATCAAACCATTGTAGTCAAACATTTTCATATCAAGCCATGAAGTCATCCGTTTATTACGGATGTCAAGTTTTCTTAGTCCATGTTATGGATTTGAATAAAGACACGTCAGATTTGAATAATATTCCTGTTGTTATTAATTTTTCCCGACGATATTTCTGAAGAATTTCTTGGCTTACTCCCAAAGCAGCGATATTAAATTTTGTATCGACTTTGAACCCTAGACAAAACTCATTTCTAAAATCTCATATCGAATGGCTCCTATTGAACTTCAGGAGTTAAAAATTCAACTATAAATTTGGTACCGAGCCTTTATCGGTGACTTCCTTTGTGGAAATGCCAAAACGAGACTCTCTCGTAGGGGACACCATATTCGTGCGATAGTAAAGCGATAGGTGTCATTGTAACGTCTTATCAAGGTTGGGATATGAGTCACGATTGAGAACAACCTAAGTCAGTAATCGAAATCGTAGTTTTCTAGGCTTAGTTGGTTATTATCGGAGATTCGTTGAAGGATATTCTCGAATCGCTATTCCATTAATGGTGACTTGTAGAGATACAAAATTCGAATGGAGCGAGGAATGTGGGAAGAGCTTGAAGAACTCGAGAGGAGACTCATTTCAAAGACATGTTACGACCATGCCATCTGGCAAAAGCGAGCGTGGTGGTGACATGTTGAGTAGAAGATTGTATACAAATACGAGTACGATATTGTCAAAGACTCATTTCAGTATAATTTACAAATAATAGAGATGGAGATGAAAACTCCAGGTACCCGCGTGATGATATACGATTATAATCGACTTTAATCGATAAAGTTAAAGTTATTTCAAGCTACACAATCGGCGGGTGATGAATTTGAAGAAAGAGGTCAAGAAGTTGTTATTTCAAAAGCGAGAATCGGTGAGGTGAGGAAAGCTCAAACCTTTGATTTATTAATCCATTTGAAATTCTCGATCGAATAGGGGCGTGGCCTATAGACTCATTTTACCGCCAAGTATGGCGTGTGTATGCGCGTTTTCACGATCGATGTTACGTAAATATGTGGACGACCGAACCACGTCATTGAGTTAGAACCGGACGAGATAGCGAAGACTTAACATAATGAGGAGGTACACATCAAGATCTTGGATAGAACATGTCCTATGTCCGAGGTTATACCACAAGTTAAAGTTTTGTAGAGAAACCGTGCTTATTGAGGAAATGACACGGGAGTTGGAAATGGAAATGAAAGCGAGGTATTCTCATCTTTTGAAACACCGAATCGTACATCAATTTCGAGGACGAAATTTCATAAGGAGGGAGGTTGTAAGACCCCAAATTATTAATAAATGAAATTTATTTTCCTCTATTTATTATTTTGAAATAGTAAGGGTTGATTTGATTAATGTGGATAGTTATGGGTAAAATACATAAATATTTGAATAAGCAGTGGTTATAAAATATTCATTATTGTCGGGAATATTAAATGCGAGTAGTATGCATCTTTTGTGGGCCCCATAACTTGAAAGCTATTGGATGAAGAAAAGCGACAAATATAAGTGGTTTATAAATAATTGGCGTAGTTATTACAAGTATTATCTTGTTGGAATACCGGTGGTTAAAACACACTAATACGCGTTGTTGAGCAAGATGGCATACGGTATTGCACCAATTATTGATTCTTACGTATGAAGGCACTTTACTCGATAATTGTTACGAGTAATTCTTTATTCAAGTATTTTATTTTATTGATTCAATAATTCACTGTATTGATATTTTATATTATCGTTGTTTTGATAAATTATCATTACATAGTATTTTCCATTATCGAAGCAATAATTCATATTATCTGAATAATATTATTAGAAAACATTATTGGCAATGTCTAGAAAGTTACATCTAAGGAGAGGTTTGGTCACCTAATCACAGGCACAGAAGAGATAGATCCTTATTGGAAAGCCCCCTCTTTCTGAGGCGCACGGTTGTCAATAATGTGATTCTCAGTAATATTATTTGTGAATAATTAATTATTGATTTATATAATGAGGAAAATATTTATTTTATGAGGATATAGATGGAGAAAATTTTTAATGTGACAATTGTTGAAAATTAATATTTTATCTTTTTACGATAAAATAATTCATTTAAATATATTATTTTAATAATATATTAGCGGTGATATTTTTATAATGAATGTGGGATATATGAGTATATAAGGAGGAAGAGTATTTTGTGGCATTAAATGTTTAACACATATTTTGTGTGTTGGTGGACACAATTATTATTTGAAATTTGATTATAGCTTGTAAAATCGCTTGGATTTGTGGATTTGGTTAATTTACATTTGGAATTTGGGAAAACTTCCTTACGCAAAGTTGTAGATAATGGAATTTCCTATGAAAAGTCGTGAGTTTCAATTTTTACGATAAAAGGGCTATTTATTATGAATTATTGAAGTTACGAAGCTCAAAATAATTAATTTTGGAAGTTTAAAATATTTTTATTAATAAAAACGTTTTTATATGTTGTGGGCATATTTAACATGTGCATGGTGGCTGAATTCAGATTCAAAATGTGGGCGTATGAATTTTGTTTATATATAATATTATTATATTCAATTTTCTACTTTTGGTGTTCTAAGCGTTTTCCTATAAATAGGGAGCTTAGGTTAGAATTGAAAATCACACCGTAAATCAAGTTTTCTCTCTATATTATCGGCGTATTCTTGTGAGTATTTTGAGTATACTTTGAGTATTGCTATACGGTGTAAGTTCAAGTCATAGCCTTTATATCAGGCGTTTAATTTAAATCTTGATCTTTCGAGGTAAGGGATGTTATTTTCTTCTCAAATGATATTATTTCTTCAATATCATTATCTTTGAAATATTGGTTGGAACTTTTTATCAAATTTGGAACTTTTTCATGTCGGGGTTCTTATTCATGAGTTCTTATTCACGAGTTCTTATTCATGAGTTTCTTATTCACGAGTACTATTAAATGAAGCGTGAAGATGTTTTTTGTGGAATTTCTATCTTTTGGTGTGAGATTCTTATTCACATGATCAAGACTATTCACGATATCTGACTATTCATAGAAAATGAAATTTCTTCTTTTGTCCAAATATCTATTCGGATACTAGCTTTGATTGTATCCATGTTTTGATCATTCTTGAATTTTACACCACTATGATTATTTTGAGGTATTGTTGGACATGGATAAAACAAAGTACTGAATCCTTAATCCTTAATCCTTGTCATTTTGTTTCACTAGATTCGTTTCTTTAAAAATATTTTTCATCATCCTCGGTCTTAAATGATGATATTCTTTGAATATCTTTATTTTGTAGTGCAAAAGATGAATGATTTCTTGATGAATATCTTTGGCCTTTAGTGCAAAGATGAGCAGTGTTGAGATGAACATGACCGTGATGAATATCTTTGGCTTTGTAGTGCAAAGATGAATATTTGATTTGAGATGAATATTGATTGATGTTACGAGGATAAAATATTGATGATGGACTATTAAATTCATAGATTATAGTAGATTTCATTCTCTACGTAACCTTCATGAATTATTATTTCATTGCGAATATTGATCCGAAACTTGTTGTTATACATTGTATTCTATCGATTTTTTCCTGTTGAAGACTAACGATAATTTGTTCTATATTATCTTAGTCATAACATTCTTTTCTTTGGGATAGTTGAGCTCACCCTTTTCCTTTTTGTTCCATTTTCTTCTCGGGGAGGCGAGAATGTGGCGAAATCTTAGTCGGGGTATGGAATGAAGGTTCTAGAGAGTTGTTTAGTAGTCCTCACCATTTTTGTAAAATAATATATCAATAATTATGATGGGGATTTATTTGCATGTGGATATTCTCTAGATGGCAATATCTGTATTTAAACTCACAGTTTATATGTTGTAATAAAAAAATTGTAGTTATTTATGTACCATGTATTTGGCGACTCAGAATGGGTTGGGTGGAATGGACCTATTTTGGGGTCGTCACAGCCGTAGTGCATTGATGGACAGTTGTTGGCATGATCATGACCATTAATGAATACACAACTATTCTTGGCCGTAGTGCAGGAATAATTGTGGTCGTGATACTTAAAGAATATCCTCGGCCGTAGTAGTGCGGGGATGATTCGATGATGTGGATTATTTATTAAAAGTGAGTCTCGGCTATAACAGTGATGAAAAACCTTTTAAATCATAAAAGATAGTAGATTTTATTTTCTACTTGACTCTTTTAATGGATTGCTTGTTCACTGCAGATTAAACTTAATGTTTATTATATTTTATCACATTTAACAATGTTTGAAGGCTATTGATAATTTATTACGCATTATCTTAGTCATAATATTTCTTCTTGGGCTAGTTGAGCTCACCCTTTCTTTCACCGTTCTCTTTCGTGAAATGAGAACATATTTGGGACGAGTCGGGAGCGGAGTAATGGTCCAGAGGATAGCATTAGTAGTCCTCACTATTACGTGAAATAGTATGATAATAATTGTAATGAGGACTCCTTTTGAGTTTTGTATAATATCTAGTAGACAATATTTGTATTCAAACTCACGGTTTATGTCGTATTGTATACAGCAGTTATATTAGTAAGTTGTATTTAAATTACATACCATGTATCGACTACCCAAGATGGGTGATGTATACCTAATTTTGGGGGCGTCACATTTTATCTTTTTCTGATAAAATAATTCATTTAAATATATTATTTTAATAATATATTAACGGTGATATTTTTACAATGAATGTGAGATATATGAGTATATGAGGAGGAAGAGTATTTTTGTTGCATTAAATGATTAACACATGTTTTGTGTGTCGGTGGACCCCATTTCTTGACTGAAATTTGATTATAGCTTGTAAAATCGCTCGTTTGTGGATTTCGGTCAATTTCTGTTTGGAATTTGGAAAAACTTTCTTCTGCAAAGTTGTAGAGAATTGAATTTCCTATAAAAACTCTTGAGATTCGAATTTTCTGATAAAAGGGCTATTTATTATGAATTATTGAAGTTAGGAGTTAAAATAATTGATTTTGGGAGTTTTAATTAATTATTTTGAGAAAAACGTTTTGGTGAGTTGTGAACCTCATTTAACATGTGTGGCTGGTGTTTTTGAAAAAGCGGGCTAAGGAAAATTTGTATAATTATATTAATATTATATTCAATTTTTCTCGCTTTGGTGTTTTTAAGCATTTTCCTATAAATAGGGTCTTGGGTTAGAATTGAAAATCACGCCATGAAGCTGAAGTTTTCTCTCTATATTATCGGCGTATTCTTGTGAGTATTTTGAGTATACTTTGAGTATTGCTATATCGGTCTGCAAGTTCAAGTCATAGCTTTATATCGGTGTTTCAATTTAAATCTTGTCTTTCGAGGTAAGGGATGTTATTTTCTTCTCAAATGATATTATTTCTTCAATATCATTATCTTTGAAATATTGGTTGGAACTTTTTATCAAATTTGAAACTTTTTATATAGGGGGTTACTATTCATGAGTTTCTTATTCACGAGTTACTTATTCATGAAGTTCTTATTCACGAGTTCTTATTCACGTAAAGCGTGATGATGTTTTTTGTGAAATTTCTAACTTTTGGTGTCTGAATTCTTATTCACGATATCTGGCACTATTCACGATATCTGACACTTTATTCGCGAATCTGCACTATTCAATAGAAAATAAAATTTCTTCTTTTTGTCCAAAATATCTATTATGGATACTAGCTTTGATTGTATCCATGTTTTGATCATTCTTGAATTTTACTCCACTTTGATTACTTATGAAGTATTTTTGAACTTGGATTGTTTAAAATATGAATCCTTAATATTTGTTCTTTTGTTTCCTTTGGATTCGTTTTCTTTGAAATATTTTTCATCATCCTCGGTCTAAATGATGATATTCTTGAATATCTTTGGCTTGTGTAGTCAAAAGATGAATGATTTCTTGATGAATATCTTTGGGCGTAGTGCAAAGATGAGCAGTGTTGAGATGAACATGATTTCCATCTTGATTAATATCTTTAGTAGTAGTGCAAAGATGAGCAGTGTTTAGATGAACATGACTAATCGATGAATATCTTTGGCACCAGTAGTGCAAAGATGAATATTTGATTCAGATATATATTGATTGATGTTACAGGGGATAAAATATCGACGATGAACTTTTAAATTCATATATAGAAGATAGTAGTTTGCATTCTCTACTTAACTCTTCTAATGAATTATTGTTTTCACTGCGAGTTGTTGATTTAAAACCCGGTTGTCTATTGTATTCTATCGATTTTTTTCCTGTTGAAGACTAATGATAATTGGTTGTATATTATCTTAGTCATAATATTCTTTCTTCGGCTAGTTGAGCTCACCCTTTTCCTTGTTGTTCCATTTTTCTTCTCGGGAGGCGAGAATGTAGCAGTCTTAGTCGGGGTTTGGAATGAAAGTTCTAGAGAGAGTTGTTTAGTAGTCCTCACCATTTTTGTAAAATAATGTATCAATAATTATGATGGGGATTTATTTGCGTGTGGATATTATACAGATGGCAATATCGTATTTAAACTCACATGATTTATATGTTGTAATAATAAAGTTGTAGTTATTTCGTATGCCATGTATTTGGCGACTCGAGAATGGGTTGGTTGGAATGGACCTATTTTGAAGCGTCACACTAATCTGCATGAAGTTGATTTGACTTTTTTACTTACGTGGACACGAGAAAATACAAGCGATGATTATTATAAGACAAATGACTAAAACTATTAACTACTTCACCTAAACAATTCCAAAACTAATAATAATAATAATAATTTCAAAATAATAATGATAATAATAATAATAATAGTAATAATTTTAAAATTCTATTTTTTTAAAAATCATTAATTTTAAAAAGTCTTTTAAAAAAAGTGCTTTTAAAAAAAAATCTGCTTTTTAAAATTCAATTTTTTAAAAAGTCTGCTTTTTTTAAAAGCGTTAATTTTTATAAAAATGAATTTTTTAATTTTTAAAAAACGTTAATTTTTTTAAGCGAACTAATATTTTTCAAAAAGTTTGTTTTTTAAAAAGCGTTAATTTTTTAAACCAAACTAATTTTTTTTTTAAAAGTCTGCTTTTTTTAAAAATTCTTAAATTTAAAAAGCGTTACTTTTTTAAAAAACAGAAATTTTGATTTTTTTTAAAAGCGTTAATTTTTTTAAACTAAACTAATATTTTGTTTAAAAATTCTTAAATTTTAAAAACGTTAATTTTAAAAATTTAAAAACATTACTTTTCTAAATATTAAAAAGCGTTAATTTTAAAATTTTTAAAATGTTAATTTTAAAAACGTTAATTTTCTTAAAAATTTAAAAAGCGTTACTTTTCTAAAATTGAAAACGTTACTTTTCTAAAAAAAAATTAAAAAACGTTAAATTTCTAAAAAAAATTAAAATTTTCTGTTTTTTATAAAAAATAACGTTTTTAAAAAAAGCGGCGTTTTAAAAAAAAATATTAGTTCGATTAAAAAATTAACGCGTTTTTTAAAAAAATTAAAAAATTCTGTTTTATAAAAATTAACGTTTTTTAAAAAACAGAATTTTTAAAAATTGAATTTTAAAAACAAAATTTTTTTTAAAAACATTTTTTAAAAAGATTTTTAAAATTAACAGATTTTTTAAAAAATTTAAAAATAGAATTTTAAAATTATTACTATTAATAGTATTTATTATTATTATTATTATTATTATTTTGAAATTATTAGTATTATTATTATTATTATTATTAATTTTGGAATTGTTTAGGTGAAGTAGTTAATAGTTTTGGTCATTTTGTCTTATAATAATTCAACCTTGTCTTTTTACGTGTTCACGTAAGTGAAAAAAGTCAAGTCAACTTTCATGATCAAGATTCTAACGTTGTTTGGACGGAAAATCGGACGGAATGACCATTTTGTAAGTTTACGGTTATTCGATTGTAATAAAAAAAGTTTCGGTAACAACCATAATAAAAACCGGACCCCAGTACAATGACCAAAACGTTATTTATCCAATCAATTTTTCATGTGTAAATATCACTTCCTTACGATAAAATGTGTAAAACCAGAGAGAATAGCCGATTCAGAAGTTAGCTATGAGTACAATGTTGTTTGCATAATTTTTTTTTTATTGGAACTGAGTGATGAATATTCACTTTTTTGAGTAGCTAGGGGTGTAAGTCCGACAAATGTTGTCCAAATGACACCCAACATATGAACTGAGAATAATGCAACCAGTATGGTTTAATGGTTCCCTCTCTTGTCGTTTATCCTGACTTATTATTTCATTTTATTCATGCTCAAATGCTACAAAACAGTAAAAAACAAATAATCATATACTTCATCGGTTCCATAATAATTATCTTTTTAGAAGAAAAAACTTATACCAATTTATTTGTTGTTTACAACTTTTTAGGAGAATATATTATTTATTTTCCTATATTACCCATAACTTCTCTCATTCTCCCAATAAATTTTCTTTCTTACATTAATAGTTTCTAACTTTCTATAAAAGGGTAGTGATGAAATTTCATACAAATTTTAATTTTTAAATGATAGTATTAAATAATTTTTTTAATTCATGTGCATGAAGTTAAAAAGACAGTTATTATGGAGCCATAGAGTATCATTCTTTAACCAAAATTTGAAAGAAACGACACGCCGTTCTACCGCATCTGCACTACATTGCTAAAGTCGTCTGCAAGTCAAGAAGGTATCCAATTTCGGCAGCATCCCAACATCCCAAGTATAAAAGAATTAGTAATTCTCTCTCTCTCTCTTTCAACCGATCAAACAATATATTTAAGCATTTTGGAACAAGTCCGGTAGTGGGGTGGGTTCGTTCACTTATAAATCATTGAAAAATTTTGAGTTTTTAGATTTCAGTTCAGTTGTTAAGTGTAAAATAAGAAGATAATTAAAGGAAATATATATATATATATATGTGTGTGTGTGTGTGTGTGTGTTATTAGAATTTTGTCCAGATTGATTAATGGGATCAAAAGAAGGCAGGGACAAACTGGGTTGGTGCTGGTTGCTACTCGTATCAGTGATCGCCGCTCTTGTTGTTACTGCAGCTTTTATCACTCTATGGAGGGATTTTCATTATTTCCACTCCAACAATTCTCATGCTCATAGAATAATGGTTGATAAATATGCTGATGCTCTTAGCATTGCCATGCAATTCTTCGACATTCAGAAATGTATTCAATCTCTTTCAAAATTGGAATTGCATTTTCTTTGCTAGTTCATTCCAAAATTAGCGGCAATACGATACAATGCAATTTTAAATTATAAAGTAAAATTTAAATTTATAACATGTCATTAAAAATGGCATCATAGTAGGCAAATAGTTTTTTAATGTTAGTGTACGTCAAATATTATGTGATGCATCATGCATGCATGTGATTGCAGCTGGAGAATTGGTGAAAAATAAGATTGGTTGGAGAGGAGATTCGGGCCTATACGATGGGAAAGAAGAGAACGTGGATCTGTCAAAAGGAATGTATGATGCCGGGGATTTGATGAAGTTTGGATTTCCAATGGCTTTTACTGCAACTGTTTTGTCATGGAGCATTTTAGAGTATGGAGATCACATGAAAAAAGCCAAGGAATTGCAGAATGCTCAAGACTCCCTTAAGTGGATCACTGATTATCTAATCAATGCCCATCCTTCAGACAATGTGCTCTATATTCAAGTAATCCTTTATTTCTTTACCCTTATTCAAATTGATCGTTATAATGTAATGTGTGACAAAAATTATGCTGTATTTTTTAGCAATCAGATTTAACAAATTAATTTTTTGTGCATGTACTTGTGGACTATTGAAATATTGTTGTATATTTGTTTGATTGTTTGCCTGAAGGTTGGTGATCCTGAATTAGACCATGCATGCTGGGAAAGACCTGAATTCATGACAGAGAGAAGGCCACTCACACAAGTGAATGAATCTTATCCGGGAACAGAGGTTGCAGCAGAAACAGCAGCAGCCATGGCTTCTGCATCATTAGTTTTCAAGAAAATCAACTCTGCCTACTCCAAATTGCTCCTTAAGCACGCCCAACAATTGTTCACTTTCGCCGACACATATAGGGCTTCTTATAGTATCAGTGTCCCCCAAGTACAGAAATATTACAATTCTAGTGGATATGGGGATGAATTCCTGTGGGCAGCTTCCCGGCTTTATCACGCTACTGAAGATCCCTTGTACCTCAAATATGTGACTATACGAAATGGTCATGCATTTGCTAATTGGGGCAGCCCGTCATGGTTTTCTTGGGATAACAAGTTAGCTGCAACTCAGGTATAGTGTACTGAATATTTGAATGCACTACTCAATGAATTTCATTTGAAGTTTAGTGTTTAACAAATCTGTCATGCATGTGCTTGCTGATTATGCCTTTGCTGGGAACAAGAATAAGATCAAGAAAGTGGCTATAATTTTCTAGAAAAGCTCCCGGAACACAATGAAATTTGTGAATCTTGCCATTTATCCGATAATTTGATTAGTTTGGTGAAGAAAGATTGATGAAACATGGTAATTATAATGGTGGAATAGGGAGTTGTATACCAAAACTTAAGTAAATCTTTTTTACAAATTTTGGAGCAGGTTTTACTATCCAGGGTAAATTTCTTTGGTGCAAAAGAGATGTCGGATGAAGAAAAACTTGGCCTGCAGATGTACAGAAAAACTGTGGAGTATGTTATGTGTTCGCTTTTACCAGATTCACCAACAAAGACAACTCAGAGAACAGATGGTAATTCCATTTTTTGCTCTACAGCAGCTCTATTAGAATGTAGAACACAAAAGTTAGGAAAAACTTACTTTTTGAATCCCTCTAGTTGTGCAAGTCCAATTTATTTTGAACCTTCTAGATTTTGGAAACTTAAATTAAAACATACATTTAATTTTTTAGTTTTGATTCAGATTAGTATTCCCTATTTTAATAGCTGGCAGCTGAAGTTGTAAACTGAAAATGCATCTGCCTCATTCACAATGTTGTCGGATCATGTCATAATGTCCTCTGCATGCTGGTGATCTCGAACAACATAGGGTGCATAAGTAGTTTTGGTAATTAAAACTCTGACCAATAGAAGTAAAACTTAAACTAAATTAAAGTTATGGAAAAGCCAACCTGAATCATATACATTCCTTTTCTTCTTGAAAGCCGATATTAGATGAGGAATGGTCCCATTAATTTAATGCAGGTGGCATGCTATGGGTGAGCGAGTGGAATGCTCTGCAATACTCCATTGCCTCAGCATTTCTAGCAGTTCTCTATAGTGATTACATGCTTACATCCAAGACACCAACCCTGTACTGCAATGACAAATTATACGACCCAGTGGACCTCCGCAACTTTGCCATTTTGCAGGTATTTTGTCAATCAACTTTAGAGTCTAAAATCTAAATCCCCTGCCCCCCTAAATTACACAAACACATTGATTTAATTGCCAAGCACATCCTTTTGTGCTTCTCCATGTAACTATTGAGCCGACTCCAAATCATGTATAGGCTGATTATTTGCTGGGCTACAATCCAATGAATATGAGCTACCTTGTCGGGCATGGGAGTAAGTACCCTAGCTATGTACACCATAGAGGTGCCTCAATTCCCGTGGATGCCAAAACAGGCTGTAAAGACGGGTTCAAGTGGCTTGATTCGGCTGATCCCAATCCAAATGTAGCTGCTGGAGCACTTGTTGGAGGGCCATTCCTAAATGAAACATATATTGATTCCAGAAACAACTCTGTGCAGGGTGAACCAACCACTTACAATAGTGCTCTTCTTGTTGGCCTTCTCTCAGGACTGGTCACCACTTCTTCAGTAATCAAGTCTTTCGCATGAAACATTCATACTCCTGTAAATTCATCCTCTCCTGTATTTATAGGCGCTTCTGTCGCATTTTTACTTTTTAAGTAAAAAATATATATATCATTTACTTAAAAAATGGTCAAAGTGAAGCATTTTTTTTTTGTTTCTGATAGCATGGTGTTACGGATTATTTATTTCATTAGAATGGTATAGAGGTAATGGAAGGCTTGATTAATCCTCTTATGTGACCGTAAAGAAAAAATCAATATGGTGATCCTGAATCCGCTCTTGACAAATTTGTTTCGGAGTTTTTGGCTTCCATGGCTAATTGGTTTGAAGCTAGGAGACAATCTCTTGCAAAATCTGATTCAGGGCATGATCAGTGTTAATTTGTGGTTAACAAATGTCGTTTGGTCAGATTATGATGAAAAGTATGAGCATGGTGATGCGATTATGGAGTTTGAAGAGGAAGAGATGAACCCATGTGATGCTGATCAAACTGGCGACGAAGACGTCGATTCAATTGTACCTGAGGTTTGGTGATCGTAATGTATTTTAGGCCAAAATTGATGATTTAAACCCACAAATTCATCAAGTATTCAACCAATTGGATCATCCTAAGGTAAATTCTCTTCCAAGTTATGATTTCTCATCCCCTAACTTGTCAGCCAACACAGAAGCAATAGTGATCTTTGCAAATAAAAAAGAGATGGGTGTTTGCTTGGGTAAGGTGTTTGACAAAAGTCCAGAACAGAGTGATTACACTGATGAACTTAATTTAAAATCTCCATATGGTAATGACATTCAAAGGAAGACTATGAAAGAGGTAGACAATGGTAATGCATTTTTTATATGTGGATTCAAGTTCAGCAACGAGCTTAGTCTTAATATGTGATCAAGGAAAAGAGATAAATCATATTCCAATTAAAGAGTCTTCAAGGGTTGCTAATCTTGTTAGTGTCATACAGGCTACAGCTAACATTGTAGGAAAAATGGGCAATGATATGGAAATCAGATTTTTTTGTGGATTTTTTGCTAGGGAGATAATTCAAGTTGGTCGCCAAAAAGAATTGCACGGCAACGACTTATTTTAAAATGATTTAAAAGTTAAAATATAAGTTGACTTATAAGTTATTTTAAGTTGGGACTTATAAGTAATAGCGTTCAACATCAATTTGACTTGTAAGTCAAAAATTTAGTTTACACAAGTTATGAAGGTGTTCGGCTTATAATGACTTATAAGTTAAAATCAAATATAAAATTACTAAAAATGACATTAATAAAAAGATATGCAAAATAGACATTACATTTGGTCAAAGAAACTTGTTTTAAAATGACTTCTAAGTCATTTTAAAATAAGTTACAAATGTTTGTTTATTTTTTTTACTTAAAAATCAACTTATAAAAATAAGTCATTGCCAAACAGGTTTTAACGTTCTGTTTTTGAGTTTTAAAATGGACAAAAAAGAAAAGAAATGGACGGAAAATTTAAGTTTTATTTCCCATTCTTATGTTTATGAGTTTTTTAATAAACGGAAAAGAAAATAAATGGATAGAAAACTTGGCCACTTTTCCTTCCAAAGTTTTCCGTCCAAAATTGGTCCGATTTGGATGGAAAAGAAATTGGAATAAGTAATATTTTTATAATTCTCATATTATCCTCAACTTTTAATATAATAAATTTTAAATTACAACTGATCATGTCCTCATTTTTTATTTTCTATTCTTTTCTATTAAAAACTCAGAAACAACACAAATGAAAACTTGAAGTTTTTTATATTTACGTTTTCTATTCTTTTCTTTTCTGTTCAAAACTCAAAAACAAAATGTAAATGTTATGACAAAACGTTGATTTTAAGATCTTTACATACCCATTCTCGTGGTGAAGACGACAAGGACCATGAGATATTGACAAGAAGGGATTTGTTTCATTTATTACAGGATTCCTTTATGGGTATTAATCAGACTGGAATTATTGGTTGGGGTTCTCAGGGTCAGGGCCCTACTCAAGCTCAGAATTTAAGGGACTCTCTTGCAAAAGCAAAATCTGATATCACGGTCAAGATTGGTTTAAGGGCGGGCTATCGTTCAATTGCTGAGACACGTGTTGTTGGTTTCATAGAAGAGAATGGAACCTTAGGCGATATATGGGAGACTATTTTTAGCAGTAACTTGATCCTACTCTTTATTTCTGATGCAACCCAGACTGATAATTATGAGAAAGTGTTGTCCTACATGAAACCAAACTGCATACTTGGACTTTCCCATGGATTCCTTTTGGGCCATTTACAGTCAATTGGCCTTGATTTTCCCAAGAACATAAGTGTGGTAGTTGTGTGTCCTAAGGGAATGAGTCAATCTTTGTAAGGCGTTTGTATGAGCAAGGCAAGGAGATCAATGGTGGAGGAATTAATCCAAGTTTTGGTGTCCAACAAGATGGAAACAATAGTTTTATGTCGAGGCCCCTCCATAAGCAATCCCTGACAATTTATGGTAAGAAAAATGAGATAATGAGCTTTCAGTATGTATCAAACTCATTAAATGGAGTGGTGGCACTAATGGAAGGTGAACATGTGAATGGTGACATTACCTGTTATGTTTCTAAAATGGATGAATATGTTGCATTAGACATGATAAAATTTAAATTAATTGTTGATACTTGCTGTGGAAAGTTGGGTATGAGAAAATTTGGTGGACAAGTAGCAACAATCCCTATGTTTGACCCTCAGTTTAAAATTGTTGTTTTACCCCTTGATTTGCCAATTTGAGGGAAAGGTCCTCCTAATTTTTTTTGTTGGTGTTGTATATAATTTTTATGCTATAGACTTGTTCCTTGATGGTGTTGGCCTTGTTGGAGCAGAGAGTTGAGACTACATTCAAAATAATTTTTATGGTTTGTTTATCCTACATGGACCATGGTGGCCAGGGTAAAGGAAACTGTTGATGGATTGGAGAGCTTGGCTTCTTAATGGAACAGGAACACTCTCTTAGAAGGAGTTTGATTTTTTAATGACAGAAAATACCCATTGATAGAGAAAGAGAGTTCAGACGTGATAGGGGTAATGGAAGGTTAAGATTAATCCTAGAATTTCATTTGGAGGTGTAATAGTTAGTATATATGGTCCAATATTTATATCGTACCGGGAGCATATAGAAAAAAATCAATTTTCAATCTCCTTTCTTTCTCTCTCCTCTCCCTAAAATTTCTTCCAAAAGTGTACTGACCTGATTGATATATGGTAAGAGTTGTACTTTTTCAATCAACCATGGTGGGAATAGTAAATGAGATTTTATAATATGATTTAGTATTTCCATCCTTGTCTTTTTATTTTATTTTTTCACACATAAATTTATGAATACAAAAGAAGCAAGCATTTGTCTATAAAAATCATCATCATTGACATCAGCCTTTAGCATCTCAAATGTTTGTTTTTGAATCATAAGCCTGGATAGCAAATATGGAACGCATATAATACTAGTAATAAATTCATGCAATACGCATAAAGATTTTAAGAATAGATCTAGAGTAAATTTATTTTTAAATCATTTTTTAACAAGTAAATAATGACATGGAAATATATAGTTTAATCAGGGTTTGTATAACAAAACTTCCTAAAAAACAGATGAAGCTTTCCCGGTGGCTAAGAGAAAATTAAAATTTATTACATTTGAAAGACTAAATAAAAAGTTAAAAATTTTAATAAAAAAAAGAAAATAATAATAATAATAATAATGTATTATATAATAAGGTTGTTAAAATGGGGATCCCATGCATGATTATTTTGGGGTACTACATTTTTAGTAGAATTCGATGTTAACCTTCACATAAAATGTAAAAAATTTACAATTAACTTAATACTTATAAAAACCAATTACTTATTCACAAATATTAAGTATCAACCAATCAACTTCACCATATGTACTACCAACTTATTAAACTAACGAAAGAAAGTACCCACTTAGTAACAATATTCAAAGATCAAATGAATTTCATTCATAGTTTATACATATTAAATTAAAAGTTTAGAGTTGTATTTGGGCTTTAAAGCTTTGAAAATTAGGAGTCTAATTTAGTTGAGCCAGTAAAAATAAAATAAATACCTTTAGTTTATTTTGATAGGATAATACAATCTCACACCAATCATACAATTTTATGCAATCCTGTGTGATTTTACAATTTTATGTATATTTTGTTATCATACAATCCGAATTTTAGCAAGCTTGGTATTAGTATATCTAAAGTTATAGGAAAAGAAGAAGGAGAAGAAGGAGAGAAGCGTAACCAAAAGTGTGATGCTTAATTAAGGACATAAATGTAATTTGACAATAAAGAATGAAAGAAAAGGCAACCCAGAATGATTACCTGCCCCAACAATTCATTTGATTTTCTTGTTCGGTGGCATTTCATCCATCATCGTCTTCGGGAGCAATATCTATTGGGGAAGCTCCCAAATTTTGTTCAAAATCAGAAGGTCTCTCTCTCTCTCTTCGATCTATTCGTCTAACTGAAAGTTTCTTTCTTTTTGTCAATCCAAAGTTTTCAACTTTTCTAAGGTTTCCTTGTCCTATACCTATTTTCTTCTCCACGTTACAAGTGCTTTTTGTTGTTTATTGTGGCTGATCAACTTCTCGATATTGTTTTTTTTGGGCTGGGGGACATTATCCCTCTTTCCCCCTTTCTTATGGAGAATTGGTTAATTTAAGCTTTTACTCTAGGGTTTATCTACGAACAGTTCATGTTAGTTCCATCACATTAGTTTCTTTCTCTTTACAGTACTCTGTTAATTTCGTAATTATTTATGTTCTTCAAGCTCATTGCTCTTCTTACATCTGAACGTGCTTTAACCAGTTCCATAGGTTATGAAGTTGTAAATATATTCACCAATAGTTTAACCTGTACAATATGTGTGGCTGTGTGCATTTATAATTTTCTTTGTTTATATTTCAATTGTAGCTCGATGATGACCCATATCTTCAATTGTATCCTGAAAATATTATTTTCTTTATTTTTTTCTCAAGGGGTCTATATGTTGAAATTTTACTCATGAACGCACGACATGATTATCATTATCAATTAAAACTTAAAATATCTTTTTCTTCTTCTTCTTCTTTTCTTTTCTACTTACAATATCTGATTGAATTGATGTAGTGTTAGTATTTTTCAGTGCAATATACCCCTCCATTCCACAAAAAGAGTCACATTTGATTTTTTTCATACACACTTTGAGAAATCCTAATACTTAAAACTGATGTGTGTTTATTTGATCTTGATTAATGCAATACTTAATATGGTTAAGGAAATTGATATTTCCACATCACTTTTTTTTCACATGAAAAGTGTCGCTTCTATATAGCGACCGTGAAAACCGTCGCTATAGGATCTATAGCGACGGTTTTCATGTAGAAATATTATTTTATGTTTCCTTGTAAACTACTAAAAAGAATTACAAAGTACAAAAATGTTATTTTGAAAATTAAAATAAATTCACATAACAATTTGAATTTCAGGATTTTGTAAATTAACTATAATCAAATTCAAATGGGACTCTTTTGATGGAACAGAGGGAATATGAAATTTGATGTTTCATTAAGATTTGCTTTAATTTTAAAATGCTTATTACATAAATGCAGAATGTATCATCTTTATTAGGTTGCTTTTTACGTTTTGTTTTTTAATTCAGCTTTATATACAAAAGAGGAATGGCCACGGAGGAAGATGTATATTTGTCAACTTTGAAGTCTCAGTTGAGCCAAACACAGATAATATGGAAGCAGGAGATGGAGCGTAACCAGTCCCAAGTGGATGTGTTACAAGCAAAACTTTTGGAGGTGAAAGCTTGTATACACGGGTCTGAGGAAGATGCAAAAAAGGAGTTAGAGGTTCTTTGGCATAGGGTCAAAACGACCGCAACATTGTTGACATACTTGAGGTCGAAGGCAAGAATCATGGCAGTTCCACACTTAGCCCATACCTCCTGTGGCATCAAACAATTAGATGGAGTGGGGCTTGTTGACAAAAATGGGACACCATTGTCTGCTTGGTCAAGGAATGTTGATCTTTCTTCCTTTGACAGTCCAGATGTTGAATCATGGATTGGCATCAATAATCATCCTGGTGCCCATGATGAACAAGATGACCTTTATATCGGTGAGATACTCAAGAGTGTACAAATGATCACAGATGTAATGGAATCACTTGTGAAACGGATTATCATGGCTGAATCTGAAACTGCTAGCGAAAAAGAGAAGGTAACAATAGGACAGGAAGAGATCAGAAAGAAGGCTTTCCAAATTGAAAACATGTACGTAAAGTTAGATGAGATGGAAAAGTTTGCACTGGGTACGAATGTTATTTTGAGTGAAATGCGGCAGAGGGTTGAAGATTTGGTGGAAGAAACATCTAGACAAAGGCAGCGAGCTGCAGAAAATGAACAGGAACTTATCCGTGTGAAGCGAGACTTTGAATCTTTGAAATCCTATGTTAGTAGTCTCATCAGCGTGAGAGAAACACTTCTTTCATCGGAGAAGCAGTTTGAAACTATTGAGAGGCTTTTTGATCGGTCAGTATGGTTTCTTTTTTTTTATTTTTATTGTTTTGCAAATCAAATTTGTGGTACTTTATCTCTAGCATCATTGCTACACTTTCTACCCAAGAAGCCAGTACCCCCGTATCATGGATTTTCATTTAAGCTGACATTGCTAACTGTACTAGATGCATTTATGTGGTCTTTTTACTAGATCTGTGGTTTTTATTTGTTGTCACCGAGTAGTTGTTTAGTCTTGGTTTAGGTTACGCAGAATATGGGTCTAAGCATGGTTATCAAGTTGTCGGCGACGCCTAGGCGTCCAGTCGGTGCATGTTGTTAAGTCGTCTGGGCGACTTGGTGAGAGGGGAGAAAGTTGAGCGACTTGGTGGGCGACTTGGACGACTTGGTGGACGACTTGAGCAACTTTGTGATTGAGCAAATTTTTTGGGTTCTAATGATACTTCGTGAAGACAAACCTTAGTGGACAACAAAATTTATATATATATATATATATGTATGTGTATATATATTTTATATTTATATACACAGATCCCCATGATCCACACACACACACACACACATATATATATATATATATATGTGTGTATATATATTTTTTATATATATACACACATCCCCGTGCTCCACTAGTTGTTGCCCCTCCACTAACTTCTGATTTTGCTGACCACTAAGGTTTGTCTCATTTGGGAGAGCATAAACTAAGTAAAACATATTATTTTACTCTTTTACTCTTTACATTACTTTATATGCTCAAGTTCTTTTATATTGTATAGCTAGCCATATTACCCGTGCCTCCGGCACTACGTACGAAGGGGAGGAGAGATTGTCGGCGCTAGAGAATGGAGGAGGCAGAAGGCGAGCTCGGGAGAAGGAAGAACGGAGGAGGATCTTAGAGTGAGAGAACAATTTTTTATATTTGAAGTTAAAGATAATATAATGGACGGTGAGATTTATCCCAAACTTTGGACGGTTCTGATCGTTTATTAGGGTGAGTGGAAAATTCAAAATCAATTGTATTTTGTTAATTAGATGACAAAGTAAACATCAGACAACAAAGTTAAAAGCTCCACATGACCAGGAACTGATAAACTTAATATGCTAAGAATACCAAGACATCAAAACCTTTATAAACTGTAAAACATGTAACTTGTTTGGGACATACAAATTAATCTATATATATATATATATATATATATATACATATTCCTCGACAATTACCGTGTGTTTAAGAGAAAGAACTTGCTTTAATAAAGTATATTGAATTAAACTAAATATTACAAAAGTATCACAATTTATATAATTTGAAAGTTGTACAAGTTCAAAAAATTACAAGTTTACAACTATTATAAAATTATCCATTTTGACTTGATCTTGTTCACTTTTTGTTGTGATTTGATATGTTACATATATTATGAATATGGTAAATTATTAAAAAAATAAATATATCAATATTCATATAAATATTAAATATATATAATTTTATTCATATAAAATTTACATTGTTAACGACTTGTGGACGACTAGTCGGGCGCTTTGTCGCCTAAGCGTTTAAGCTCCAGGTTGTCGCCTCGCCTCGACTTGACTTGTCGTCTTGATAACTATGGGTCTAAGGAGTTAACAATGAGTTATTCTTCCTTTGGCCCTTTTTGCCCGTCATTGCTTTTTTTGTATTTTATGTTGTTGTTTCTTTCCTTTGTCCCTTTATTTTTTAAATAAAAATTAGAGCTTCTAAACTATTTGGAAGGTAACATGACTATTCAGATGTACTAACTTAGTTCTTTACATAATTTGAAGGACTTGTGATATCCTTGTTGGATTTCTGTTTCATCTTCTTGAGCACAAGAAATTGTTATATGGCCGGACAAGTTGTGCTGAATGCATGAAGCACAACTGCTTTTTAGTCTTCAATGTTTGGTTCTAGACTTCTGGTTGTTGTTGTTTGTTGCAATTAATTATTACGCTTCTTTTTTCTATCCCTAACATTTATTGCCTATCTGTAGCAAAATCATTCTCTTGAATAGTTAAACATCATAAAGCCCTATAGTTTTTAAACCTTCAAGTTGATGTTGTTTATGGCGAATTCTCAAGCATTGTAGTTACTCCCGTGGGGCCGGGGGTGGGGGGGGGGGTTGGTTTGAAGATTTCACGCTTCTCTTAATTACGCTTTCTAATGAACCTAATACTATCTCTTACAAAAGTCACTAGTTCCTAAAGCTTCGAAAGGAGCTTCTTGGTGACAGCATTTGTTCTCAAGGTTGAAAGTTGGAGCAGGGTTGCAACTTGCAAGTTCATTTATGCTAGTCATGAACATCCTAAGGGATTAATTTCCAAAGCTCATTCTGGTATATTAGCCCAGTACTACTGAATGACCAAGCCCAGATTTGAATGTCAAGCTTCGTGGCTTTACAATTCAAGCTGCTGCAACACTTCAGATGACCCAATAGGCCTCCTACGAGGTGTCGTGTTGTTACGCTAACGTAATACCATTTGGAAACTTGTCTGAAATCTGAATAAATTTTTTTTGTAAAGTATTGAAGATGAGTGTTAATATGAGGGTTTGGGAAGGTAAATGGAATTACAGTAAAAGATAAAATTTGAAAGTAAGACTTGTCCAATTTTTTTGTTGAAAGTTATTATTTTCATTAGAAGCATAAAAGGCGATGACTGAAGTCTCTGATGTTTTGGCCGTGTGTTGCATTAGCCATCTATTGCAAACTACATGTGAATGATTTGCACTAATATTCTTGAGTTGAAATGCTAAATAACTAGATAATACACAAGAGTGGAAAAGGTAAAAGATAGAGAAAGCTGGGTTGATGCTATGAGAATTGATTTAGTGTCTTGGATAGAACTGTGAATATGACTGTGCTAAAGCTAACTAGGTAAGGATAAACAAGGCTGGCTTCACTTAAATTGGGATAAAGCTTCTTGATTTTCACTGAACTGTAGTTGGTTTAAGTGACAAATTACATAACCCCTTTTGTGTGATGAATTTATGCGTTTTAGATATGTATTTTAGGATTATGAGATTCTAACACCATAAAATATATGTTCGTGAAACTATGTGACAAAATCAGTTAACTAATTAACGCTCTCGCCTCACGCTTATTAACAGCTTGAGCCAAAATTTAAGTTTAAAAAATCCCTGTACTCCTACAAGTTCAGTACGATATTAAGATATTTAGCTCTTAGGATGCGTGTGGTTGTTGTATCCTTGCAGGCGGAATGTGCCCTGCCGGGAGTTTGGGATAACCTTTACCTATCTCCCATGTTTTGCACCCAAAAAGAAAAAAGAATGTGTTTTTAGTTAATAGGCACTGCACCTAAAAAACTATGATGCATTATTGCCGTTAATTGTGAAGCTTCTATGCCTTTTGAAGTAGTCACCCCATTTTCAAGCTGTTTCATAAACTGGCTACTTGTTCCTATTAACAAAACATCCCATTTTTCTTCACCAATCTATAAAACAACATACGGGAATGTGGACAATAATATGGGAAAAGCAAATCCCAATGCTGTGGCTGTTGTAATTTTGTCTTTAGAGTTGGGGGTTGCTATGTTGGGTTGTCTAGTTTTGGTGAGGTTTGAGGATGGTTTATCCGGTTAAAGGTCTGAATGTTTAACCCGTCTTGGCTTTTCGGATTTGGGTTTCCAAGCTTTAGCTGTGAATTACAGTGCAGTTTTAGCTCTTTTTCGCTGTAAATTATCTTTCCAAAGCTACCCATGGAAAGATAAAATCACAAATAATGAGTTTACAAAGTTATTCTCCTTGCAGTAAAACTTATTACTGTTATCTAATTTGTTGAGTTGATTTTATGGAGCAGGCTTGTTGCAAAGACAACACAGTTGGAGACTGAGAAGGTGCAGAAAGAGAGTGAAGTACAGAAGCTTATGGAAGAGAATGTGAAGTTGAGCGCTCTACTTGACAAAAAAGAGGCCCAACTCTTGGCCATGAATGAACAATGCAAGGTAATGGCCCTGAGTGCTTCCAGTATCTAGTTTGGCAGGCTTACTTTGTCCTTTGCATGTTGCTGAATGGCTTTGGACTTGACTATCGCGCTGAACTTCCCCGGGGGAATGATGTTTCGGATAATCTGTGTGGGATTGTTACATCAAATGTATCATTGGGAGGCCCCTTTTAAACTTGCAACCTATTTCTTCAAATGTTTTTAACTTGTAATTAGCCAAAATGATTTAGCTGCTCTGCTTATTGGCTGGAGCTAATGAAGTTCTGACGATTGGAGTGCCATCTTGTTTGAATATACATTGCTGCACTTTTTGCTTTCATGCATTGCTTTTTGGCATGTAGAGAAATGGCGCACAGCTGCTGTAAAGACTCCTCCATAGTCCATCCCATAAAAATGATTTAATACACTTTTTTAGTATAAATAAGTTTTCATTTTATTCACAATACATCTCACACAAGTCAAGTGTATTTAAGATTCTCTCTTTTTCCTAAAAATAAGGTATAATAGACTTCATGTAATATACTAGTTGGGTGCCGTGCCTCCGGCACTGTATGGACGGTGGGATTTATCTCAAACTTTGAACGGCTCAGATGATTTATTTAGTGAACGGGAAATTCAAAATTATTTGTATTTTATTAGATAGAATTGAATTTAAATTGTGCATTTTAGACATCTTTTGTATGAATTTTTTTTTATTTTTTTGTACTTTCCAGTCGTCTTTTATGGAATAAAAAAAATAGTAATTTTAACATTAATATTATAATAGTTTATAAATGTAAGTAAACATTATTTTTTGTGCTAATAGTCTAAAAGTAACCTAATACTCCCTCCTATTCAGAATAAATGTCATTTTAGAGTTAAAAATAACACAAAATGTCTTTTGTGTCCCTAATTAATTATTTCTCTCTCTACAATTGTCTCTTCTCATTCTCCACGATTGTCCCTAATTAATTATTTCTCTCTCCACAATTACATTTACTAAGCATATTAAATAGAGGGGTAAATTAGGAAAAAATAGTGCACTATTGCATAGAGATTTCAAAACTAGAATAAAATTAAACTCTCTAAAACGTCATTTAATCTGAACAGGAGGGAGTAATAACATATAAGAAAAACAATTATATGCTACACGTGGACTCTTCTCATGCTAAAAGGACTTTATATTATTTATATTTTATAGTAGGTATAAATTAATAAATCGTTATTAACTCAAATATGGTAATAGTGGTGTGGAGATAATATAGCATTTAGTTTTTTCACTTAGATAGTTAGCTTTTTAGGATGAGTTCTTTTATGAATATATTCGTTACATAAATAAAATTTTCTTTTATTTAGACAAAAAAGGAGGTCAGTGTTATAGTAACACTCAAAACTATTGTTGGGTCATGATATTTTATCTCTTTGGGCCGAGTGTATTGGGCTTATTCTTTTTATTCTATTGGGCCTTTATTATTGAATTATGAAAATCATTAAGCCCATTCATCATATTATTTTCATTTCAAACTTATAAGATCGGGTCAGGTCGATTGGATCAATCCTTTAGATATTTTAAATATCTACATCTTTGACTTGTAATGATGAAAAACATGTCGGTTGACTAAATAACCCGCCATGCATTAATGTGGATGGGATCATAATCGATTCGGCGGTAATAAAAGTGATCAAAAGCGGTGGATAAACTACATGCATTTAGCGGAACCCATCGGTAAAGGGGAATGTGTCGGTAGTAGTGGGTGACCACGATAATTGTGCAAAGAGGGTATAACTTAGCAAAGAAGTCTCCACCAAGAGTACGTTCTCATACCTTTCATCATTTAGAATCATATATTAGAGAGAATTATTATTATCACGGAGATCAATACATTAGGTAATATAGCCTCCGTTTTCGATAAACCTTGTGAATTCACATACCGACTCTCACTTTGAAGCTATCCCCAACGGAACCGCCGTCAAGCTTGTGGTGTTTATTGTGTTTACGTTGCAGGATCAGGACGTTTTAGGTGATTGGGACGTGACGAAAGATCTTGGCGTTAACATTGGCGCTAGAAGGAGGGCTTTTTTCAATCACAATCGTTTAAATTTGCTTCGAAAGATGATGAGGAGTAGAGATGGAACACCGGAAGGCGAGGCGATGGTACATTAGTTCATCAACGCCTCGTATTTCGATAAAGGATCGCCTGGGTCCTTCTAAAAGTGCTCGTGAGCACGCGCTTCTAAGCATGATTCGGAAGAACTTCGTCCAGAAGATCCGTGGGGGAGCAGACGGAAGTTAGTTTTCAACGCTGATAAGGGGCGTGATCCCAATCAGGAACGGGTAGGCGGTTCGCCGACCAGGACTCATCGCCGAAGTGGTCAAGAAGACCGAGCTACCAAGTTGGCGAGGATGGCGGACGAAGCGGATAAAGCTTTGGAGGTTCTGTTAAAACAAAGGGAAGATATAGCCGAACAGATGCTTCGGGTGAATGAGTTGAGAGAACGAAGCATCTAGCCATATTCATTAGAAGGACGGAGTAGGCATAAGGAGGTACCCCGTCGGAAGGGTAAGGAGCCGGAACATTCTATGCATGTGTCTAGGGATCATTCTCGCAGTAGGAGGAGATCGAGAAGCGAGCGCCTTTGGCCTCGAAGAAGAAGGCGCGATGATCGTGGGATCAATTCATCATGACGATGAAGAGCGAAGAAGCGGTCGAGAGAAATTATGCGAAACCGAAGGGAGAATATCTGTTACCACCGTTCTCATCATGAGGATGAAATTTTACGACCTAGTAAATCGAAAAAGTCCCATGAAAGCGGTGAGATCGGCGAGGGAAAGTCGATCCATTCCAAAGCCTAACGTCGCCCAGAGAAGGAGATCTCATCACCTGACGAAGGTGTTGATTTTACAGTTAGAGAGTTGAAAGAACTCTCAAAACAATTGGCCGAGGTCCAACGGTGAAGGATACTTACGGAAAGAAGGCGTCCCCTTTTTCCTCGATATTCTCAAGGAGAAAGCGGATGTTACCAAAAAGTTGCCTCGCGCATGGAAAGCTATGATGGGTGGGAGATCCTTATGACCATAGTCGAGGCGTTTGGCCGATTAATGGATTACTATGACTTTTCTTGATCTTTGCTAAATGTCACACTTTTGTCACTACTTTGAGAAAAGGCGGCGAGACGGTGGATGGGGACTTTACCATCGGATTCTATCTCCTCGTGGGTGAACTTTGTGATAAGTTCCATGCGCGTTTTGGAAGCAATAGAAGAGGGGAAGCTTACTGGGCTCTTTAAGACAAGTCCCGTGATTCACCAATGAATCTTTAGGCCAATATGTAAAGAGGTTTAGGGAAGCGGTCGGACGGTGCGATCTTAATGATCTCAAGTGTTGGATTGTTCCGAATGGGTTAGATCTAGTTAAATCGGAGAAATTGGTAAAGAAATTGATGTTTCACCATCAGAAAAGCCTAGTGAAGCCTTCGATAAAAGCGAGAGGGCTATATTGTTGTGGAAGAGGCTATGAGCAGATCTGAAGAATCCTTCTTTGAGCCAATTAAAGGAGGTAGAGGTTCCCAAGACCGATGTTGATCATAAAAGAGTGGGAGGGTACAACCAAGGCGGAAGGTAGTTCAAGAAGAAATACGATAACTTCGTGGCGACAAGCGGCGATCGTACTGTTTGTTTCAAGAGAAGGTTAATAAAGTTTACACTCAATTGAATCTGAGAGAGGTCGATAATTTTGGATCGGATCCGAAACCCGGCCTTTCTTTGAACCACCTCGTGATAATTACAAAAGCGGGACATGGCAACCCTCGCAAATATTGTAGTTATCATCAAGTGCTTTGGTCGTGACACTAATGAGTGTGTTGTAATTTAAAGGATTTTGTAGAAAGCAAGATTAAAAGTGGCTGGCGATTGATATGTGGTGAGAAAAAGACCGTCAAATCATGAGGTTATCAATCGTCATTATTCAAGCGGTTCAAGTACCACCCATTCAAAATGCTCCAATACCACCGCCAAGGCAAGTCGTTGATGTAATAGCTGGTGGGTGCATTGGGAAGTTAGTAGGGAAGAAGAGGAGGTCTTATCTTGATTGATTATGTCGATGCTTGAATGATACTACTACGAAGATTGTGAGCCTTTTCGAGAACCGTTATTTCATTTACGGATGCGGATTATCCTCGGAGCCCATCGAACCGCATGAAGGGGCATTGGTGATCACATGTGAAGTAGGCTCGATGGATGTGAAAATGCATGATGATAGATAATGGATCTTGGTGGATATTCTTTATGCCCATGCTTTTGGAGGATGCATCTCGATGGACACAAAATGGAGGTTGGACGGGAGGCTCCTCTATATGGTTTTCTAAGAACGATCCGGTCAAAGTGGCGAGCTTTATTGAACTCCCTGTCATCTTGAGACGGCCCCTCGGCAAGTGGAGATAACTTGTAAATTTTATGTTGTGCATGTGGATTGATCGACTACAACGCCATTTTGGGAAGACTACGTTGCGCTCTTCAAGTTGTAACTTCTATCCCACATTTCAAAATCAAATTCCCCACGTACATGGAGTAGGAGAGGTGATGGGTGATTTAGACTGGCAGGAGATGTTATCGAACTACTGTTATTTCATCCGGAAATGGGGTCGATAAACAAAAAAACGATGGCAATTGAAATCGAACCCTTTCACCGAGAAGCGACTCGAACCCTTGGTAATCCCATTTGGAGAGACGGAGGAGATTGAGTTGATCATCGAAAAGCCGGACAAGGCGGTGAAGATTGGTTCGGGCTTCACGAACCTCTTGGACAAATCTTATGGAACTCTTACGATGTTATGTCGATTTTTGCATGGGAACCACAAGACATGTACAGAGTTAGCCGGAAGGTTCTTTGAGCATAAAGCGGAGATAGATCCTTGAAAAAGCCGGTTCGTCGAAAAGGCGGATATTTGCTCGAGCGTCAAAAGATCATCGATGAAGAGGTTGCAAAATTCATTGGGCTGCGACTTCATCTACGAGATTGATTACGGAGTGGATAGCAAATGTAGTATTGGTGCAAAAGCATAATGGAAAGTGGCGAGTTTGCATCGACTACAAACCTCAACAAAAGCTGTCAGAAGGATTTTATCCTCTGCCTCATATCGATCGACTAATCGATGCCACTTGGGGTATGCATTACTAAGTTTATGGATGCTTTTTCGGGTTATCATCAAATATCCATGTGCAAAGAAGACATTCCAAAACGGCATTCATTACACACCGATTCGATTGTATGCATACAAAAAATGACTTTTGGGCTCATTAATCTTTGGAGCTACCTACCAAAGGATGATGAACTTCATATTTCGATAGGCAATTTGGGGAGGAACATGGAGGTTTATGTAGATGACATGATCGTGAAGAGTATGCAAATTCGGAAGCATTTGGACGATCTGAGGAGTGCTTTCAAACTATTCGTTATCGTAACTGAGACTTAACGACCAAATGTACTTTCGGCCTTGGTCTTTGGAAAGTTTAAGGTTATCCGTCGATCGAAAAGGGTATCGAGGCCAATCGAGAGAAGATCCGAGCCATCCTCGACATGAAGACTCTCGGTCATTCAAAGGCGTTCGACGTCTGATTGGTAGGATTGCGGCTTTAAGGAGGTTTGTCGCCAATCTGCGAGAGAGATGTCTTCCTTTCTTTGACACATTAAAGGGACCAGAAGAATGCGAAGGCGTTCCGGTGGACTTCCGAAAGTGTGAAGAGCGCTTTTCAAGGTATAAAGACGTATCTGTCTTGGATCCTTTATTGGTAAAGCTTTGTCCCAAGAGAGACTTTATATTTGTACCTTGCGGCGAGTTCCTTAGCGATTGGAGGCGATTTTGTTCGGGAGATCGATGGGAAGCGACATCCGGTCTATTACGTCACCACGCGTCCTACGAGATCTTTGAAACCGGTATCCTAACATTGAGAAATTTGCCTTTGCTTTAATAATTGCGGTGAAAGCTTGGCGATATTTTCAAGGTCGACTCACGGTAAATCTGCGGATCAACCATTGAAGAAGGTGATGGGCAAGCCAGAAGTCTCGGGTAGACTAGCAGCATGGACTATGGAGTTATCCCAATTTTTTATCGAGTATCATCCCCGAACTGCCATCAAAGGCCAAGCCCTGGCTGACTTTATGGTAGAATGCTCGTTCACCAAGCGAGATGTGGAGTTACGGTCGAATCTTACGATCGGCGATGGTAGTTTCTTGAGGGTCGGAAGGCGTGGGCGTTGTATGCAGATGGATCTCTCTACGATGTTGTTAGTGGGGCGAGAATTATTTTAATAAGTCCGGAAAGGATTCAAAGTCCAAATGAGCCATCGATTCGGGTTTAAAGCAACGAATAATGAAATTTGAAATCTGAAGCGGTGTTAGCGGTGTCCGATTAGCGAAAGAGTCTCGAAGTCCAACAGTTGATTATCTATAGTGATTCTCAGTTGGTCGTTAAACAGCTGTCGGGAGATTATGAAGCTCGTGGAACCCGAATGATCAAATATCTGGCGGAATTAAGAGATCAACTTCAATTTTTCGCCGCACGAGTTTGAGTATAGAGCTTGATGACAATTCTCTATCTGCCGATGCATTGTCGAAACTAGCCACTACTGAGATCGGATGTCTTTCATGGATCGGTGTATTTGGAAATTTTACAGCAGCCGAGTGTTCAGCACGAAGCAGTGATGTGTATCGAACGAACAAACTGTTGGATGACCCCCTACATTGAGTATTTGGCAGATGGCGTCCTTCCTTCGGATCAAATGCTGGCAAAGAAGATCAAGTACAAGAGTACTAATTTTAGTCTTATTGACGGGGATCTCTATCGATTGGCATTTTCCTCACCATTATTGAAATGTTTGGTTCCGTCCGAAGCCGAGTATGCTCTTCGGGAAGTTCATGAAGGGATTTGCGGTGATCATATGGTACGCCAAGTCTTTGGCACATAAAGTACTTGACAAAGGTTACTATTGGTGCGACAATTTTCAAAGAAGCTACTGAGTACGTCAAGAAATGTGAAAAATGCCATTTCGATAGTCCGGGTCCCATCGACCACCGGAAGAGTTATACTCGATTCTATCTCCTATACCCTTCATTTGTCGGGGGTGGATATATTGGGACCAGATTACCTAAAGCTAAAGGTCGGAGTTAAGCCGTCATAGATTCTTATTGATTATATGACTAAGTGGGTAGAGGCAAAACCACTTGATTCGATAACAATGAGCAGGAGTGCTTAAAAGTTTATAAAAGAGTCAATGGTGTTTCGCCGGGATCCCTAAGGTATTGATATCGGACAATGGGCCTTGATTCGTGGGTTCAAAATTTGAAGAATTTTTGAGCGATTTGGGGATTCAAAGACAAGAAGACTTACGTGGCTCATCCACGGTCGAATGGGCAAGCGAAATCGAGGTGACCAACGGGGCGACTTCTTTGAGCGGAATCAAGCGTAGATTGGATGAAGCTAAGGGAGATGGCGGAAGAATTCTTTGAAGCGTCTTTGTGGGGGCATACCGAACTACACCGAGGACTACTACGGGGATAAGCCTTCGATTGGCCTATGGTGCGATGCCTTAGTCCCGGTCGAAATTGGATCTCAAGTCTTGGTAAGTCGATTCAAAAAAATCTACAACGATGAAGGATGAAGGCTAACTTGGACTGCTAGGCGAAGTAGAGAAGAAGCTTTAATCAAATTGGTACGCTTATCAGCGAAGGGTGGCCAAACATTATAACAAGGGCGTCAAACTTCGTAGATTCGAAGTGGGAGACTTCGTTCTTAGAGAAGCCGAAGCTTCTACGCCTCAAAACACGGGAAAGCTAATGCCGAATTGGGAAGGACCATATGAAGTGATCGAAGTACCAAAGCCAGGTACTTATCGATTAAAGGCACTCGATGGTTCCGAGATCAAGAATACTTGGCATGCTGGCAGGCTTCGGAAGTATTTTCAATAAAGATTAAGTCGGTTTATGGAAGTGCATACCACAATTGTTGGATATTAATAAAGATCACTTTTCCATAATTTATCATCCTTTGGTCCTATTTGTCAGATGGTCACTATGGTGTAAGGAGGTATGGTAAGACTCATTTGGCCATTCGATGGTAGCCCGTGTCCTTTTGGTCTATATTGATCTTATCGAGAGGTGGTAAGTCGATGGTCATTTGGTCCTATTTGTCCGATGGTCACTATGGTGTAAGGAGGTATGGTAGGACTCGTTGGCCATTCGATGGTAGCCCCAGGTCCTTTTGGTCCTATATTGATCTTTATCGGGTGGTAAGTCAATGGTCACTGGTCCTATTTGTCCGATGGTCACTATGGTGTAAGGAGGTATGGTAGGACTCGCTGGCCATTCGATGGTAGCCCCAGGTCCTTTTGGTCCTATATTGATCTTATCAGGGTGGTAAGTCAATGGTCATTATCTATTTGTCCGATGGTCACTATGGTGTAAGGAGGTATGGTAGGACTCATTTGGCCATTCGATGGTAGCCTCAGTCCTTTTGGTCTATATTGATCTTATCGAGGTGGTAAGTCGATGGTCACTATTAATCCTTATATCTTGGTTCTTATCTATTTGTCGTCCAAATTTACTTCACGATATGGTGATCTCACTCTTGATGCAGATGAGTATAAGTTATTTATTTTGTTTAAGTGTTGAGTTCGGTTTATTTAGTTCAGTTAAAGTTGAATCTGTCAGTAAAATTCAATTCACTTCATTGCATAAGTTAAGCGTTATATGCCATATCTAATTCATAGTTCATCTTATTGATACTAAATTATTGATAAGAGGCGATCGAACGAAGTCATAATCAAGGCATTAAAGATTTATCAATAAACATAAAATGCTCATTTCATTTAAGTCAATTATAAATTAATTACATGAACATAAAAAGTTTAAAGTAGTTAAATATTTACATAAAACCAAAAACATGATAGATATTGAGCACCGCCTTCATCATGGAATTGAGCAATGCCGAGTCGGTGAAGCGGTACCGATAGCTTTTCTTTTCCTCGTTCGACAGGTCCTCGTACCCCTCGAATAAACCTTCATGATCTCAACATTAAGTTCATCCGAAGTCCTCTACTCTGCTGAATCGCTTAGGAGCTCTTGATGAGCAGGGCCTCGTCCCTCAAGGTCTTTTTTATTTTATGGCGGAGCTTGTGACGCTTGGCCTTATGCCTTAGGCTTCATCTTGAATTTCGTCTCGACTTCACCAAGTTGTAGGACTAAGCTTCGATTGGCTGAAGGAAACTCCTCATTTTTCGCCTTCAGGAGTAAGTTCTCTTCAACCAAATAAGCATTCAGGTTGGTCAGAGTTTGTTGGTCGCGGCTTGGACGTGACCAACCCATCCTCGTATATATCCTTAATTCGTCATCAGATGTCTTCAAATCCATCTTAGCCCGATCCAATTCTATCTGAAGACCATTGATGGTATGAAAAGCATCTTCACGACCGGCTCTTTCTCGGTCCAAGGTCGATTTCAGCATATTTATCTCTTGTCGCATGAAATCTTCCTCGGCCTCTCCATTTATGTGTCTCGGACGCAGTCGTCCGAAGACAGCATTAGCCTGCATATTTTCAAAATATTCAAGTCAAACGTCTAAAATGCTCAAAGGAAAATAGAGATGTAGAGGAAGAAGTGATTGTTATTTACCTTGGCCAAATAACTCATTCCCTCGTCGAGAAGATTTCCGTCCGTATGATCACTGAACCGGTGGTCGTCAGTGTGCCGAACGAAAGCTCCGAAGAGGTCAAAGGGAAAGTTGGCGTTGAACCTGGGCCACAGGGTCGGAGATCCTGACCTCGAGATGATGATAACTTTGACTGAAGGATCGGGCCGTTCGGGAGAGGTCTCGGCCTTCGAGAGAGAGAATGGGTACATTCGGGAGGTGTAGGTCTGCGTGAATAGTTTTCGTTACTGGAGATATATTTGGAGTGGGTCTTTTCGGTGATGAAGCAGAGGCAGAACTAGGATGGTTATCAGGAGTACGTTTCCTCTTCCTAGATAGCGTCGGAATCCCTTCGTCCTGGTCACCGTCCTCTTCGATCTGTATTTCTACAGGGGGCACGAAGGGTGGAATGACCGAAGACTGAGGAACCCTGAGCTCTTCGGCAGTTAAAGGGGTTATTTTTGTTTTTAATTTTTTGATCCTAAGTATATTTCTTCGATCAGGACGATCAAGTAAACCGCCTGATCGAGGAATGGTTTTGGAGGTTGGTTCTGTTTCTGGTATGGGTTCGGGAGGAGTTACGAGAGAGGCTGACCTGGGTTTTCTGGTAGCTCTCCTCTTTTGTCGAGGATGAAGGGTCTCTTCTGGTATGAGAACCTCTTCGGCCTCTGTTTCTTCTGTTTGAAATTCATCCGTATGAATTTCCGGTGTTGAATCTACTTGAGGATAGCCGGTTGGTGTAGCCTCAATTGCTTAGAAGAGATTTCCCGGATAAAAAATCTTGAACTCCTTTATTTCTAAGGAGCTCGGTCTGATCAAAGATACTGCATAAATCAAACAGTTCTATGTTAAAATTATATATCATAGAATATTTTCAAAAGATATACATATATGAAATAAGCTGGTACTTACACTTATGGTCATATAACCATGCTTGCTTCGAGAGGAGTCCATATTTCCACTCTTCTTTCGGGAAGTTGTCAAATAGCTCCATCATTTCCACTTCCCGTTCTTCAGAAACGTCTCCAAAGTCGGTGAGATATTTTTTTTCGTCGGTTTCCCGATTCGGTAAAGAAGAAATCTCGTGGGGCCTTTGACGAAAAACCATTTCTCGTGCCATCCCCTATTGCTCGAAGGGTGTTCACGTGAACGTCTGTCAAATTTTTCTCCGGACTTGAGGAGAATGTTTCTTTGAGGGCCTTGAACCCCTTCTCCTGGATTGTACTATCTTGTAGACAATGAAGAAGAAGTCCAGGAGGGCTCGACGCCCAATTCATGGCGAGAAGGCCACGAAGGCCCAGAATGTGGATGTAGGAGTTTGGCACCAGTTGTGAAAATCCCACACCCAAGAACCCCGATGAGGGTCACTATAAAGGCGTGAAGGGGGAAGCGAACCCCTTCTCCAAAGATAAAAATCAATGGGGACGGTAGTCCATCCTTGGTAGTTGATACATCTTCTCACCAGACCGGGGTACCCTGACCGCATGGGTATCCGGAATGTGGAACCGAGTTCGAACTCTCTTTAGTTCAGCCTCAGTTATGACAGAAGGAGTGTTGGCATGCGAGAATCGCTCCGTACTCCTGTAGTATTCGGAGGGGGTTTTTTGGGTTTTCTGTTTGGGATTCGTACTTGAAGTCCCCTCGTGAGGATTAGGGTTTGGTGGAACCACTGTGATAGGTGTTACAAGTATAGGGGAACTCTGTTCGGGGTTGTGGGAAGCCATTTGTGACGATTTGCAGAGAGAGAGATCAGAAAGTTTAGAAGGCGCTCGAATTTCAAATGAATAGGTAAAACTGTCAAATTTGGTAAAGTTATCCTTTTATCTTGTGATTTACGGTGTTCAAGACGGGTGCATTAAATGCTAGTAATAATTTGGAATTTGAATGGGAAGCGTCGCTTTGGTTAGGGTATTTAATGGATAGAGCCTTTCGAATTGGGCCCTTAAATTCCTTTCATTTCATTTAAATGAGCGATAAATGGGTACGTTTTTAATTACATCTTGTTATTTATTGATTCTCTGTAAAAATATCATGGATTGTTTATAGTTTTTATTAAACATTCATTCAACAAAAACTAGGGGGCAATGTTGGGTCATGATATTTTATCTCTTTCAATGAGTGTATTGGGCTTATTCTTTTAATTATTCTATTGGGCCTTTATTATTGAATTATGAAAGTCATTAAGCCCGATCATCATATTATTTTCATTTCAACTTATAAGATCGAATTGGTCGATTGGATCAATCCTTTAGATATTTTAATATCTACATCTTTGACTTGTAATGATGAAAAAAGCATGTCGGTTGACTAAATAACTGCCATGCATTAATGTGGATGGGATCATAATCGATTCGGTAGAGTAATGCTTGATGAAAGAGCGGTGGATAAACTACATGCATTCGTGAGGACCCATCGAGAAAGGGGGGGATGTCGGGTACTAGTAGATGGCACGATAATTGTGCAAAGAGGGTATAACTTAGCAAGGAAGTCTTCACTAAGAGGTACGTTCTCATACCCTTCATCATTCAGAATCACACACACATAGAGAATTATTATTATTATTTCTTTATATCAATACATTAGGTGATATAGCTCAGTTTTTCGATAAACCTTGTGAATTCATATATCGACTCTCACGCTTTGAGCTATCCCCCCGGAATCGTAAATCAAGCTTGTGGTGTTCATTGTATTTACGTTGCAGGATCAGGACGTTTTACGTGATTGGGACGTGACAAAAGATCTTGGCGTTAACAATGATGAATAATTGTTGAAATATTAAAAATGTGATTATTGAAGATAAGTGAATTATAAAAGTTAGAGGGGAATAATGCAAACTGGGAAAACTTTAGGGGTACCAAAGTGTAATAAGTAAATCAATCTGGACCGCAGGTGGTGGTTTTAATAGTAAATCAATCTGGACCATCGGTGGTAGTTTTAATAGTAAATCAATCTGACCGTCGGTGGTGGTTTTAATAGTAAATCAATCTAGTAACCGTCTTTATTAGTTTTAATAGTAAATCAATTTGGACCGTCGGTGGTGGTTTTAATAGTAAATCAATCTGGACCATTGGTGGTGGTTTAAATAGTAAATCAATCTGAACCGTCGGTGGTGATTTTAATAAATTAATCTAGATAAATGGGTTGTGGTTTTAATAGTAAATCAATATGGACCGTTGGTTGTGGTTTTATTAGTAAATCAATATGGATTGTCCGCTTTAATAGTAAATCAATCTCGGACCATTCATGAATCGATTCTTATTTAGTCCATTCTCCTATAAATAGAAGCTTAATTCTTCTTTCATTCTCACCAATTCACTAAGACTCACAAGAGAAGCTATAGAAAGAAACTATAGAGAGAAAGAAGAAGAGTATTCTGCTACTTCACTATTGCAGTATCCAGTCTTTTGTATTCGTAAGGATATTATTTCTTTCGTATTCGTAAGGAATATCATTTTTCGTATTCATCCTTTAATCTATGGGAATAACCTATCTACGTGGATTACGTACCGCATGACAGGTAAAATTCATTTCCAGTTTTGTATGTTATTTCTTTTCATATTCTTAAATCTAAACTTACTATGGTAAGCATTGCTTCTACAATTCCTGAAATTAGTAGAATATCCTTGAGTTTTGCGCTTCATCTAGTAACGTTTCATTGGAATATTGGTCTAAACTTTTTTTTATTAAATTTCAATATATTCACCCGGTACTATTCACTTGGGGTTTGATGTACTTTTCATGACGGGTTACTATTCATTTATTACTATTCACCTGTGTATTATTCACTCTCGGGGATTCTTGGTACTTTTATGTGTGGGTACTATTCACGAAGTACTTTTCATGAAGTCTTATTCATTTAAGTACTATTCATGAAGTACTATTCATGAAGTACTATTCACTCTCTGGTATTATTTACTCGGGGATTTGGTATACTTTTCATGACGAGTTACTATTCACTCGGGTATTATTCACTCGGGGATTTGGGGTACTTTTTATGCTGGGGTACTATTCACGAAGTACTATTCACTCAGGTACTATTCACCTGGGGTACTATTCATGACAAAAAATTGATTTCTTTTCTGTCCAAATATTTTTGATACATGGATATTGTAGACACTCAAAATTTTCTTTTCCTGTTACTAACTATGCAGGAGGGCAAAAGCATCTTTTTCACACTCCAGAGGTAATCTTGGAGTACCACAACATCAATTCCAACCTCAGAGATATCCCTGAGTACATTCAAAGTCAACAACATGACAATCTCAGAGATAACCCTGGGAAAAACTCGTTGCAACTGTGCGAAAATCGGTGATAACCCCGGGAGAGGCAAAATGGTCATTTTGCCGACTCAACTTCACTTCAAGTCAAATACACTCATTTCAACTCAAATCTCTTCAAAAGAAGTCCCACAAGAACCATATCTTAACTTCGGAGCGCGAACTACGCAAAATAGCTTACCGAATTGCCTGACGGAGACCCAGGAATGCTATTTCGGTCATGGACCCATCTTCTTGGAATCAAAAAAGGGCAAATCCCATGTCATTGCGTAACTCTCGACAAAAGCAGTCCGAAGAAGGTCTTATATACCTCGTTCGGATGCTTGGATTGATGTTCTGCAAGTTCGAGCGGACATTACAGTGCACTAGTGCTCGATGCCGAGACGACGGGACTTCATGTGAACTGGGGCACCCAGGCAGCCAGCAGTGCATTTCTTGGCTACCACAGTACACTCATGGCTCCCCCTCTATAAATAGAGGGCTTGGGGTGGCCATATTTGGGGGGGGGGGGAAGAGCGAGGAAACCCTGTCCAATTGGCTTTGTACACACCATAAACTGAGTACTTTCTTATTTCAAACACCTTTGAGCTTATATTCATCATATTTTTTATCTACGGAGGGAAAGTACTCATCCATTTAAAGTTATTGGAGTCTTCTTTGGTAGTCCACTGTAAGCCTTCTCACACTCTATAAAGCCATTCTCTTCATCTTTGCACACACTATTCTACACATTGAGAGTCGTGTTGTGTGCGTATGCCCGGACTTCGGTCCATGGTTTTCATTTCAGTCTGTATATATATACTTATATATATATATTTATATATGGACTAACATTATCAAGTTATGCCTCGATTGAGCCTAGACTTATGTCTGGAGCATTTACCTGCATATATATATATAATTGTTTTCAGACATATCTGATAAACCTGGATTTTATATCCAGACCCCAAATCCAGGTACTTCATTCCCATAGGATTTGGTGCTCACTTATCAAAATACTACATCTAACTACCCATAATCAAAGGATAAAGACATAATTTAAATAATTTAAACAATCATCTTTCCCATTAAAAGGTTAAATCATAATCTCAAAATAAATCCCAGGTAATCTAACCTTAAAATTATTACATAAGTTTGCGGAATTCATCATAAATTAAAACAATTCTTTAACATAATTCATTAAAATAAAAATTCTCTTAAGTCTTCAACATTTGGACGTCTTGCCCTTTCCTTTGCTAGTAGACGGCTTATTATAGACTTTCTCAACTTTAGCTGCAGTGTTAAATGCAAGAGTGAGCAAGCAATTACTCACTGATATAGAAAGTAGCAATAATAATAACATGAGAATGAACAAAGAATGCTAGCAATAATGAACTTGTTCTGTGAATTAAGAATAGAAAACAAGTTCGAAATCAATGTCTAAGGGTCTTAAGACCACGAACTATGTCTTCGACATATAGGTATTATTACCTTAACCTTAACAGTTATTAGACTGTACAGACCCTTCTTAGCTTACTTAGGGGGATCAACCCTTTGTACCATGTATTGTGCACAAACATCTAAACGTTACACGTACAAAAATCCCCTATATTAGGGTTGTTTGTTGTAGTTTGAATTTAGAATTTCCGCACTAAAGAAAGTTTAGTTTGGAACTAGCTTATCAGTGTCTCTAGAATTTTAGTACACTATTTAACTTCCATCAATAAAGGTTTAATACAAGAATGTATAACTAAACAAGGCTATTAAAGTCAAAGATCGGATATCAACAACATATATAACTAAATAACATGATATACATGTGAAGCGCTATATTCAAAGGAGTTTAGAACATTCTTCTATGAATCAATGTATTATAACAATATATGCTTCGAATGATAATAAGGAAAATAAATCTCACTCGATGTAACGAATTAGGTTACAAGAGCTTGCACAAACATGCTCAAGATAAACTAGACATGTTCAACCTTACAAGAATTTTAGGAACTTGTACAATAACGATTTAGGAATGGGAACATGTATTTAATATGAAAAGAATTAAGTTCGAAAGCTTGCTCAATGTAAAGAGTTAAGGTTTAGGAACTTGCCTTGCTTTTAAGCTACACAAACGTAAAATAATCTCTAATTACCCTACACATATCATTGAAATCGCAACAACAATTAATTGTATGTATATTAGCTTTATGGGTTTAACCCATCATTTAGGTCATAACCTTAACTTAGCAACTAACCATGTTGGTTTAATATTAACGAATCGAAATCTCATTACGAGCCAACATAGCCTAACCATTCATCTCTAACCTTTGAAAACATCACATTTGGTTTCATTTTATAACTTATTTAAATAATTATTTCAAATCTTTACACTTTGCATTACAACACATTACAATCTGTTATTGTAATCCACTTAATGTTTTAGTATCCTTTACATGCATGTTAAACTAACCCAAGTCCATTACGCATGACCTGCAATTAAGCAGACTTCACTATCTCGTGATCGTGCTACTCCTCGCATGCACATGATAGTATTATTATATCAGCTATCACGCTACACATACCTAAATAATCACACTTCACGACATAACCGTCAATGCAGTGAGCAAAGTATGCGATTGCCGATGCACCATTTATTTTCAATTTTACAGTAACACGAACTAATAATACTCGCTATATAGGCAAAAATCCCAATTTCACGTAAAATCTCCCAACTTCAACATCTAACACTTTTGACATACTATAGTTATACATGCTAAGCACCATTATATATACAAAACATTACATATATACCATTTTGAGGAATCAAAACATAGTTTTTCCAAATTTTCTTCATTTTTACACTTTTAACGAATTTGATCGCCACGAACTCGTTTCTTAATCAATTGACATGATTTAAACTTCGTTGTTTTCATTTGCCAACATATTATCACAATCCAATTTCAATTCGCAGATTACATCACATATTAAACAAGAAATTTGGTACTTTCTAAGCTACTTTATATGAACATAAACATTGTGATCTCATTTTCTTCTTCAAACCCAATTTCTCATGAATTTGATAACAAATAACATGTTTACATGATAATTAACAGATTCTACAACATAATACACACCATTTACACAACACTTGAACAATAAATCCACAAAAAAACCAATTTACAGAGAATTCGATAAAAACTAAAACTTAGAAATTTAGGAATGAATTATACCTTAATCCTCTTGATTATAGGCTAGTACAAGATGGTGAATCTCTTCTTTCTCTTGGCAACTCACATAGATTACTCTCTCTTAATTTCTTACTCTCAAAACTCTACAATTCTCTCCTCCTCTATTTTTCTATGTTAACAAGCCTAAGGAAAAATAAGACGTAGAATTATAAATATAACCTGGCCTCTCCCACACGTCGTCGGTAAAAACACAAAAAGGCTCGCGTTAGTTGAATAAGCCAAAGGCCACAAGGCCTTGTTTGGCTACCAAACCACTTTATAAACTAAATTATTTTTATATTATTATATTATATAGTTTCCAATTGTCACACTTTAGATAATTTAAATAACTTAGTTTAATTAATTTAAATAACTTATAATAATAATTAAAATAATTTCTTATATAGTTACCATTATAAATAATAATTAATTTTATATCTAATTTAATTAATAAACTGTATAACATCACTTTATTTAATTTATTTATTTCCATTAAATTAAATAATTTATTTAATTTAATTATTTTCTTAAATATTAAGCAATTGATTTAATTTAATTATTTCCTTAAATTAAATCCTTTAAATAAAATTATCAATACTCAATTTAATTAACATTAATCAATTTAGTTACTAAATTAATTCACCACAATTCATCAATTATTTATTTTCCTCAATAAATAAATTATTTAAAATATTTATTTAATTCAATAAATATTTAAATTAAATTACAAATTTCTCGATCGTTACATCCTTCCTCCTTAAAAGGATTCTCGTCCCCGTAATCACAACAAAAAAATTTATTCGTTACATTCTTCCTCCTTAACAAGATTCTCGTCCCCGTAATCGCTATACAAAATCAAGCAAACAATCGAGGATAATTCTTCATCATAACGCTTTCAAGTTCCCACGTAGCTTCTTCAAAGATTGTGGTTCCTCCAGATTACCTTAATGTAAGGTATCACCTTATTCCTCAAGATTGCTTCTTTTTTTTGTCAACAATTTGAACATGGACTTCTTCATAGGACAAATCTTTTTCAAACCTGTAAGGGCTCATATTCTATAACATGCTTATAATCGTGCTTATATGGTCTCAATATCGATACATGGAAAATATTATGAATATGCTCCAACTCCGGAGGTAAAGCTATCTCAGACGCCACTTCACCAACTCGTCAAGCACTTCAAAAGGTCCTATAAATCTAGGGCTCAATTTTCCTTCTTCGCTAAATCAATTTTTCCTTCCAGGAGACACTTTCAAGAAAACATAACTACCGACATCGAATTCCCAATTTTGTCGATGTTGATCGCAAGATATTTCTTCCGCTCATCTTCAGTGTCGCTATTAATCTTGCTCGAATAACTTTGATGATCTCGATAGCGTTCTGTTGTACCAATTTCGGACCCAATAGCCGACGCTCACCTACCTCATCCCAAAGATAATGGAGTTCTCAGATTTCGCCAGATAACGCTTCGTAAGGCAAGCATGCCAATACTCGCGTGATAACTATTATTATAAGCAAAATTCCACCAATGGTAGATGGTCATCCCAATTTCCCTTGAAATCCATAATACACGCTCGAGCATATCCTCTAGTGTTTGGATGGTTCACTCACTTTGTCCGTCGGTCTGAGGATGGTAAGATGTGCTCATTCTTAGTTGTGTTCCCAAACACTCTTGTAATCATTTCCAAAAGTTAGATGTGAAACGTGGATCTCTCATTCGATATAATGGACATTGGTACACCGTGTCTTGAAACAATTTCTTTCACGTATAGCTTTTGCTAACCGATCTAGGGTAAATCAAATCTTGATTGGCAAAAGTGTGCCGATTTCGTTAATCGATCGACAATCACCCAAAATGGCATCAGAAACCTTGTTGAAGTTTGAAGACCTACCACAAAATCCATTGTGATATGCTCCCATTTCCATTCTCGTATCTCCAACGGTTGTAATAATCGCTTGGCCTTTGATGTTCAACTTTGACTTTTTCGACACGTTAAGCATTTTCGCCACACACTCACCACATCCTCTTCATATTCTACCACCAAAAATGATGTCTAAGATCTTTGTACATCTTTGTACTCCTGTGGTGAATCGAATATCTTGAATTGTGAGCTTCATTCGTAATTTCTTCTTTAACTTTGTATGTCTTATTAAACCCAAATTCTCCTTCGAATCAAGTAACCTTCCGAATCGATTTTGAATTTGCTTTCCTCACCTTCGATATCCTCTGCTTTTTTATCTTTTCGCAGTCTTCATCCTAAATTTATGCATTTTTCACTACATCTACTAACGTTAAATCGTTTCCCATCTGGAACAACTTTTCATCGAATTTTGTCGGATATTTAATTTCCAACTCCATCTTAGCCATTTCTGACACTAGCTTCTCTTGATCAGTTAACATCATTAACTTCTCCCGTCCCTTCCTACTTAAGGCATCAGCAACAACATTCGCCTTTCCAGGATGATAGAAAATCTCGCAATCATAATCTTTGATCAGCTCCAACCATCTTCTTTGTCGCATGTTCAAATCTTTTTGTGTAAAGATATACTTCAGATTTTTTATGGCTCAGATATATCTCACACTCTCTCCATAAAGATAATGTCTCCAAATTTTCGTGGCAAACACCATCGCCGCTAACTCTAAGTCATGAGTCTGATACCCTTTCTCGTAATCTTTCAATCGACGTGATGTATATACAATAACTCGCCGTTCTCGCATAAGCACACAACCTAGTCCTTTATGCGATGCGTCACTATACACCACAAAATTTCTTCATTATCATCAGCAACGACAACACAGGTGTCGAACTCAACCTCTTTTTTCAATTCTTGAAAACTTTCCTCACACTTCTCTGTCCAAACAAACTTAACCGCCTTTCTAGTTAAATTTGTCAACGGAGTCGCGATCTTGGAAAAGTCTTGAATAAAACGCCTGTAGTAACCCGCCAATCCTAAGAAACTCCTTACTTCTGATGGTGTCTTCGGTTGATCCCAGTTTATTACAACTTCAACCTTTGAAGGATCTACCGAAATTCCGTCCTTATCAATAACGTGTCCGAGAAACTGTACACGTTCCAACCAAAATTCACATTTTGAGAACTTAACGTACAACTTCTCTTTTCTCAATGTCTCCAATGTCAATCTCAAGTGTTCCACATGTTCCTCCTTGGTTTTGGAATATACCAATATATCATCAATAAACACCACCATAAATTTGTCTAAGAATGGTTTAAACACCTGCTCATCAAGTCCATGAACGCCGCAGAAAGTGCGTTGGTTAAACCAAAAGACATAACCAAAACTCAGAATGACCATACCGAAGTTCTAAACGCTATCTTTTGGTACATCCTCCGGCCTCACCTTCAACTGATGATAACCACTTCTTAAGTCTATCTTAGAGAAATACCTTTCTCCCTTCAACTGATTGAACAAGTCATCGATTCTAGGTAATGGATACTTATTTTTAATCGTGACCTTATTCAATTCTCGTAATCAATGCGCAGAGCCGCATCGATCCATCCTCTTCTTCTTAACAAACAACACCGGTGCTCCCCATGGTAAAACACACTCATTTGAATATACTTCTTTGTCAAGCAATTCTTGCAATTGCACCATCAACTCCTTCATCTCTACCGGGGCCATTCTATATGGTGCCTTAGATATATCGGGTCGTTCTCGGTAGTAAGTCAATCACAAACTCGATTTGTCGATCCAAATGGAAGACCCGGCAAATCGTTTGGAAATACGCCTACAAAATCTCTTATGATCCAGATCTCTTCTAACTTCGCACTTCTTTTCTCGCAGATCGACTATGTAGGCTAAATATCCTACACATCCTTGTCTCAACAACCTCTTCGCTTGCATCACCATCGACAACTTGCTTGTCGAGGTGACTTGTCGCCAAAAAACACAACCTTTCGATTTGAGTCATAAGGTTAACACACTTTTCTTTGGCAATCAATTACTACTCCATAATTGAATAACCAATCCATTCCCAAAGATAACATCAAACTCACCAAGTCTAATTGGTATCAAATCTACCATCATCTCGTGAACCTTTTATAACCACTCTACAATTCCTATATACAAATCTAACAGAATCACTTCTCTATTCGCAATCTCTATACTTAAGGGAAATTCTAATTCTTCCCGAGGCAAATCTAAGTTCGAGCAAATTCATCTGGATATAAATGAACAAGTAGCACCAATCAAAATAGTACATAAGCATTAATACCATTAATTGGAATGATACCGACACCACATCCTTAGATCAGACAAAGATCCCCGCATTTCGGCCATATTGAAAGTCCTCGCAGAAGTCGGCTTTGATTGACCGAGTTGGTCCAGTGATAGTCAATGCACCACCACCGTTGTTGTTTCCTTTTCCACCACTTGCACTTCCCGGGCTTCTTAGGGCAATCACGAGCCATGTGATCCTTCGAACCGCAGGTAAAACATGCTCCTTTCTTCTGACTAAAATAGTTCGGTGCAATGTGTCCCTCCTGACCACAGTTGAAACACACTCGCTTTCCCTTCAAACATACCCCAAAGATGGTTCTTCCCGCAAGTCGCACAAGTTTCAAACTTTTTTCTTCTCACGATTTCCTTGTTGTCCTCCCCGCAATGAATTCTCGCTCCATTTCCTCTTTCGATTATTACTTCCAACATTACTACCACCAAATTTTATTCTCATTTCATTCTTCCTTTTCTTCGTTTTGGTCAGACTTGGTCAAGGCATCGCTTCCACCTTCCGCGATAATTTGCTTTTTCCAAAGACAACCAATAAATGTGTTCAACCGAACATTGAAACCTTCATGTAAAGCCGTGGCTTCAATCCTTGTTCGAACCTTCTCGCTTTACGCTCATCAAGATTGACTTGATAAGTGGCAAACCTTGCCAACTCGTTAAATTTTGCAAAGATATATTCCAAGCACCGCCATTGTTCCTTGCTTCAACTCCGTAAATTGCACTTCCAACCGATTTCGAGAACTCATTGGAAAGTACATTTCAAAAACATTTCCTTAAATCTATCCCACGCTATCACTCCTTGTCCTCCATTTAACCTTATTTGCTTCGCCACCAAGAGCTAGCTTCAGACTTCAAAGCATGAACGTAATGAACGTAGTCTTCGATCTTCGTTAACTCTAGCAACGTCGAACACCTTCTCCATTTCCATGATCCGTGTTTGAGCTTCCACCGGATTCATAGACCCTTGAAACTCGGGTGGTCCAACCGCTTTGAATTCCTTGAAAGTCGCGACTTGAGCTTGCGGTTGATTTCGCAAGTGCACCCATCAACAGAGCTACCAAATCGCCGAACCGGATTAGCGTTGGTCTCGTTGTTATTATTAGTAGACCCTCAGAGGTGCTTCACGACGTGGTTGTCTTCTTCAGAGGCATTTTTCGTTAAAATATACGCTTATTAGTTCATTACTCAACTTTTGGTAATTTGAAGTTTAACTTAAACATTCCAAGATTAAGGATTTAACACATAACATTTCAAATAAACTTTGATATTTTATTCATAACGTTTTAAAACATATTAAAGATAGCATAACCGCTATCAACATTCACTTTCCTGAACTAAACAAGTTTCAGGATTACATACTCATACTATCCCTTTATTCATCTCAAAATAAGGGATTCACAATTTATTTATTCACATAATTAACCACATATTATTATCTATCTTATTTTATCTAGGCATATTAAGACGTCGTAAGGCTTCCCGACGCTCTTCCTCCATGATACGATACGCCGTTCTACGATCCATCACAAACCACGACGAATTCTCAAACTGAGGTGGGTAATAATAGACTCGATCCTGGGCCCTATCAATCGCCGAATTAAAAGCATAATCCATCTCCTTCATCTTGGCTTTCTTCACTTGGACCTTAGCCTCAGCACGGTCTGCACGTTGAGTCGCCTTCATCCAAGCATCCTCTACTCTTGCACGCTTAGCTGATTTCTCCTTAAAGTCATCTTTTAATTTCTCTATGTCAGTCTTCATCTTCTCGTGTACTGCCAACAGGTCTTCATGTTGACCCTTGGTATGAACCAGATCCCACTCCGTGTTTCCAAGTTTCGAATCAAGTTCCTGAATCTTCACATCCTTCTGCTCCATCGAAGCATGATGCATCTCAACCATCTACTTCAGCTCCTTAACCTTATCCTGTAATTCTACATTATGGTCATACAGAGCATCATACATCTCGGCTGATATGGAGTTTGGTGGAAACTCCTCAGGATCCTCTTCCCCATCCTCCTCCTCTACCTCCTCAGAACTATCCTCCTCGGGATCGGTCACAGGCTCATCCTCCTGGATCAACTACTCCCGCACTACATGAATATCCCGGGGTTCATCATCTCTAGGTACCTGAGGTATCACTTCCCTAGCTGGACTGGATCCTCCTTCGTTAGACATACTAACAATAAAATATTTTAAGTTTTACTTAATATTTTTGATGCTCGCGAGCACATAAGTTATTAACACATAGCACATAATGTCTTTTATTATTTAACTTCAATGGATACCTTAATCCATTCCTTAAAACTCGATAAGAGTCAAACACCTCTATGTTTTCTATTTCCTTAAAGGTTACTTCCTAAGGTTTCCCCACCTAAGGTTCATAACCTAAAGCTTTGATACCAACCTATGACACCCCCAAATCCATGTACTTCATTCCCACAGGATTTGGTGCTCACTTATCAAAACATTACATCTAACTACCCATAATCAAAGGATAAGACGTAATTTAAATAACTTAAACAATCATCTTTCCCATTAAAGGGTTACATCATAATCTCAAAATAAATCCTGTGTAATCTAACCTTAAAATTATTACATAAGTTTCATGGAAATTCATCATAAATTAAAACAAGTCTTTAACATAATTCATTAAAATAAAATTCTCTTAAGTCTTCAACATTTGGACATCTTGCCCTTTCCTTTGCTAGTAGACTACTCATCGACTTTCTCAACTTTAGTCATAGCAGTGTGTTAAATGCAAGAGTGAGCAAACAATTGCTCACCGATATAGAAAAGTAGTAATAATAATAACATGAGAATGAACAACGAATGCTAGCAATAATGAACTTGTTCTGTGAATTAAGAATATAAAACAAGTTCGAAATCAATGTCTAAGGGTCTTAAGACCATTTAACTATGTCTTCGGTATATAGGTATTATTACCTTAACCTTAATAAATTATTAGAGACGCATACAATTCTTCTTAGCTTACTTAGGGGGATCAGCCCTTTGTACCATGTATTGTGCACAAACATCTAAACGTTACACGTACAAAAATCCCCTATATTAGGGTTGTTTGTTGTAGTTTGAATTTAGAATTTCCGCACTAAAGAAAGTTTAGTTTGGAACTAGCTTATCAGTGTCTCTAGAATTTTAGTACACTATTCAACTTCCATCAATAAAGGTTTAATACAAGAATGTATAACTAAACAAGGCTATTAAAGTCAAAGAACGGATATCAACAACATATATAACTAAATAACATGATATACATCTGAAGCGCTATATTCAAAGGAGTTTAGAACATTCTTCTATGAATCAATGTATTATAACAATATATGCTTCGAATGATAATAAGGAAAATAAAACTCGCTCGATGGAATCTAATTAGGTTATAAGAGCTTGCACAAACATACTCAAGATAAACTAGGCATGTTCAACCTTACAAGAATTTTAGGAACTCAACAATAACGATTTAGGAATGGGAACATGTATTCAATATTAAAAGAATGAAGTTCGAAAGCTTGCTCAATGTAAAGAGTTAAGGTTTAGGAACTTGCCTTGCTTTTAAGCTAAACAAACGTAAAATAATCTCTAATTACCCTACACATATCATTGAAATCGCAACAACAATTAATTGTATGAATATTAGCTTTATGGGTTTAACCCATCATTTAGGTCATAACCTTAACTTAGCATCTAACCATGTTGGTTAACATACTTAACGAATCAAAAATCTCATTACGAGCCAACATAGCTTAAACTGCTCATCTCTAACATTTGAAAACATCACATTTGGTTTCATTTTATAACTTATTTAAATAATTATTTCAAATCTTTACACTTTGCATTACAACACATTACAATCTGTTATTGTAATCCACTTAATGTTTTAGTATCCTTTTTACGCATGTTAAACTAACCCAAGTCCATTACGCATGACTCGCAATTGTTGAGACTTCAATCGTCTCATGATTGGTTACTTTGCTACTGCACATGAGTATTATATATACTGGCTATCACGCTACGCCGCGCAAATATTACGTTGCCACTATGACATGCCACAGATGCCAGTAAAGTAGCTGCTGCATGACGCAATGCACTTTTTTCAGTTTTACCGCCAACTAACTAATACTCATATATAGCCAAAAATCCCAATTTCATAGAAAATCTCCCAACTTAAACATCTAACACTTTGACATACTATAGTTATGCATATAAACACCATTCTATATACAAAACATTACATATACACCATTTTGAGGAATCAAAACCATAGTTTTTCCAAATTTTCTTTATTTTTACACTTTTTAACTAATTTGATTGCCACTTAACTCGCTTTCTTAATCAATCGACATGATTTAAACTTCGTTGTTTTCGTTTCCTAACATATTATCACAATCCAACTTCAATTCGCAGATTACATCACATATTAGATAAGAAATTTGGTACTTTGTAAGCTACTTTATATGAACATAAACACTGTGATTTCATTTTCTTCTTCAAACCCAATTTCTCATGAATTTGATAACAAATAACATGTTTACATGATAATTAACAGATTCTACAACATAATACACACCATTTACACAACGCTTGAACTACAAATCCACAAAAAAACCAATTTACACAGAACTTAGATAAAAACTAAAACTTAGAAATTTAGGAATGAATTATACCTTAATCCTCTTGATTATAAGCTAGCACAAGATGGTGAATCTCTTCTTTCTCTTGGCAACTCACAGAGATTACTCTCTCTCAATTTCTCACTCTCAAAACTCTGCAATTCTTTCTTCCTCTATTTTTTTATGTTAACAAGCCTAAGGAAAAATAAGACGTGTATGCCATATAACTGGCCTCTCCCACGTACGTCAAGTAAAAACACAAAAAGGCTCGCGTCAGTTGAATATGCCAAAGGCCACAAGGCCTTGTTTGGCTACCAAACCACTTTATAAACTAAATTATTTTTATATTATTATATTATATAGTTTCTAATTGTCACACTTTAGATAATTTAAATAACTTAGTTTAATTTATTTAACTAACTTATAACGGTACTTAAAATAATTTCTCTTATAGTTACCATTATAAATAATAATTAATTTTATATCTAATTTAATTAATAAACTAGACACATCACTTTATTTAATTTATTTATTTCCATTAAATTAAATAATTTATTTAGCTTAATTATTTTCTTAAATATTAAGCAATTAATTTAATTTAATTATTTCCTTAAATTAAATCCTTTTAAATAAAATTATCAATACTCAATTTAATTAACATTAATCAATTTAGTTACTAAATTAATTCACCACAATTCATCAATTATTTATTTTCCTTAATAAATAAATTATTTAAAATATTTATTTATTTCAATAAATATTTAAATTAAATTACAAATTTCTCGATCGTTGATGCAACCAGTTAAAAACATCAACTGGCGACTCTTAAAGTCAAATCGTCGATATTACACATGTCGGAACTTTTTCACTTATTTTTTTCAAACAAATCTCACATTAACATGAGAACACCAATGAACAAGTAATGAAAAGGGACAACTAAAAATCCCGACGTCGACAGGTGGCGACTCCACTGGGGACTCCAGTAAGAGGGCTTAAGCCGCTATTACAAGCTTTTCAAAACTGTTATATGCTTGTGTGTGAATGTTGCATTTATATTTATGATGAATGTGTATGAATGCATTTTACTTACTGCACTGCAATATATCTATCTGTGATATTAGTGCTTCGCACATGTCATCATTTTCATAAATGGTGAGATACGTTGTATGTGAATGTATGTTGTGTGGTCCCTCCTGTCCGGAGGCTATCCTGTCGATGTTTGTGTAATGCCTCGAAAAATCAAACCTTTGTAAATACTTTTAATAATGAATAAAATAATATTATTTATTATTATTAAGTATTCGTAAGATGAATGTCGTTCTATAACCTAGAAACCCCGAAATGTTGTAGTATTTTAACTATGTGGGAGATTTAAAGTGTTTGAATTTCTAAGACAAAATAAAAGCTTTCCTTAATTTTTTGAAAAATACTATTCATCAATTTCGCTTTCGAGAATTATTTTTGAACTTTCGAGAAATACGTAACGTTATAATATCAATGTGATAGGATTATGTAATAATAATCTAAGTATGGAAAACGTAATATTTCGCACGCGGACTTAATTTGGGAACGTTAGGTTTATTAATCTTAAAGGAAAGAAAGTTGTAATCGTATGATGCATTATGCATTATACTTGAGGTAATGAAACGTAAGTATAATAATATTATATTATACTATTAAAATGGAGAATGAAATAACGATATTATTAATAATAAATATACGAGCTAGCATAACGAGAATTATACGTGGTGTATATATGTTAAGTTGTTAATTAAATGTAACGGACTTGTAGGATTATTAGCTTAATGATAGAAGTTCAATAGAATGTAATACTCAAGCCCAAGTGTTTGATATGTCATGAGTCCAAACTATTGTGGTATAAGCCCAACAAGAAATTAGCTAGATTAATTAGCAAGCCCAATGTGATTAAGCTATGATCCATGGGGCAAACCAAGTGAGAAATGGATAGACTTGATGGGCAAACATTTTGTGTGGTGACCAAGTGTTGTTATGGCCAAGAAATAGAAGTAACTAGCAAGTTTACTTGGTTGCTAGGTTATGAATAGTAAGGAGGTGGATTAAGGAGGTGGAATTGAGGAGGTGCAATACCTAAAAGACTAATAAGCCCTCACTTTGAGTTGCCTATAAATAGAAGGCTTGATTTTTCATTTGTTGGTTGTTCAATTTCTCCCAACTCCTCTCAAGATAAGTAACTTAAGTGTTAGAGAGAATAAGAACTTTTAAGTCAAAGCTTCCTTTGTTAGATTTTCCAAGAAGAAGAAGTTAGACATCAAAGGTAATGATCTTGTGTCCAATATTCTTTCATCTCTATCATAATAAGATGATAAGAGAAGTATAATTAATGAACATGTATGCTAAGAACATATAAGAATTGAGTTATGAATGGACTTAAGCCGAATAAGTTGAATAAGCAACTTGAACCTAAATAAGTTGATAAACTTGTGAAGAAACTTATCATATGTTGGTCATATGATGTTAGTATGTTCAATATAGTATGAGAACATTGATTGATGGACTTAAGTTCATAGTAAGTCCTAAGTATGAGGATTTGTAGTTCCTAAGTTAAATAAGTCATTGACTTATGAGGATAAGTCAAAACCTACTTTGTCAATAAGTTGGTGTAATAAGTAACTTGAATTGTTCATATGTTGATTAAAATCCATTTAGAACGTTTAGTAATGAAGCTTTTCCGGAATTCACACGATTGGACGATTATCGTCGAATTCATAAAATTCTCGGAAGGGAAGTCGTATTTTTTGTTTGAAGTTGGAAACATTGGTTTTCGATGGAGACAAGTCATATTTGGCATTATAGAGTTGCAGACTCGAAAATGATTGAATTCCAACTTAGAACGAAGAAACGAGCGTTGAACGTTCACGGACGTTTATCGTTTTCGTTAAAAATGAACTAATATGTGAAATTTTAGCAAACGAAGTCAAATAGATAAAATTCTTACATGAATGTATAGAGTACGTAATTTGTGAACCGTAGGCTTTTGAGCGAGCTAATTCGGACTTATAACGAAGAAGTTATGCGTCCGGAGTTTCGTCGAATTTATAAAAGCTACAAATTTTCTAAGAGTATTGAGTTGGCATGCTTATGGCCAACCCAAGGCCAATGAGTGAAGTCTTCACCAGAGTGCAGGGCTTTTATTGTAAACTCATGTCGCGTCATAGCAAGATGAAGAGTTAAGTGTGGTGCATATTTCGATCAAGAGTTTCGATGACAAGAATGTTTACAAGTATGGAAGGAAAGATAACTCATTAGTAATGAACTAAGGTGTTGATATAACATTGTTAAGGCATTTTTAGACACTTAATGTATGATGATTAAAGGTTAATAATCAATTGAATTTGAACATAATGTGAATGACGTAATGAAAAGCTGGAAACCATAATAACAGATCTAAGTCAGAATTTAGATTGAGATGAAGGGTAAGATATAATAGTATACCTACTTGATTATATAAGACCTAATGTGGTATGTAATATGATCATGTATTATAGAAACTTAGAGACCTAAAGTGTGTTAGGTTTGTAATATTCATGAACACAATCAAATTGCAAAAATTAGAGGAAACGTGTAAAAATCAGAGTTTAAATTTTTTTTACAAACCATATACCCGGATCACCCTTTATGCACAATTATTAATTAAATGAAGAATAAGAAACTATGAAATCATACCCTTGTAGAAACGAGCTTCCTCAGGTACGAGTTCACCTCCTACTTCTCCGCGATCTCCTTGAATCTCCGGGTAGATTCCTTCCTTTGATCAATGTAAGCCACCCAAGTGTATGGCCTCTAGAGGTGATCCACCAAAGAAGATGAATTTTCAAGAAGAAGGGGTATTGGCTCAAACCCTAGTTTTTCCTATCTATATAGAAAAAGGAGGCGTACTCTTCAACTCTAGGAATTACGTATATTTTTGATATCTGATATAAGACTCCTCTTATAAAGATATCAGGTAACCTTATTTAATAAAATAAGGTATTATTTAATTAAACTCTTTTAATTAAATGGGCTCCCTAATCTTATTAGGGATAATTAATTAAACTCCTTTAACTAATTTTCCCTCCTAATCCTATTAGGAATAAATGAGAGTACTTATATTAAATTAATTTCTAAACTCTTTTAGAAATTAAAATAATAATAATTGTAATAATATTAATAAGACTCCTCTTATTAATTTATATTTAATATTTCTAAAATATTAAATAATAAATATTAAGCTATTTAATTTATTCTATCACCATAGATTAAATTAAATATACTTAACATATTATTACGATTATGCCATTAACTTCTTAAATAATTATTCTTCCTTTTATGGTGTGACCCTTTAGGTTCTCCATATTAAATGGGTTGTGAATAAATCAATTAGAACAATTTTAATCTTATTTAAATAAATAAATTAAACAATTAATTTATTTAAATAAATAATATTTATTCTACAATAGGGATAAGCCTCCCAATGATCAACGACTTTCTAGATAATATAGATTTCAACATTAATCATAAAAGAACCTTTGAGTAAATAGTTACCGTACAATTCAATCCTTCCACCATACAATGTCCCAATTAAATATAAGACATGGAATTCTTGTCAAGTCTTATTTTATTTAATTATATGTATTTCGACTCTTAAATGCACAACTCAAGTAATGCAAATTAGAAACTCCTTTCTAATTTCATTTCGCTTTGGCCAAGGACTCTTGGGTTGTCATTTATCGAATCACATAGGACATTTCTCTTCTTTTAATAAGTGGTAGATTCTTTATTGATCATACATTATCTCCATGTAGAACTTATTATACCCAAGCATACCCTTTGATATACCCTAAGGGTCTTAAGGAATAAGTCAAAGTATAACTCATCATACACAAGATACTATGATGATCTCAAGTCCAAGGATCACTTGTACTACTATCACTACAGAGAATTCCTATTGATGAGCAAGTAAAACTCCATTAGGTATTTTTAGCGAGCCACGTCAATGAACTTATTCTCTAATAAGCACCTACATACTTGCTTTAATGTTTCCACACAAATGATCATGAGATCAATCATCCTCATCCAATGAGCAAGCAATGTATGTACCAATCTATCCGGATTCACTAATCCCCAATTTAGTAATCCAATGATTGGGAACTATTTTAGTTTTAAGCTTTCTAAGAATTTAGATCTCATTAGATGATCATCATCATTATTCTAAAAGCATTGCTTAAAACTATGGGTTTATCACATATTATAAAATAGCATCATGTAGATAATTAAAAGCCTTTAATAAATTAATACTTTTATTAATAAATGAATAAGATTGTTACAAAGTATATGCTTTATCATCAAACATGATTGGCTTGTGTGCATACTACTTTCAATCTCCCACTTGCACTAAAGCCAATCGTCATGGTATCTTATACTCTTCTTCTCTAAGTGACGATTATCCTGCTGTTGGATAAGTTTTAGTTAATGGACATGTAATGTTGTTCTTGAGACTCCATTATCTCTATAGTGATTTCCCATCTTTCAATGATTCTAATAATCAAATGAAAGTGCCACAACACATGTTTAGATTCAAGATGAGACTTAGGAACTATTCCTAGTTCTCAGAATGAACTTTAATCCAAACAATCAACTTGCAGACTTCATTTATAGCTATATACTTTGTCTTTATCACTAAACCAACAACTCTTTCATTGTTTGGAACCTTTCCAATTCATCGCACCTTTGCTCAAGGTAACCCTTTACCTTAAAGAGAATTTTTCGTCGTCTCGGTGCATTCGAAAAACTTGAGTCCGTAAAGCCCTCTAGTTTTAATTTAGACCCACCATGAATATGATCACATCCTTAGTCTTAGGTTAAGCACTTTAAGATGTTTTTCATCGACTCATAGTGAACTTCTCCATAATATGGTGATCAACATCGGGTCTCAGACATTTCATTGCATGCATGATTGTCACTCATGCGATCTCTTTTCGTGAGTCTGTGGGGACTATTCGGAGAGATACACTCCATAGCTCATCGACATGAGACATCTCTTGGAGTTTTCCATGCTAAACGACTTTAGCATCAAATGAATATACGTTCCTTGGGTTAAGTCGAGCATCCTCTTGAATCTATCTATATAGATTTTATCCCCAATTAAGATACTCTTCCCAAATCATTCGTGGAGGAATGTTTAGACAACTTTATCTTTACTGATTGTAGCATAGGTATGTTATTCCTCATCCGTAGTATATCAACATATAGTACTAGGAATGTCACGATGCTCCCACTGACCCTTTTGTACACACTAGGTTCATTCTTATTTTTGATAAAATCAAACTCTTTTGATTGCCTCATCAAAACGAATGTTCCATATTTGAGAAAATTGCTTCAATCCATTTCTCGAGAGTGTCTACAACACTTACCTCATCGTATGTAAGCTGGATCATTATCTTCTATGATGTGTACCTCATCATCATCATCTATGATGAATCTATACCTCCGGTATCCTCGGTATTTATTCCGATTTCTGATTGATTTGTGGTATAATAGGTCTATCTACTGTGTTCCTCTTATTTGACTTATAGTATTTTGTGGTTCTTGAACTCTTCAAGATCTATTATCCTCCCACTAGCCCCTTTTAATGATAAACACCTTTATCTTAGAAAGCGCGTGTTTCGTAATAAACACCTTTTGCTAAGTAGAATTATAGAACATATACCCTAAACTTACTTTAGGATGTCCCACAAATCTCATACATGTCAAATCTTGTCCCAAGCTTATCCTTGAAACCTTTTCACATAAGTTGGACAACCCCTTATCTTAACATACTTAAGATTAGGAATCCTCCCCATCCATAACTTTTATGGAGTCTTTGAAATTTGGATTTTGAGGTTACCTTTTCATAGATATGCACGACCATTTATAGGATATGATCCTAGAAGGATCTTTGGAATGTCAGTAAAATAATTTTGGACCGTACCATGTTCAACAAGGTATGATTTTAGCTTTCAGATACATCAATCAATTATTACGTATCATGAGGTGTCCATTATGAGAAAAACCATTTGAGATGATCTAGAAACTTATTGCACAAGTATTTATTCCTTGATCTAATCAAAGAATCTTAATACTTTGCCAATTTGTTTCATTTCTGAATTCTTTGAACCTTTCAAATAATTCATACTTGTATTTCAACAAATACATACATTCAACTCTTTGAATGATCATCTCCTTTTCTTATACTAATTTGTTCAATATGCAAAATTATTTTCATGTAAGTCAAGTATACAAAATTTATTAAGTAATATTCCAGTTCTATACAAAACATTATTATTATAAATAGAACAACAATTGTTCTTAATTATAATACCATAGATTTCATTGTCCAACAATAAAATGGAAATAATATTTTTAACAAGAATTGGAATACAATAACAACTTATTGACTTAATAGATTTGCCCGTAGGCATTGCTAAACTATAAGTTTCTATGGCTAATATGCAGTAACCTTTGCTTCATTTTCCACACATAGGATTACTTACCTTGTTTAACTTTCTACTTTTGCTTGGTCCCTTCATAAATCTATATTTATGCTAACCAAAGTCGGTATCCAATACCCAAGTAGAACCTTGACTTAAAGAAAATTTATTTTAAATCATGAACAAATTTGTATTTATAACCGAAACTTCACTAAGCTTCTTTGGTTAGCCTCTGCAAGATACTTCTCATGATTTCTTTCCAAAGGTCAAAGCTTATTGCGGTGGAAGCAAACTCCTTTGCTATCCGTATCAGTTTAGTTCTTATTATCCTTTGTTTACGCCTTTCTCTTTACCTTCTTTGAATCGTTCTTCTTTTCAGAATATCCTTTGGCCCCTACCAGTAAGACTTGATCTTTCTTGGTTGGAAAGTGACTCTCAACATTTTTAATATGTTAAGCAAATCGGTGAGGTCGATATCTAGCTTGTTCATATGAAAATTCACAACAATTGTGAAAGGAGTAGGGAGTGAGTGCAAGATCAAATCTTGGCTCAACTCTCCATCCATGACAAAACTCGTTGTCCTAATTGATCAATCAAATTGATAATGTTAAGGACTTTTATCTGATTGTAGTGTCACTCATCATTCTAGATCGGAAGAGCTCCTTAGATATCGATATCTATCGGTCCTACTTTCCTCACCATCAATTACTTGATGTGAATATATAGTAAGCATCCATAGTTTCATCTTGCCGACAACAAGCTCGTTACTCATAGATGCGAGCATGATTCATCGAGCCAATGTGCATCATCTTGCCACTTTCTAAAAGTAGCAATCTCTTCCTCGAGGCATTATTCGCAACCATTGCGAGGATAGGCGATTATGAGGACATAAGATAGCTTTTCGACTTTGAGAACTATTCTCAAATTCCTTAACCAATCCGTTTAATTGATTAGGTTAATTTAGCATCTAATATGCTACGTGATGATAGTAATTTAGACATTGTAAAATTTCGTAAATGAATTTGTAATAATCAACATTTTAACATACATCCTTTTATTAATTACCAAAATAAATTAGGTCTTGTTTTAAGTTGGTATCTCCCACTATTTTCTTCAAACTATATTACCCTCACTTATATAGTTAAGCAAAATCTAATTAAAGATTTGCTAGTGAGAATAAGGATCCCATTTCAAATGTATATAGCCTTGTGGTGACACAACAAACTATATATAAATAAATAGGTAGACAACTTTTGTCAATTACATCAACTATGCAACTCCTTTTCTTTTGCCTCTTAGATTATTTTGATCAAGTGGTGGCACATCCGAATCAAAATTATCCAAGTTAAGTCCGACCTAGCACTCCATATATTCAAAAAGAAAAATATCATCCTTGTGGTGACACAACAAAACAATATTGTTCAATTTTCTTTATAAGCATCAAATATGATAAATTAACATCTTAAATACTTAATACTTGCCTTGTGGTGACACAACAAACTCATATTAAATATTTAATACTCTATTAATTTTATCATGCTAGAAAATGACGTTCGATATTCCAAATATCTTTGAACGCTTAGGACTTAATATAAAAATTGAGGGTTTGTTATTAATTTGTCTCATCTTATTTAGCTGCGCATTTATATATATATATAAAATACGCATCATATTAATGAACATGCGAAGCATGTTTGCATAATATATAATATATATAGTATAAGCATGCACATATAGAATACTATATTCTACCCGGATTGATTATGGACTTTTATTCTAGTTTGGTTCACTAGAGCCACCAAGTGAACCAAAAGATGAAACCCCAGGGTACAAGAAATAATATTTAAATATAACTATTACATTTAAACCTTAGGGCTCCATTACAAATGGGTCTTCAAGCGCTCCTTGCTTCCTTGATCTCCAATTTTTCAAAATTAATTCTAACTATTCCTATTACAAAACTATTTAAAATAAATAGAAACTTTGATCGTGATCAAAGGGAAGTACATAGGAGGAGATAGAATTTACATCGAGAAAAATTAGAGAAGGCAAGGACTGTAGACCCCATTTAATAAAACCCATACATTCATGCATCCAACTAAAATAAAATCCAATCACATTGGTCAATTGTCCATAATCAATCTCATTTATTATCATACATATCACCATATGCATCAATACATAACATTCATCTTATGAATAATAAATATTTAATATATATATTGATATCATTTAATGGGCAAATTTAGTTAGTATAAAATCTAATTTTGAATAAAAATAAACTCCTTTATTTTAATCCAAATTTAAATCAAAATAAAACTATTTTATTTTAATTTATCCAATTTTGAATAAAATAAACTATTTTATTTTAATCAAAATTTTAATCAAAATAAACTCCTTTATTTTAATTAATTATGAATCCAATTCCTAAAAAAAAAAAAAAACTCCTTTATTTAAAAGAAACATAGATTCTTTTTTTCCTATTCACAAATAAACTCTTTTATTTTGAATAATATGAAATCTTATTTCATATCTAAATAAACTCCTTTATTTAAGGAAACATGGATTCTTTTCCTATTCACAAATAAACTCTTTTATTTTGAATAATATGAAATCTTATTTCATATCTAAATAAACTCCTTTATTTAAGGAAACATGGATTCACTTTCCTATTCACAAATAAACTTTTTTATTTTGAATAATATGAAATCTTATTTCATATCTAAATAAACTCCTTTATTTAAGGAAACATGGAATCCAATTTCAACTCTAATTAGTTATCATGGAATCCAATTCCAACTCTAATTAGTTAGCATGAAATCCTAATTTTAAAATTAAAATAAACTTTTTATTTTATGATTAAAATAAACCTTTTATTTTAATAATAAAATAAACTTTTATTTTAATTATAAAATAATTAGGAATATAATATATATAATAATAATAATAATAACCGATACGATCTTCTAAAATGAAATCATGTTCTGTACCATTCACGTGACCTTAACTTGAAAATATATATATTATTTACCATAATAATCATATTATCTTTCATCTCATGATTCACGTGCATCACCATGAATCACTTGAAAAAGGTGAAATCTCTCGTAACCTCTTTTTTTACTAAGCGGGATAAAGAAATAGGATATATATATATATATATATATAATAAGGCGAGGCACCCTTGAATCACATGAATCACCTTAAATATATAAAATGATCACACCAATTAACCGTACTGTGATATGGTGGCTCACAGAATTTCAAAAAAAAAATATGTGCAGTTTTGCGAATCACGATCTAGGTTTTGCGATTTTTTTTTTAAATTTTATATAACAAAATTATGCCCAATTAAATTATTCTAAACACATATCAATATGCATATCAAATATGAACAATTAATAATTTGCATAAAGGTTTGGCTCATGTCACCTTCATTAGGTTTGTAATATTCATGAACGCAATCAAATTGCAAAATTAAGCGGAAGCGTGTAAAAATCGAGTTTAAATTTTTTTACAAACCATATATACCCGGATCACCCTTTATGCACAATTATTAATTAAGCGAAGAATAAGAAACTATGAAATCATACCCTTGTAGAAACGAGCTTCCTCAGTAATGCGAGTTCACCTCCTACTTCTCCGCGATCTCCTTGAATCTCCGGGTAGATTCCTTCCTTTGATCAATGTAAGCCACCCAAGTGTATGACCTCTAGAGGTGATCCACTAAAGAAGAAGAATTTTCAAGAAGAAGGGGTATTAGCTCAAACCCTAATTTTTCCTATCTGTATAGAAAAAGGAGGCGTACTCTTCAACTCTAGGAATTACGTATATTTTGATATCCGATATAAGACTCCTCTTATAAAGATATCGGGTAACCTTATTTAATAAAATAAGGTATTATTTAATTAAACTCTTTTAATTAAATGGGCTCCCTAATCTTATTAGGGATAATTAATTAAACTCCTTTAACTAATTTTTTCCTCCTAATCCTATTAGAATAAATGAGAGTACTTATATTAAATTAATTTCTAAACTCTTTTAGAAATTAAAATAATAATAATTGTAATAATATTAATAAGACTCCTCTTATTAATTTATATTTAATATTTCTAAAATATTAAATAATAAATATTAAGCTATTTAATTTATTCTATCACCATAGATTAAATTAAATATACTTAACTATATTATTACGATTATGCCATTAACTTATTAAATAATTATTCTTCCTTTTATGGTGTGACCCTTTAGGTTCTCCATATTAAACAGGTTGTGAATAAATCAATTAGAACAATTCTAATCTTATTTAAATAAATAAATTAAACAATTAATTTATTTAAATAAATAATATTTATTCTATAATAGGATAAGCCTCCCTAGCGATCAACGACTTTCCGGATAATATAGATTTCAACATTAATCATAAAAGAACCTTTGAGTAAATAGTTACCGTACAATTCAATCTTTCCATCATACAATGTCCCAATTAAATATAAGACATGGAATTCTTTGTCAAGTCTTATTTTATTTAATTATATGTATTTCGACTCTTAAATGCACAACTCAAATAATGCAAATTAGAAACTCCTTTCTAATTTCATTTTGCTATTGCCAAGGACTCTTTGGGTTGTCATTTATCGAATCACATAGGACATTTCTCTTCTTTTAATTAATAAGTGGCGATTCTTTATTGATTATACATTATCTCCATGTAGAACTTATTATACCCAAGCATACCCTTTGATATACCCTAAGGGTCTTAAGGAATAAGTCAAAGTATAACTCATCATACACAAGATACTATGATGATCTCAAGTCCAAGGATCACTTGTACTACTATCACTACATGAATTCCTATTGACAAGAAAGTAAAACTCCATTAGGTATTCCTTAGCGAGCCACGTTCAGTGAACTTATTCTCTAATAAGCACCTACATACTTGCTTTAGTGTCTCCACACAAATGATCATGAGATCAATCATCCTCATCCAATGAGCAAGCAATGTATGTACCAATCTATCCGGATTCACTAATCCCCAATTTAGTAATCCAATGATTGGGAACTATTTTAGTTTTAAGCTTTCTAAGAATTTAGATCTCATTAGAATGATCATCATCATTATTCTAAAAGCATTGCTTAAAACTATGGGTTTATCACATATTATAAAAACAAAGATCATGTAGATAATTAAAAGCCTTTAATAAATTAATACTTTTTATTAATAAATGAATAAGATTGTTACAAAGTATATGCTTTATCATCAAACATGATTGGCTTGTGTGCATACTACTTTCAATTGTACGTGTGATAATCAGTAAGCAGACGCTGAAGGCAAGTATTCTAACCCTTGTTCCAGTTCAGTTTGGACAAACTTTGTAATTCATGTATCCTTTCGCATGAAGTTTTGTATGAGGAAGTCAAAGCCAATTCTTTCAGCTAGACTTAAATTATGTTTCTATCAAAGCATGTACAATGTTTACCAAGTTATATTGGTATAATTTTCAATCGAAGACTGAGTATGCTAAAATGTTTTCGTTGTTTAATGACAGGCACGTGAGGTTGCCACCACTTAAACGTATACACGTTTAATGAATGTAGTGTTGATCAACATAGAATACTATGGGCTGATCACCCAGAAGTGCTCGTAAGTAGTGTCAGACTTACGGACTTAGTGCCGGGACGTCCTTTTCAAAAGAACTTATGAAATGCTCAAGGTCTTGGATCGGAATTGTTGTTTTACTAAATATTGTTGTTGTAAAACGTTTTGAATGAAAAGAAGTGCTATTTTGAATTATCGATAATACTTTGTAACTATTGTTCAGTTACTGAAGATATATGAGTTCTATGTTTCAAGCATGTTGTTTATTAGAATTGTAGTACTTGCTGAGCTAGTCATGCTCACTCTTGCTTGAACCATATGAACACAGCCAAGATCGAGTGGACCGAAGGCTCAGGCAAAGATAAGGGCAAGGCGAAGACGAACCCTTAGATTACTTACATAATAGAATAGTTCAATGTTTGTAATATATTGAATATTATGACAAGAACAAATGAATGGGTTAAAAAGAACCTGGGAAATGTAATATTATTTTGAATATATAGAAGATATATTAGTTCTTTTGAGACTTTTTAATTGAATGAATGTATGAATGGTAGTACCGTGTAGCACCATCTATCGGGTTGGAAGATACCCAGAATTGGGGGCGTCATAGTTTGATTACTGGACTCGTAGGGAGACTAATTCCAACGAGGCTCAGGAAAGGCACCACCCAAATTCGCTCCAGTTGAAAGACCGGATTAACTTCCCGTCAAGTAAATTGCGATGATCTAGGAACCTTTATGCCAAAAAGCCGAGAGAGTAGCCTAAGATAGGCCAGCATCTGATAAACCAAACGCGGAGGGAAGTCTCTTCATACTTTCCATATTCAATTACTTATAAAAGCATTTACTTGTAATTTCAGTTCATGCCAATCTATTGTAATGGAAAATATGAAGATATATATGCAAATACATATTTAAATTATCATGATATCCTGTGTTACAAATAGTTAACATCCGTTTTGTAGGATAAAATTCCTAAAACGGATACATCACATAACATGTAACATTTATACATTCCCTAAGACTAAACTACGTAAGTCTTTTTGTAGGGAATCAATTGATCTTATTTCCCGTTCAAAGTCCAAAAGGGAATTAAGCCCACAGTCAGATATGGATAAAAGTGCCCAGCCCGATCCTACTCCTGTCTCTCGCAAAGAGTTCAAAAAATTAAGCTATCAAATGACAGAGTTGGCTATTATGCTCAAAAAATTACACCAATCTACTCAGGGTACACAAATACCCATCCACATAGAATCCTCTGCACATGGAGGAATCCAAAGCCAAACAATGCCCACTAAACTAGAGTCATCCATACTAGGGGGCAGTCAGGGTATTGGAAAACTGATGGAAACCCAGATACCTAAGCCTCATTCTAATAAAGAAATCACAAATCTTAAGGATGATCGAGAAATTGGGGATATAAGAAAGAAAGTCCAACAAATGGAGGAAACTATTCATGTTCTCAAAGGGATTGGAACATATGGAAGTGTGTCATATGCTGATCTTTGCATATTCCCAGGGGCTCGCTATTCTACCAAATTCAAAGTACCAGGATTTGAAAAGTACAATGGGGAAGGCGATCCCTATACGCACCTGAAAGTGTACATTGTCGAACTGGGATCTTATGCTGAAGATGATAGCCTCAAAATGCAGCTTTTTCAAAAGAGTCTCATTGGAGAGGCTAAGGAATGGTACGCCCGACTTGACAATGCCTAAATTCACATCTGGGAAGAATTGGCCCACACCTTTCTAAATCAGTACAGTTTTCAGTCACAAATGGCACTGGATCGATACCAAGTGACTAAAGTCAAAAAGCAAAGTACTGAATCTTTCTGAGAATATGCCTAAAGGTGGAGACATCTAGCAGCGCAAGTCATTCCATCAATGACAGAAACTGAGACGGTAATGACATTTATTGATATCCAAGAGGCTCCGTATTACGAAAGGATCCTAGCAGGTATAGGAAAGACATTCTCGGAAATGATCAAACACAGAGAAATGGCAGAGATGGGCCTGAAGGCAGGCAAGATTAAAGACTTCACTGCCTTGGAAGTAGTCGCCAAGAATATCTGATCGGTGGCAAGTATCGCGAAGCGATCCCAAGGTGTGCAGATAAAGGTAATGAAGATGTATCCCTTGTTGTACAGGGGCAAGCTAGGCAACCAACCTATAGTCCCCCAATTTGGAAAATGCAAGACAATCTGCCATTTCAATAACAGGCTGCGTTCAACCAATACCCAGATAGGAAAAGAAAATTTGAAAGAACAGAAAATCGAGTGTTCAGTCCACTAGGCGATTCCCTTGAAAATGTGTTGGCGATATTAATGGATCACAAGAAAATTATCGAACTGGCTCCACCTCCGGAACCAGGAGCAAAAGATACAATCAAGCCAGAGATGTGCTTACCACTTAGGGTCTCCGGGACACGATATCTGTAAGATTGTTGGTCCTTAAAGCATAAAATTCAAAATCGATTGAAAGTGGCGATTGTGGTTCAAAGAACTTTGATCAGCGTAATGTTAACACCAACCTTCCGTTGCAGTATGATACGAGGGAAGTAAACATGATCGGGTCAGAAAGCGCTTAAAGGTATCCAATTTGCAAGATAGAAGAATACCCCCAAAGGCACAGATCAAATGTCCTAAGTGGGAAAACTCGAAGGAGGGTATGATAGTAATGCAAAAGTTAGAGACAATCTAGAATCAAGTCAATCTGCTAGCTAAGCTGATAGTGCGCCAACATCAGGATACGAGGCAGTTTTTCACTCAACTATCAGAAGGCCAAGAAAAGGGGGATGATAAAATTACTAGAAGATCTCGCCAACAGAAAAATCGCTCGGGGGAGTACGAATTCTCAAAGAAGAAAGATCAAACCACCTCCACAAGAGTCCAAAAATTCACCCCTCTAAGCAAATCCAATGAAGAAATGCTACACTTTCTGATAAGCAAAGGAAGGATTACTAAGATGCTACCTCCTATAAATCCCAAGATAAAGAGTTATGATTCCACCAAGATATGTCTCTACCATTCTAACTCACATGGACATACGACTGAGGAATGCTGGTCTTTGCGACATAAAATTCAGGATCTAATTGAAAATAAAGAGCTGGAGATAGAATTTCCCATGACCAAAAAAGGTAAAAAGAAAATAAAAAGCTTAAGATGTCCACTTGAGACATGCAGCTCAAATGAGGTGAAAGCTATGAGCGATGATCCTGGAAGAACCCAAGATGGAATGATCCTAATGCAGGAAATGACAGAGAAAATAAGAGAATCCCCAAAGGAGATTCCTCCGCCAACATCCAACATTCTGTGGTCCAAAGATGACAACCACATTCCAGATCTTATAACCTTTGATGATGCAAAGGAAATACTGATCCTTTCCAAGGAAGAAAAAGTAAAAAAGGAAAGTTCCTTGCAAGGAATGCGACAACAGTTCGAGGGAGATTTCATGGTCGAATCCTCTCAAGCTCAGGAAAAGCGTGAAGGAACAGATGAAGGAAAAGGTGGTGAGGTTGTCGGGGAAACCAACCCATCAATGAATCAAGAGTTCATACCTTTTTGCGATGGGTCCAGCTCAAGCATCCCTGAGGAATGTATTGAACCATGAAGTGATCAAGTTATGGCGATAAGTGAAGACATTCAAAACCAAGAAGTAACTTATGTCGCGAGCCTTGAAGGAAACACAACCACTGACAAGTGGACCATCAGGCCTCACCTAGCCAAGAAGATATAGATCCAGGGGATAAGGTTGCGAGTTCCATAAGATGTTGGGACAGTATCACTTTCTTCGTAGTATGCCTTTTATTTTCCATGCATGTAAATATTGAAAAAAAAGAAAAAAAAAGAAAAAAGAAAAAATCAAAAATCAAATCATTCAGGTTTCAATTCATCAAGGCGAACTACGTCGACCTGATCTCCCTGATACCCGAGAGTACGTAGGCACCCATATTCCATATGGCCCAGTCAAAATAAACAAAAAAAAAACCACAAAAACATTTTTTCCCTTTCTCTACAAAAACAAAAACCACAAAAACACTTTTACACCCTTCTTCATCAACAAAGCTTCTACACCCATCCGCCTTTCATATTCACCGTTGAACCTCTTACACTAAGCCTGAACTATGAAAGACCTGATCTCCCCTCATCAATGGGAGTACGTAGGCAGCCATTTATGGTGCGGTAAAACCAAACAAAAACCTAAACAAACACTTCTCAAATAAACACTTCTCAAACAAACACTTGTTAAGCCGTTTATCTTATGAAGCAGGAACTACGCAGACCTGATCTCCCTCACATACAGGAGTATGTAGGCAACCATCGATGGGGCTGTTTGTCCCTCAAAAGAAATATCCAAACCCAAATAACCCTCCAAGTCAGCGACCCATGTGTAGAAGACCCAACAACACTTCAATGTCATTCCATCAAATCTGGCACAAATCCCAGAAAGGAAGAAAACAACGATACGCCAAGATAACCAGCAGCGAGGACCTTCAAAGAGCCGACACCCTCAATCAACAAGTCTTTATAAAACCATCAAAGCCGATTACGAGAATAAGTCAGGAACAATGATTGAGGACATCCAAGCTTAAATCCACTACCTGCTCACCATCTAGTATGGAAGTAAAAGCCTCTTGCGAGCTCGGTATCTTATCAGCCCATCTGTCAAAGCAACTATCCCAGACAACAAGCAAGGCTGGGGCAATTTCAAAATTGGCGACAACTTGATATTGGGACCCTTACAACAAGAATGGGGCAATCTTGGAAACAACAACAACTCAACACTGGGGCATTTATCAATCATCCTAAGGAGGAAAATGCACCAGTCAACACCATCAGCATGGTCCATCATCATTGGAGCTTCCCTCATATTATCTCACTGGCGATTCGGATATTGTTCACTCGCGATTTGGTCAACAAAGAGACTTTCTCGTATGAATCCCCGACAACAACATGCGAAAGGACTGGGGAATTTTTCTGATTTCAGGAAAGTGAAGGATTTTAAGGCAGGATGAGGCCTCTCATCAAAAGAAAGAAAACTCCTGAAAAAAATCATGGCGACATAAGCGTGCCCCTACAAAAGAAGGGGAAAATTCTCAAAAAGTTCTTAACTCAAGGCCAACGACAAAAGGTTTGGCGAATGAAATCTACACCGTCAAACATGTTAATTTGCATTAAATCCTCATAAATTGAGGCCTCTATACTGAACTTCAAAAGTTTGACAGCGAAAGAACGAGCTGCACCCTCCAAGGATATCAACGGCATTCAGGTCATCAATTCAGCCGGGTTGTGAATCAAATGTTCAAGGAAATGGGGCACAAACACCTAACAACGAAAGAAAACTACAAATCACCTCAAAAAGGGTGAGGCACTACATCAACGTATATCTCTATCCAGCGTAACATCAGGCGAAGTCTAGCGAAACAAACCTTTAAATATTACCTCAGCGAAGGTATCGGGAGATTCGGTATTCAAAACCATTGACATCAATTTAACGCAACATCAAGACAGTTCAGCGATGAAAGCTTTGTATACCACCGTTCGAGTGGGAGCCGAAACAGTTCGGCAATGTTAGCGTATTCAACTACCAGCAGAGTAGGATCTGTTGTCAAACTACCATCGGGGTAGGCATCATTATAAACTACCAGCGTATGCATCGACGACATCTCAATTTCTTTTCATCAAACAGGCATCAACGACACCGACAAAAAGCCAAACCGTTGTAGTCAACACCAGCACAGGCATCAGCATCAGCAATCCCCGGTAAAGGTAAAGCGATTTGCGAAAACATTTTAAACATGCATCATAACATTCATTACATTGCGATTTGCGATTTGCGATATGCAATATGCGAAATGCGATGTACGAGTTACGAAGTGCGATTGGCCAAAAGCGAAATGCGAAGTGCGAAATGCGATGTGCGACTTGCGAACTGCAATTTACTAAAACATTTTAACATTCATCATCACATTCACTACATTTTGCATCATTAAAAATACCTTATCATATTTCAAGTGTCTACTACTCTTTATCATGTCCATTCCATTGCATTGCATGAACATGATAAAGAGGGGCATCTGTAGACACTCAAAATTTTCTTTTCCTGTTACTAACTATGCAGGAGGGCAAAAGCGTCATTTTTACACTCTAGAGGTAATCCTAGAGGACCACAACATCAATTCCAACCTCAGAGATATCCCTGAGTACATTCAGAGTCAACAACATGACAATCTTAGAGATAACCCTGGGAAAAACCCGTTACATCTATGCAAAAATCAGAGATAACCTAGAGAGGGGCAAAATGGTCATTTTGCTGACTCAACTTCACTTCAAGTCAAATACACTCATTTTAACTCAAATCTCTTTAAAAGAAGTTCCACAAGAACCATATCTTAACTTCAGAGCGCAAACTACGCAAAACAGCTTATCGAATTGCCTGACGGAGACCCAGGAATGCTATTTCGGTCATGAACCCATCTTCCTGGAATCAAAAAGGGCAAATCCCATGTCATTGCGTAACTCTCGACAAAAACAGTCCGAAGAAGGTCTTATATACCTTGTTCAGATGCTCGAATTGATGTTCTGTAAGTTCGAGCGGACATTACAGTGCACGAGTGCACGTACTTCGAGATGACGGGACTCGCGGAGCCTGGGGCACCCACCTGCGGCTACCACAGGTACACCTGCGGCTCCCTCCTCTATAAATAGAGGGCTTGGGGTGGCCATATTTTGGGGGGAAAAAGCGAGGAAACCCTGGAGTTTACTTCAAGGCCTGGAGTTTACTTCGAGGCCTTTTACTGCTTTCTTTACATTTAGTCCCACCTGGAGTTTACTTCGTGGCGGTTGATCGTCTTTACTGCTTTATTTACTTTTCTGATCCCCCATGGAGTTGCTTCGTGGTGGTTGATCATGTCCATATATATATATTTATTTATTTATTTACCGCTTTTATATATTTACATTTCCGATCCCCTATAGAGTTGCTCCGTGGTGGTTGATCGTATACGTATATATATATTTCTGACTTTTATATATATAAGCGCTTACTACTTTCCATACAAAGCTGCGGTATCATGTGAGCCTAGGAATCATGTGATCGGAGATTGATCTCTTGAATCTAGAATCGATTCCGTGATGGACATTTTAAATTTAGTGACTTGTATATTATTTACGGTGTCCAAATTTCCTTGGATGGCTATCATGCCCATGAGGAGTTCGGCACTACTGTATATTATTTTCTCGAAGATGTTTTGCATCTCAAAAATAAAAGCAAATAAGCCGAACATTTAATAATAAAATGGAAGTATGAAAAGGTCTCAATTCCTATTGAGCACAGGGTTTGAAAAACCTCTTTTACAAAATTTCATTGTTATATCTTGCTTAAAACTGAATTTTTCTATAAATTCAAACCCTTTGTATATAGGTGTGAATGAGGCCTCACACTACTTTCAAATAATTGCACATTGATCCACACACACACACACACATTCATATAACAGTTTCTTAAAAAGTGGCGGTCACCGTGGCAACACGGATGTCGGGGGGTGCCTAACCCCTTCCCTCGGCATAATCAGAACCCAAATGAATCTTTGTTTCACAGACTCGTTTAGCAGTGTCACATCACTGGGTTAATGTGAAAACCTTTTCAGTCGCGTTGGTACAACCAGTTAAAAACACCAACTAGCGACTCTTAAAGTCAAATCGTTGACATTACACATGTCGGACCTTTTTCACTTGTTTTTTCAAACAAATCTCACATTAACATGAGAACACCAAAGAACAAGTAACGAAAAGGGACAAGTAAAAACATAAAATAGTTATCATGTTGACAATTTGGACATTCTTGAACTCTGGATAAATTAAATTATAAATCTCTAATTTTTATCCTTAATCTCATTTAATTGAATTCTTATATCGTTGTCATCATCCTCATGCTTATATTGTGATGAAAGTCATCTTTGGCCCGTAGTGCATAGATGTACTGTTAATTGGTATGATTATGACCAAAAAAGTTTGTATCAGTATAATTATGACCTCAAATGTTACAAATGATGTAGAAAAAGTCCTTATTGGCCCGTAGTGCATTGATGGACAGTTGTTGGCATGATCATGACCAATGGTGATGCTAACGAATATCCTTGGCCCGTAGTGCATGGATAATTCGAGGATGTGATAATAATGAATATCCTTAGCCCGTAGTGCATGGATAATTCATGGACGTGATACTAATGAATATCCTTAGCCCGTAGTGAATGGATAATTCAATGATGTGGATTATTTATTGAGCTGAGTCTCAGCGATAAAATATTGATGATAAACTTTTAAATCATAGAAGATAGTAGATATCATGCTCTACTTGACTCTTCTAATGGATTGTTATTTCCGCTGCAGTTGTTGATCTAACACTTATTGTCTGTTGTATTCTATCAGATTTTTCCCTATTGAGGACTAAGGATAATTTGTTCTACATTATCTTAGTCATAATATTCTTTACTGGGCTAGTTGAGCTCACCCTTTTCCTTTTGGTACCATTGTTCTTCTTAAGAGGCGAGAATATAGCTTGGAGTAGTTGGGAAGTGGAGTAATGGTTTAAGATGGTTTTTATAGCAGTCCTCAATATTTTGTAAAATAGTGTAACAATAATTGTAATGAGGACTCCATTTGAGTTTGGATATTATCTACGAGACAATATTTGTTCGAAACTCATCTATTGTGTTGTCGTATTTTGCACGACAGTTGTATAAATGAAGTTTGTATTTAAATTCTGTACCATGTATCTGGCGACTCAGAATGGGTCGTGTAAACCTATTATGGGGGCTTCACATGACTTTCTTCTTCTAATTTGATGAAGGTTTTAGATTGAGGGTATCGGCTCTTTGAAGATCCTTGCTGATGATCATGCTTGATATATCATTGGGTTATTGTTTCAACTTTGATGATTGATGTCGAGAGGCCTTCGAACTCCACTGAATTAGACCTAAGATCTCAGCTTAGTTGGTAATATGATAGCTTCAACCGGATTTGGTTTAATCTGTAGCCTTTTCTCAGGGAACAGGTCGTCGTGTATGAGATAGACTTTGCCACGATGGTAGCCCATGTGCTTCTGTAGGTCAAATGAGATCAAGTTTTTTTGCACTTCGGGAGTGATGAGTTGCTAAAGGTTTTCATCTTAGGGTGATTGCAATTTTATCCCCGTGACTGGTTGTCTTGATTTCTCGCTTTTTCTTCTTTTTCAAGACTTGTGCCAGCTTTGATGGAATGATATTGAGGCAACGTTGAATCTTCTCAACATGGGTTACTGACTTTGAGGGTTTTTCTTGGGTGTAGACTTTTCTGGTTTGATTTGGTGTCTTGAGACTGGTATTCTGGAGTGGAGTATTCTGGGCATTTGAAAGGTATTTATTTTGATTGGTTTGAGTGGATTTTTGGGTTTTTTTTGTTTGACTATACCATAGATGGTTGCCTACGTACTCCCGTGGATGAAAGGAGATCATGTCTTTCGTTGTTTAGACTTGGCCTGACTAGTTTGCAAAGTGTTTATTTGGGTTTAATTTGAGGAGGGTTTTGTAATTTTTTGTAGGGGTTAGACCGCACCATAGATGGCTGCCTACGTACTCTTGTGAAAGGAGATCAGGTCTACGTATTTCAAGGTGGACTTGAATGGTTTTTTTTTTGATTTTTTGATTTTTGATTCTTTTTATTCAATATTTACATACATGGAAAATAAAAGGCATAATGCTAAGAAAGTGATAACGTCCCAAAATCTCCTAGAGCTTACAACTGTATCCTCTGAATTTACGGCTTCCTGGCTAGCTGATGTGACGCCCCCAAAATAGGTATACATCACCCATCTTGAGTCGTCAAATACATGGTACATAAATCAAATACAAACTTAATTATACAACTGTCGTGCAAAATACGACAAAACATAGCTGAGAGTTTAAACAAGAATATTGCCTTCTAGACAATTTCCACTCTCAAATAGAGTCCTCATTACATTTATTATCACACTAGTTTATAGAATAGTGAGGACTACTATAACACCATCTCGGACCATCACTCCGTTCCCCGACTAGTCCCATTACGCGTTCTCATTTCACAAGAGAACAATGAAAGCAAAAGGGTGAGCTCAACTAGCCTAGTAAGAAATATTATGACTAAGATAATGCGAGAATAAATTATCATTAGTCTTCAACAATGATGTTAAACCGATAAAATACAATAAAATCAAGTTTAGTCATAGGCGGAACAAGCAATCCATTAGAAGAGTCAAGTAGAGCATGTTATCTACTATCTTCTATGATTTAAAAGTTTTTCATCAACTTTATCACGAGACTCGATTTTAATAAATAAACCACATCATCGAATCATCCCTGCACTACGACCAAGGATATTCATGTAATCATCAATGGTCATGATTATACTGAATAATCCCTGGTCATAATCCTACCAACAACTGTCCATCAATGTACTACAGGCCAATGATGGCTTTTACCACATCATTTGTAACATTACGGTTCACGATTATATCGAATGATCCATGGTCATAATCATACCAATCAACAATCCACCTATGCACGTAAGCCAAAGATGACCTTCATCACAATATAAGCATGAAGATGATGACAATGATATAAGCATTAATCAAACGAAATCAAGGATACATTTTAAAGACTTTAAATTTATTCAGAGTTTAAAAATATCCAAATTGTCAACATGATACTGCTTTGTGGAGTAAAATTCAAGAATAATATTCATGTATCAAAAATAATTTGGACAGAAAAGAAATATTTTTTTTGAATTGAATAGTACCCCGTGAATAGTACCCTATGAACAGTACTTCGGGAATAGTACCTCGTGAATAGTACCTTGGCATAAAAATTACCCCAAATACCCGAGTGAATAATATTTGAGTGAATAGTAATTGGGTGAATAGTAACTCGTGAATAGTACTCTGGCATGAAAAGTGCCCCGAATACTCGAGTGAATAATATTTGAGTGAATAGTAACTGGGTGAATAGTAACCCATAAATAGTAACTCATGAATAGTATTCCGGTATGAAAAGATCAATAATTATCAAGAAAGCTCATAATAATATTTCCATAAAAAGATACTGGATGAAGCGCAAATATCAATGATATTCAACTAATTTCACGGAGTATAGAAACAATACTTTAACAGAATGAGTGTAGAATTAGGAATATAAAACAAAATAATATTACTCACATACTACAGAGTATGGAAGAAAATATTATTTCTACGAATACTGAAAAATATAATATCCCTTACCTCAGAAGAAGACTGGATACTAGAATAGTGAGGTAGCAGACTTCTCTTCTTCTTTCTCTTTATAGCTTCTCTCTCTATAATTGCTCTTGTGAGTCTTAGTGAATTAGTGAGAATGGAAGAAGAATGAGCTTCTATTTATAGAAAAATATAGTTTTGATAATTGCACATTTTAGGGCTCGAAATATTACAGTATAATACCTTCATCTTTTTCTTCTTTTTTAATTTAGTCCTGCAAGTATTATCAAACTTGCACCACCTCTCCTAATAGTAAATAATGTGAATCAATAGTTCAATCATATGAATCAATAGTTATAATCATGTGAAAATATAAATTATAGTATAGTACCTCCATCTATACCTCCATTTTTAACTTAGTCATGCAAGTATTATCAATCTTGCACCAACTCCCCTAATAGTACAAGAATGTGAATCAATAGTACACACGTGAACAAATAGTTATAATCATGTGAATTAATAGCAATTAATTTCTCATTTATCCGGTTAATTACCCGACTGGTCAGTATAACTTCCAGACATCAATTAATATCAAAATATATGTCGATTTCCATTAAAACTAATAATTCCAACACAATGGAACTATCAATTTCATCTTTAATCAACACGAACTTATTCATCATTAATATTATAACTCACAATATTTAACAACCAGGTCGTTCCCAGGAAAGAGGGGGCTTTTCAATAAGGATTTTTTCCTTATTGGCGTGCAATTAGATGACTATACCTCTCCTTGACAGAACTTCTAGACATTGTAAATATTGCAATTTAATAATATGAATAAATTTGTCATCTAAATTATTGATTTAATAATATATCATATTATGCAGATGATACTGTGACAATAATCGAATCAATAATATGAGAGATATGATACAACAATTACTGTTGCAATAATTGAGTATAACTGAGTGACTTCTCACGTAAGCATCAATAATCAATATCATGTGCAACCACGCGTATTACTGTACTTTTACTACCGGGTAGTTCAACAGTTTAACAGTAAAACTTTCGCCGTTATTTTTATAAAAAGATAATTCTGTCATTTTCTATCTATGACAATACTTCCATTGTGGGGTCTACCAATGATTGTGTCGTCATACGAATATTCCCTGTTAAAATGAATATTCCTCGACCAATCGAATATTATATAACCACTTGCTTACTTTGAAAAATTTATAAATATTATCCACAACTATAACATCATATCAAATTCACACCATAATATTCAAAAATATATTTCGAGAAAAATTATTCTTTATTCATAAAAGTAGGGGTCTTACAGCTGAGGCCTGATATTTCAGTTATTAGTGGTTATGTTGCCTCAAGGCTCATGATAGAGGTTACCTCCTGGTTATGAATATATTCAATCATAGCCATAACTCTATCGTCTCCTGTTTCAGCATATCCCTTAAGGAGACTCAAACTGACCGTCGTAAAAAGGGATGAACTCTATATTCCTCGATGGGTTGGCTTCCCCAACAACCTCACCCCCTTTTTCTTCATCTGTTCCTTCATCTTTTTATGGGTTTGAGAGGATTTGACTATGAAATCTCTTCCGAACTATTGTTGTATTTGTCGCAAGGAACTTCCTTTTTTTTGCTTTTTCTACACTGAGAAGGATCAGTATTTCCTCCTCATCATCTAGGAGGGTAATATCAGGAATGTCGTTGCTGACTTTGGGCAACAAGATGTTTAATGGTGGCAGATGAATTTCCTTAGGAGACTGTCTTGTTTCCTCTGCCACTCCTCGCATTATGATGGGTTCACCTTATGTTCTGCTAAGATTGGAGCTCATAGCCATCCCTTCTTTTGACCTATCTGTCTTAAGTGGAAATCTTAAGCTCTTCATTTTCCTTTTGCCTTTTCTGGTCATGGGGATTTCTATCTTTAGTTCACCATTTTCAATGAGATCCTGGATTTTGTGTTGCAGATGCCAACATTCCTCGATCGCATGTCCCGGTGCTCCGGAATGATATGTAGCATCCCCAAATCCGGGTACTAATCACCACGAACCTGATACACCAATTCTATAACTATTGCGGAAGATATAAACATAAATTGTTTATACATTGACATTTATACATAATCTCCAAGGTCGATAACCTTAACTTATTACACAAATTCAAATCCTAAAGGACTTACAATGTTATTTGCCTTTGCCTGTATCCAACGTATTCGTCCTAATCTATAATGATTATCATGATATAGCAAGGGTGAGCAACAAGTTTTTCAGTAAGTTTAAGTTCAAGGAAAGATATATCATGATTGAAAGAATTAATAATAAGCTGACAAAACTTTCAACAACATAATCATTGTGAAAGAACATGAATCAATTTTCATAACTGAACGATCGAGTCAATAAAAATGAATATTCAACAATGAACATGAACAACTATAACTGAATCAAATGGTAAAGAAGGTGATCAACCTTTCATACCTGATGAACATATGCAACATGCACAACGTGCGAATAAACAAATAATAGACGTGATGTAATCAACAATAATTAACCACTAGTTAAAATTAAAGTTCAAGAAAACTTGCATGCACCATCGACTACTGCTACACAATCTATTTTAGTTTCATCTGAAGACCTAATATTGATAATATCGATTTCCCAATTAAAATAATATCATCACATTAACTACAACTAATTACAGTCATAAAATAACCTAAACACATTACCACATATTCCTAACAGTTAATAAACCACATAAGACCTAGTATCAAGTCAAACTATTTCTGTTTGAGTTGAGTTTGGTACTATTTCGACCTCCCGATTGCCTAATCGGATAATTATCGAGCCTATTATTAATAAGAATCTACCTAAATGCTTTAATATTATCTTAGATAATTTATTAATCAGTCAAAACATTTTTCAAACGCTCATAATAATTTCCAGATAATTATTATCATTTCTAAAGATTTTTCAATCCTTAATAGCATTTTTATATGATTTAAATAACACATATTTATCATTATTATTTAATAAATTTTAAATATTAATGAAATTCATGTCATAATATTATAAGTCATTTATAATATCTCAAAGTATTTTTAATACCATAATATCGCCTTTAAATAATTTTAAATTAGTTAAAACCATTATTGAATAATTTCCATTAATATTAAATATTAATGTATTTCATGATAAAATATCAAAAGTTATATTTTATAACTTAAAACATTTTAAAACCTTTAAATCATTTTTATATGATTTTTAAAACATTAAAACTATTTTCCATAATTCATTTAATACATTTAATAAATAAATTAATTATCATTAATATTAATTATTAATGAAATACTTTCCAAACTATTAAAAGTCATTCAAAATAACATAAAATATTTTCTAACACTTTAATATAATTTCAAATGATTTTAAAGTATTAAAATCATTTTAAATAATTTATTTAATATAATTATTAAATAAATTAAATATCATTAATATTTAAATAAATTAAATTATTAATCAAATATATCTCAAATTATTAAAATTTAATTTTATGCCTTAAAATAATTTTTATAAATTAATTATGAATTTTTCATAATTATTTTCTATTTTATTCTAATTATTTAAATTACATAATTAATTTTTATTAAAACTATCGCTAAAGGGGCCTATCGCGATAAAACTATCGCTATAGGTGTTCTTGAGCCCTCTAGAACATTCAAAGTCAGTTACCAGGGTGCCTAGTTTGACCACCTATAGATCTTTGATCTTAATGTTTCTGGGCAGATAAGTGTATTAGTGTTGTAGTTTTGATTTAATACTACAAGCATAAACAGGTTTCATGGCCAAACAACATCACACCAGTAAGTTATAAGCCATCAAAGTGGCTGTCAGAGGTGTTCTTTATTTTCTGGGTTACCCAAAAAATAAAAACAGTGCAAGGGTCCTACTTTGGATCTTAATATCTTGAATTCTGGGCTTTGATTGTGTGTTTAAATGTAACACTTATGTAGTAGGTGTGACACCCCAAAATCTAGGTACTTCATTCCCACAAGATTTGGAGCTCACTATCTATACATTCATACTATCTACCCAAATAAATTAATATTTAAACCATACATCCTCCCTTTAAATAGGGTTACATCATTTAATCCAAAAACATCTCAGGTTGTCTAACCTTAACGTCATATAAGTGCGAAATTAAAATTACTACATCACATCATTAAGTAAAAGTCTAACATCATAACAATAATCAAAATTACAGGTCTTCATCGCTTGTACATTTTTCCCTTTGCTAGTTGAAGGCTCATCTACCTTCTCAACTTTAGCTGCAATGAGTATATAAATATGCAAGAGTGAGCAAAACAAATGTTCACTAGATATAGAAATGGGTCAACAAGAATGTAATAGCTGCCAATAAGTAGGCTCATCATAACTGAATAGTACTCTATTAATAATAACCAAAGACTGGAATCAAAGTATGAAATATAAATATCTGAGGGTCATAAGACCACAAACTATGTCCACAGTTGCGAGTAATCTTTCAACTCCAACTTTAACAGTCATAAGACTACAAGGACTCCTCGTACTTAGGGGGATATGCCCTTCGTACAATGTATTGTGCACAAACATTTCAACGCTAAGCGTACATTATCCCCTAATAATAATAGGGTTGTTCATCTCAGTATTTAGAGTACAAGTCCTCACCAAAGAAAGTTTGGTTTGGATAAGCTTTCAAGGGTAATTTGAAGTTTAACGAACATCAACTAGAGGACTAGTTGAATTAATAATGTTTGATAACACAACAGTTGATCAATAATAACATAATGTGGAACAATGAATAAGTGTAAGCGAACTAACTCAAATAATGATCAAGAATACAAGAGTTCGCGTAAATGAAAGTTTAAAGTAAGAAACTCGCTTAATGTAAAAAGATAAGGTTTGGAAAACTTGCCTCGAGCGTAAGCTATAATATTAAAACTCACGTTCACATACACATAGGTTTAGAACCACAATACCTATTAGATATGCCAACATACCATAACATGTATATTTCTAGCTAATCTTATCATTTTAGCACAAGTCTTATGTTACTATTCAAATATCAGAAAATTTAAGTGTTAACCTCACAACACTTATCTAACGTTCATTGTATAACTAATTTATAACATAACACGTTCATACTTAATATTCATTTGAAACTTTGAATTTGATAACCACATCACACTACTCTGTTTTAGCCTTATTACTACATATTTATCTTACTAGCACATCATTATCTCAATGCATGTCGCTATTCCATAACTTCGATAACAATGATAAGTATCATTACAAAACGAGTGTTATGGCGTGTAGCTTGCATATACAAATGTCTCTGGGACCTAGCAGCAATTGCGTTGTTTTTGCTTGGCAAGTAGCGATTCTGTGTGATTCTGCATGGATTGCCGTAGAGGAGGAAGAGGCAGAGACGGCTGATGAACAATAGCTGACTTTAGCCCAACGAACACAAATTTCACCCACTAAACAGTAATACCAACATGTACAATTGATACAAAACTATTGTAAACATGTTTGTTAACATTTCCAATCAATTAGAACACTTTAACATCAACTATACTAGTTTAATTTCTCAAATATCATGTTTTTATATAAAAACTCAATTTTTGATATCTCTTGCAAAAATCATCACTGTATTCTCTATACATGGCCAATTCACTTTATTCAAATTATGTTATGTTCGATTCTTAATGAACTAACACATGCAAAACTCAATTCATAGTTTAGCACACTAATTAACCATCAAAATGGATACTTACAAAGGCCATATGCAAAATACATATACTATCAAAATTTTCCTACTGTTAACCAGAATTAGCATACAAATTCTTGCTTAAACATAAACTCTAGTCATCATAAACATATACAATTGCAACTACCAACTATATAAATCCACAATTCAACAATTGATTTTATAGAACATGAGAAAATTCTTTTCGTCCAACACATATACATATATATTATCAAAGTTATGAACATACCTTCAAATTAGCTTGCACAACCTTGCAATTGCAGACAATTTTCTCAGGTTTCACTCTCAAACTCTCTCAATTCTCTCTGTAATTCTCTTAGTCTTAGCAACTAGAATGAAAACACGGATAACTATAATGCGTAAACTCCACTGATAGACAAACGTATAAAAATAAAATTGATAATCTTAATACACCCACTTAATAAAATAACAATTACAAAACTAACGTATATATTATAATTATATTATATTTATTATTTTATTTATTTTATTTGTATGATTTATTTTATTTAAATTCAAAAGTTAAAAATTCAAAAGTCATAAGGCTTTGTTTGGCAAAACCTTTAAGAATTAAAGACTTAATATATTTAAGCCTTATTTGACAAAACAAAATTAAACTCCTTTAAGTTATTTTAATAAACCATTTATAATATAGTTTTGGTCACCCTTAATTTACTAAATTAAATTATTTAATTGTTATCTCATAACAATTTATTTTCTTAGCTCGTTAATTATTTACTTAACAAATAATTAACCAATCAAGTTAAATCAAATTAAATATTTATTCAATAATAAACACATCAAATAAATATTTATATTATTCAATAAATATTTAATATTACAATTTGAAATTCTGGATCGTTACAGTAGGTATGTCAAGGTACAAAAGTAATACACTTTTGTAGCTTAACAACATCACAGAAGCAAGATCTGGCCTGGTCAAAGTACTAGCCAGAAACTGTTCTTGAAGTTTCTGGGTTTTCTAAAAAGTAAACCCACGCAGTTGGTTAACCCATGTTTGACCATCATTATGTTTGATTCTAGTCATGATCTAAGTGTTCTAGTGTAATGGTTGTGTAGTCTATATGTCAGAATATATATAAGCCTAGCAAAACCTTGTCAGACAAGTTCTGGGTTTCTGGGTTGCCCAGATTTTCAGAACTTGTGACTGGTCAACCATGTTTGACCATTAATAACTTGAGATCTAGACATGTTATGAACTTGATTCCACTTCCAGTCTACTCGCCTCATGGAATAGAACATGAAGAATACATTAATCCAACCTAACATCTAACAGGTTAAGATCTAGAGGCCCTGACATTAGGTTATCAGACCTCAAAATTAGGGTTCATAGTCAGTTGCTAAAATCCTATTTCCATACACTTAGATGTTATAGATCCATGATGTAACATCATAGATCACTAAATAACATCTTAAAACACATATCTAAACAATAAATCACATCATTAACAGAAATCTTAAGGATTTAGAAAAATTTAGGGTTTATACCTTTTTGCTCAAAACTTTGATTCTGATATTTATAATCTGATCTTGGCTAATGTATGAGATGATAAGGCTTAACGTATCATTTAGTTTCACTCCCAATATTTCAAAAATGAGAGAGAGAGAGAGAGATAGGGTTAGCTAATGAACATAAAAGTAAGACTTTTCTTACTTTAATTTGCTAAGTCTTGATTCAATATTTGTATTAGTTGCTAGGTGGCACAATTGGCTAAATTGTGGTGAATTAGAGCATATGGGATAAATCTCAAATGGTGACTCACAATATTTTGTATTTTTTTTACTGAAAGTTTAAGTAAAAGGGCATTTTAGTCATTTCGCACCTACTAAGGGTATTTTGGTCATTTCCCCTATAATTCAAAGGGTAATTTGGTCTTTTCACATATCACACATAACTTTTAACCCTTAAGTCTTTATAATTATCATTAGGGTTTCCAAATTAGGGTTTTAAAATTCTCGGTTAGGGTTTAGGGTTTCCAAAGTTGGAATTAGGGTTTTTAACCAATCATTAGGGTTTACTAACTGAACAACGAAGTTCTTAACATAACATTAGGGTTTGTCACTGACATAACTTATCTAATCAATGATTGACCCTTAACCACATACTGTACACACATAATCAATATACACAAAACCCTATACCTCGCTATCAGATATTCACTTAAAGTTTATTATTCATACAAATCCTTCACAACATTTTTAAATCCATACTCATTTACAAACTAGGTCTTATTATTGAATCCTTATTTAATCAATTAAGATTTATTAAATCTTATAAATTCTCAGGTTGTCACATGATAAGCACACCTCTTGTTGAGATCATAATGCCTTCCTTTGGGATTATCGGGTGGAGTAAGCTCATTGATCTTTTTCTGCCCAACCAATAGGGATAACACATTTTCCAACGAGTCCCCCAAAGGCGTGAATACATGTAATACCCGGAAAAAATAATAATTTAAAATTAAATAAATAAATGACATTTAAATTTATATTTTAATTGGGCTTTTCTTATGTTTGGCAGTTTGGGTCAAATTGTATTTGTTAGGAATATGTCCGAGATTGATTATTCCTTTATTCATATAATTTGACGATGAAGATGGTGAAGTTAATGAATGAATATGTAAATATGTATGCATTGATAAAAGTTATAGTCCTTAATAAATGATAGAAAATATGAAGAAATGACTTAGTCTGAAGTGATCAAATATGTTAGGTTGATCCAATATGAATGAATAGTTTTATACAAGTCCTTCAAAAGATCATGATGTATAAGGACTATGAATAGAAATATTAAACTTGTTAGGTTGATCTATTTTGAGATGTAATAGATAGGTCTCAACAGAATCGTAGTCTGACGAGCCAGCCTAGAGATTGCAGTAGTCAAGGCAGAATCGTGGAGTATCAAAAAAGGTGCTTCAAAATCGTAGTCTATCTTGGAAGCCACACTCAAAATCGTGAAGATAGTCCGAGCGCCTGACGAGCCAAGTCAAGAATAGCAGCCAGCTCTAAGAATTGTGGAGTCTACAAAACAAGCGAGTAGATATCGTAGTCTATCAGAGCTTAAGAGAAATTATAGTGTTTTCTTCGATCAAGGCTGAATCAAGCACAAGCATGTCAAGACACAACGATCGTGCTATCTCTCCTGTCAGCATCAGAAGCACCGAGCCTCGTCCATTTGCTCAAGGATGGAGTATATCAAATGAAGAATTGCTTATAGACGTTGACCTTTCGGGAATCCCAATGATCCAACACTGATCCTTATTTAGTATATATCGAAGAAGCGTATAGAAGAAGCTAAGGAAAGGACTACATACCTGCTAAAAACACCTTTTTAGGTGTTAGGTGAGATAGCAGTCTGCTGTGTCAGTGGGCCAGATGGCAGAACAACAGATTTCTGAAAAGTCAACATCAGTGCTTAGAAATGTCTGAAGCATTAAATGCCAGAATGGATGCCTTCAACGAAAACATTTCCAATGCTCTTTCACAAGCAAATCAGATAGAGATTAAAAGAAAAAGCTCAAGAACACTCAACGTCCAAACTCTACGATCGAGAAAGAAAAACTTGCATAGCTACTCAGTTCTTTTGAACATATGCTTAACTCCAACTGAGTAGCACAACCCAAGAGCTCAACTCTCATCTAAAGACAACGATCGCAGGGTAGACTACAACAATCGCAGAGTTTGCAAATTAGCAGCAAAGTCTAATGAAGCATCTTCAGGAGACAAAAGAAGATGATGTCAATACTCAACCTCACCATTAAGTATGATCAAGAGATCAGAAGGCTGAAAGTCAAGGAAGCTGAGCTTAACTAATCAAGGGGATATACAAACCAAAGTGTCAAAGTAGTCAATCAACTCACTAGTTCCTGGAGCACGACAAACTAAACATGATCGTAGAGCAAACTGCAGGAGTTAAGTAAAAGATGGTACAACATTGAACACTCTCAGAATCATAAGAGATATCAAGATTATATCACCCTACGATTTCCACAGATAAGCTATGACCAAGTAATCGTAGAGCTCGTAAAGGTCAACATCAGAATCGTAGAGGGCATTTGTCTGATGAGTGAGAATGTCTAAACAAAGAAGACTGACATTAGAACATTGTGAATTGAGGATCCTGATATACTCCCCAATCATCCTTGATGTAAATAGAGGAAACAAAAGAAAAAGGTGACTAACTTATAGTCTGCTGAGAGTGACGTTCCAGAAATGTAAGGTGATAAAGCAGACTGATATGTCAGGTTAGTCAAAAAGGAGTTGTCACATTAACCCAGTATGTCTACATCACAGATTTTAGAATATCTAAAGCATTAAATGCTCCAAAGATAGTTCTTTAACAAAAGACTTCCAACGGCTATGTTCTAACGGGAAGATGATAAATGATTCTATAAAGAGCCAAAGCTTCAAAGAAGAAGAAGTTATTGACTTGAGGAGATGCAAGTCATATAGAGAATAACAGAGAAAAGGTCTCCATGAGAGTTAGACCACCATAGAAGAGTGAAGCACAACTAATGTGAGTTCTACAATGATAAAGCTTCATTTTATACAAAGGAGTATGACAATAAAGTGGCGTCTATACTAAGAGCTGGAAGGCCAAGGAGACAACAACTTATGTGGCAGATCAGAAAGAAGAATACTTGAGCTATCTACGTCTCACTATGAACACACTGAGCTGAAGAGAAGAAGATATAGAACCGAATTTATGCACAAGACAACCAGTGTTCAAGGACTGCTAAGTACCCCAAAGAAGTCAAGCTGATATGCAAAGACTTAGCAGTATCTCAATGGTGATGGTGCACAGTGCTGAATATTAGATGAAGACAAGTATTAACAACAAAGCCAATAACACCAAAGGATAAGTCAGACTGCTAAGTACCAATAAGATGTTAGGTTGAACGTACATCTTAGCAATCCATTAGATGTGATTAAACACCAATGCTGAATGCCCAATGATCAAAAGAAGCTACTAAGTACTATAAGATGAACAAGTTGAATGTCATCTTAGTAGCTCAACAATAACAAACAACAAACAAACAACCAAGCAACCAGGTCCTGCAGGGTCCTTATCTTAGTGACTAAACCAAAGTCAAGTCTACTGGGCTTAAAGAGTACCAGAAGGTACAAGAGATTCTAAGTCTGTCGGGCTTAGTCTATAGTTTCCAAGGCTGCTAGCCTTGAAGAGTTCTTAGTGAACTAGTGTTCCAAGGTTGCTGATCTTGAAGGAATCTTAGTGATTCAAAGTTGTTCAAATCCTTAGTGGAATCCCTGTTTGTTGAAGTAGAAGAGTGGACTAGGAGCATTCAGTCTCTGAACAACTTAAAACCTCTGATGTCATTTACTTTATGTCATTTACATTAAGTAGTATAACTACTATATCTGCGTGCAACTAATCTATCATTAGAAATGAGTTTAAAGTTATATTCTTGAAGGGGATCTTAATCTATTCCGTTGTGCATGAATTGATTCTTCTGTTCATTATCTGGTTATCACAAAACTAGACAAAAGAGAAAAGAAAGTTTTAAAAGATATATTCAACCCCCCTTCTAGATCTATTGTGTGCCCCCGGGAACTAACACTGTTTAATTTATGTGGACTATAATAAGCATGTGATTACATTAATTTGGGATTTTAAACTAATTGGGTTCAAACTAATTTCTAAGTATATAAGTTTCGACTTGTCAACTAATTGAGCCCAATTTTAATTATATTATTGGATTTAAAGACCAAATTATAATAACCTAACTTTAATATATTAAGTTAAGGTTTTCCTAATATTAGTACTGCAGTAAATGAAGAAGGAAGAAGTAGAAAGAAAGAGATAGAAGGAGGTTGAAATTAAAAGTGTTTGAAAATAAGATTATTAAGACTTTATTCATCATATTCTTCTTCTCAAAAGGTAATTATTGAACTATTTTTGAATACAAAATAATTATTTTGTTACTGTAATTATAATCTATTTTATTGTTGTGTTTACAATCGCTTTTAAGAATTCAATTTTATGGATTGATTAATCAAATTTGATAATATAATTTTTCTTTGTAATTGGAATATATAATAAAAGAGATAATAATCATAAGTTTGATATATATATATATATATATTATTAATTGATATGATAAATTATTTTAACTATTGTTCTTAGTAGTTATTTTTAGGGGGTTAAAAAAGTAATGAAATTTCATCTATATTATTATTATATTAATTATATTAAATTAAAATGATATTTTGTATTACAAAATGTATTAAACATATTTTAAACTCTAAAGGGTATATGAACAAATATTAAAACGGTTAAATTTATAAAAAGAAAATACATAAATTTTGTATGTTAGTAATTTAATTAATGGTCTTGTGTTATTTTGATAATTATATAGATCGGATTGAGGAGGTCTAGCAGTGTGATATTTGTGTTCAGTGAATTCTTTCAGTATTATATTCAGGTACGAATTTCATACTTTTTCAGCGATACTCTTGTTAAATTTGATTTGTTCGCCTTATTCCTTGTTTTGAATTCTGTTATTACTTCACATAATTGTTTCTTGTGAAATTCATATAATAGTTTTATTTTGGAGTTGATATATTGGATGCGTATTTGTACTCTTTGAATTAGGTTATCACGTCTAGTATTTATTTTGATATTTTTAGAGTGATATATGTTGTTACCTTCTTTTGGATACATTATGATTTGATCTGGTTCAACATATACATTAGAATCCCATTTTTTTGGATACTGTGTCGCATGTGTTCTGACACGGTATCTATTTTTATTGGTATTATGTCGCATGTGTTGTGACATGATATTTTTGTTAGAATATATCGTAGGGTATACCTGAGCTATAACTGTCTGTGGGGGTACCACAAACATGTCATCTTGGCACGAGAGGCATGGCACTTTTCGTGGCAGTGTGATTAGTTCACGGCATCTCCGTTTTGGCTCCGGAGGAAGTGGGCCATTTGATGTTTTATTGCGGGAGGCATATGGGTTAACCCTAGTTTTCTGTTATGCGGATTTGTGATGTTGTGCCAAACACACCTATCCGATTTGCATACATTTGGATTCGTGGTCCAATGTGTGATTTGCCTGTGTGGCATTATTTTGGTTGACTATGTGGCATCATTTGATTTGCCCGTGTGGTATTATTTTGACTTGCTTGTGTGGCAATGTATATTTCTGAGCTCATTCGGTATGAAATAACACCCAACCATTTGATTCAGCCTATTATTTCATTGTATTAGTTTTGTTTATTTCTATTCAGTTCAATTAATTGAGCTAGTTACTTCAGTTCGTTATTTCTTTACTCTTCTATTGGTTTCGTTAATTCTGTTTATTCAGATATACTCCATTCAGATCTTTGGAGATTATATTTTTGTCAATATTTACACTTGAGGATTTGTTCAGTATTTTGTCTCAGTTGATTTCTTATATCAGTTGTATATCTTTTGTATATTTGTATCCGTACTGGGGCATTTGGCTCATGATGTGTTTTTCCTTCTGGCAGGTTATAGTGGTGATTCAGGGATAGTGTGATGAGAGTGTTGCCTTTGACCGAATAGGTTTATTAAATTTTAGGTTTTGATTGTTGCGCCAATTGTGGAAAATTGTATTTAATTCGTTATTGATGATTATCAATTATTTAATATTTGAAGTTATTAGTGCTTTGTTTATTTATATTTTGAGGAACTGGATGTTACATATGGTATCAAAGCTTAGGCTCTTTCTTATAGAAAACCTATTTAGGTTTGACTTGTGAGTTGCGGGTAAATCACTGGGTAGACGTAGGAGTTTGATTTGACGTTGTTCTCTGTTTGGTTGGTCTCAATTTTGACTAAGTGTCATCCTTTCTTCGAGTTGTAGTTGATTTGAGAAAGTTGAGATAATTTGTTAAGATTATCATTGTTATGCGTTGGAGCAATAATATTAGTTAAGGATTAGGATTGGATCAATAAGGAGAATAATTTCATATTTTGTACAGTTCAGAAATGATCATGCGATTATGATATGAGTATTTATATTAGCGCGCATTTGATATCGAAGAATTATTTGTTAGAGTTATTTCAAGTATGAATTATTATGATCTTAGAATTAAGGATTTGATTTGATTTAGGTTATGCTTTCATTTTTTGTTAAGTTTGTGGATAATTTGAGGTATGTGTATCGGTGGGATAATATGATAAATTGAAAAACTATTAAGTATAGATGATATCTTGTAAATTGGAGTAGTAGAGATTCAAGGTAATTAGATTAATCATTTGGAGTAAATGAATTTTACGATTATTTCCTAGTAGAATATTGGAGTTAATTTATATGAAGTTATTATATTGAGATAGTGTGAGGAGATCTTGTAATTTGTTGGGTTAAGGTTTTCACTAAGAGATGGTTGATTTATTTGATGATTAGATAGTAAGTGATGAAATTCAATTAATTTTGAGAGATCTTAAAAAGTTGTAGTCTGCTTATTCAGATTGTAGAATATGTGAATTGTAGTTTGATATGGTGATAAAGATATTTAGTAGTATATTTTTTGTAAGGCCCCAAATTTTATGAATAAAGGTTTAATTTCTCAAAATATTTTTTTTAATATTAAGGTTTGGATTTGATATAATGTTATAGTTATGGGTAGTATTTATAAAATTTTCAAAATATGCAAGTTGTCATAAAATATTCGATTGGTCTGGGAATATTCGTTTTATCAGGGAATATTCGTACGACGACACAATCATTGGTGTACCCCACAACGGAATTATTGTTGGAGTTAGAAAATGACAAAAATATATTTTTATAAAAATAACTGCGAAAGTTTTACCGTTAGACTGTTGAAATACCTGGTGGTAAAAGTACAGTAATACGCGTGGTTGTATAGTAGCACATGGTATTGTACAATATCTTTGATTATTGATGCTTACATGAGAAGTCACTCAGTTATATTCAATTATTGCTACAGTAATTGCTGCATAATATCTCTCATATTATTGATTCAATTATTATCATATTATCATCTGCATAATATTTTATATTATTAAATCAATAATTGAGACGACAAAGTTATTCATATTATTATTTGCATTATTGACGATGTCTAGAAAGTTCTGTCGAGAAATCCTTATCGGAAAGCCCCCTCTTTCCTAGGAATGATCTGATTGTTAAATATTATGAGTTATAATATTAATGATGAATCAGTTCGTGTTGATTAAAGATGAAATTTTTGATAAAAAATATTTCCATTGTGTTGGGATTATTAGTGTTAGTGGAAATCGACATTTATTTCAATAATAATTAATTTATGAATGTTAAATTGACCATACGGGCAATTAATCGGATAAATGAGCAATTAATTGCTATTAGTTTACATGTAAATTATCGTTGGTTCACATGTATAGAACTATTGATTCACATGCATGTACTATTAGGGTAGGTGGTGCAAGATTGATAACACTTGAATGACTAAATTAAAAATGGAAGTATAGATGAAGGTACTATACCGTAATAAATCGAGCCCTTAATTGTGCAATTATCGAAACTATGTTTTCCTTTAAATAAAATCTCATTCTTCTTTCATTCTGTAATAACCCGATATTTTCTATATAATTAAATCAAAAATTTTGCGTATATTTTTTTTTATTAATTATTTATTTTAAAAGGTTAGATTGCGTGCAAGGTATTATGTATGTATTTATGTGATGAATATAAAATATATTTATTACATGAATGATTCTGAATAAGTTTATTTTAGAATTATTGCTCATTATAAATTATATTCTTATAATAATTAATTTTTCTGATAAAAATGTTTTTAATATTTATTTTCCATGAAAATCGATAATTATATTATTTAAATAATATATAAAATGATTAAAACACGATTATATTAATTATTTTATGAATTATTTAGATTGTATTTAAGTTATTTATTTTAACTTAATTAATAATAGTATGTATAGGACAGATAAATCAGATATGGAATCCAAACCTTAATTCTAGGTTTTGATTAAGGAATGAGAATAATAATATAATATTAAGTATATTTTGATTTTTCAGTGCTATAAATATGTACGATATATGTATGGACTGTTAAGGGTTGGTTAATTATGTTGAATCATGAACTAACCCTAGCATTAATTTGTTTCACCCTATGCTATAATTCAAATGGGAAATTCAAGACTGTGTTGTACCGGTGTTATGTGATTCATGATGTTTATAATAAATATTAATGCTAATCAAGAAAACCATAGATATTATAAACCTTAGATAATATTTGTGGACCTAAATGATTGGAAACCCTAATTTGAAACTCAAGTATGAGTTGAGAGATTATATATATTCGTGTTATTTGAAGTATGTTGTGAATTATATAATTTTTGATTAATTAGGTAAACCCTAATTAATATATAGAAACCATAATTTTTTTAAAGATTAGAAAGCCCAAATTCAAACTGTTAAACCCTAATTTTAATTTTATAACCCTAATTGACCAATTTATAACCCTAATTGCTATTTTGGCTTGCTTAATGATAATTAGTAAAACCTAAACCTAATTATCATGTTTTATGTAATTAGAAACCCTAATCTAATTATGAAACCTTAATTTGAAATTTTTAGAAACTAAAATTTTATTTTGTTTTACAAACCCTAAACTAGAGATGCTAAAAATTTTATGTCTTTAAACCTTAGGTTAACCCTAAGGGTTTCAAGGGTCAAACCCTAAGGGTTTGACAAATGACCTTTGTACAATTAAAAGTTTAAGTCAAATGTCCATTATACCCTTTTGTGAATTATTGATGCTAGCTTATAGGTTTTGACATTTGGTGAGTTGGTAAACCACTTCAACAACCCCATGTGACATTAAAGCCAGCAACCAGCCTCTTCTCAGCAGATTCATGCATTATAACATGCTATATATAGATCTAAGGATAGAGAAATGCCATTTGATAACCTCTTTTGTACACAAACCTCCAACTTCAGCTATCTCTCTTAAAACCCACAAAATATATATATACCAGTCCCAGAATATTGCCCCACGATCAACATAACAAATCTAGAAGCCAGATTTAAGCAATAATCAAAGTGAGGTATAAAACCTAAACCAACAACTTGATCTTTGATCCTTTGTTAAATGTTATGTTTAAGTGTTTAAATATGATGTATATAGTGTTAAACCATGATCTGGGTTGGTAGGAAGTGGATCTATAACATCTAGATGCTCAAATTAAAAGATTTCAAAAATCTGGAAATTTTATTTTTGGTGTTCTGACAGTGAATGTCAGAGGCCATAGATTATTGTGTGTTTATTATTTTTATTGTTTTATGGTTTGAATCTATAGTCTGGTATGAGATCTTTCATATGAAAGTGGTATCACAGTTATTGAATCTCTATATTTCATTTTATTCACGATCAAAACCCGTTGACCGGGCATGACCGGTCGAAATCTGGGTAAACCCAGAAAGTATGAACAGCTTCTGACAAGATATTTGAAGGCATAGATCTGTCATCTTGTAAGTGATATGATGATGTCATAATATCTATTGTGTAGCATGTAATATGTTCTTCATAACTGTGTCTTTAGTTTCTCTAAACAAGTAATGTATCGAATGGAGTGAGCGGTCAAAGTAACCACCCAAGACTGATTTTACGTTTCTGGGAATTTTCCAGAAAACTTTAAAAACAGTTTTCTGACAACTTTGACCGGACTTGATCTATTAGATTTAAATGTTTTGGAACTGTGATCTTGATATTTTGTTATACCTTGTCATGTATTCTACCATTATGAACCATAAAATCACCAAAATGATGATCAGAACACTAAAATATTTGAGCTTGAATATGGCACCTTGAACTGCTGGATTTCTGGGGAAACCCAGAAACCGTCTGACAGACACTTTGTTGGCATAGATCGACTTGTAATGTTGTTGTTTGTTTAAAGTAAGTTATGAAACTTGTAGAGTTACATCAACACTACAATACTTAGGTTTTAGATTGGACATAAACAATATAGACATGAAATTAAATCCGGTCAAACGAGACCTCTTGAACACGAAGCTGTCAGTGTTCTTGAGCTCAAGAACACCAACAGCGACGGTTACTATCGCTAAAGGGCTATAGAGACAGTTTTTAATATTTTAATTTCTGTATTTTCTGAAAATTACTTAAAAATAGAAAATAAATTATAAAAATTACAAAATTGGTTTTAAAAATTATTTTAAATTATGAAAAATAACTTTTATTTATTTGGGATATTTTTCATTAATATTTATAATTATTTGAATATTAATGATATTTAATTTATTTAATTAGTGTATTAAATAAATTAGAGGAAAATGATTTTAATTATATAAAAATCATTTTAAATAAGAATAAAGTGTGTAAAAATATTTTTGAGTTATAAATATATCTTTTAATATTTTGTGATGAATTTCATTAATAAATTAATATTAATGATAATTAAGTTATTTAATAAATGTATTAAATAATTTATGAAAAATAGAATTAATGATTTAAAAAATCATATAAAAATTATTTAAAGGTTATAAAATTATTTTAAGTTATAAAATATAACTTTTGATATTTTCTCATGAAAATGTAAATAATTTAATATTAATGATATTAGATTTATTTAATTGTTAAATTAAATAAATAAGTTAAAAATGATTTTATTGATTTAAAATCATTTTAAATGAGAATAAAGTGTTAGAAAATATTTGGACTTATAAAATATAATTTTCTATATTTTTGGAGAATTCTCATTAATAAATTAATATTAATGATATTAGGTGACTATATTAAATAATTTAGTTTAAAAATAATTTTAATATTATAAAAATCATTTTAAATGAAAATAAAATGTTTAAAGATATTTTAAGTTATAAAATGTAACTTTTAATATTTAAGGATAATTTTATTAATAATTTAATATTAATGATATTAATTTAAGATTATTGATATTAAGTTTATTTAATAATTATATTAAATAAAGAATTTAAAAATGATTTTATTTAATTAAAAATCATTTAAAAGGGATATAAATGAATTAAAAATATTTTAAGTTATGATTAATGACTTTTAATATTTGGATAAATAGTTCATTAATATTTTATATTAATTGTAATTATTTAAAAATGATTTTTAATGTTTTAAAAAAAATCATTTAAGGGTAATAAAAGTACTTTAAAAATATTTTGAGTTATTATAAATAACTTTAATATTTTGGCAATGGTTTCATTAATAGTTTAATATTAATTAAATATTAATGATAATAGGATTGTTTACTATTTAAATCATTTAATAATGATTCCGGTGTTTAAAAATTTATGATAAATTATAATAAATGTTTAAAAATTATTATAAGTCATTTAAAAATAATATGACTGATACTTGTAGATATTGAGATACGGAATAGAGTCTTAAACTCAGTAATTACTCGATAAAGCCGTCGGTAGACCGACATGTATCATAAATTGATCTGGACTTAGAAATCTTGACTGAATTAATGATTGTTTGTGACTCAATGATTGTTGATTATGTGTGACAATGTGATTAGGTTATGTGTTGACTGTAATAAGAAGTATTATGTGTTGCGATATATTATTCTAATCAGTAAAATGCTCTTATTAATGATAGGTATCGGTATAAAAGATAAAACTAAGTTGCGTATTGTAAGCAGCAGACCAGGCAAGTATCCTACCTTTGCATTTCCTTTATGCAATGGATATGAGTAAGAATGTTTCAGAACTATATTATTATTGTACTAAATTATTAAACCTATTGTGATGTATTCTATATCCGATCATTGTTTATCAACATGTTAGTATATGGTAATTCAGATATATATTCTGTTCGTTAATTTCTAAATATGGTTATACAAGTGTCCCCACTTGGATAATCATTGTATTTAATCACATGTTGATATATATATATATATATATATATATATATATATGTATGTGTGTGTGTGTGTGTGTGTGTGTGTGTGTGTGTGTATGTGTGTATTGAACCCCAGTATGAATACAGTAAAAGCCGTTTAAGCTATTTGACCTAGCTAGATACAGATTCAGAAATATCGTTAAAACTCTTTTGTATCCAATCAAATGGTTTTGGTTCGGATTCCTGACTAATAATGAACATCCCAAACATGGGTAAATTTTTATGCGCTATGGCGGACAAAGGATGAACGATAATATCGTTCTAACAATGTAGTATTGATCAATATAGGGTCCATGGGATGTACACCCTCGTGCCCGTAAGTTATGACGGTTTACAGATGAAGTTCTGTCTAACCTTTTCGAAAATAGAAAACAATGTTCATAATCTGTCGACTACCCTATATATATACTCATTACGTAATTTCAAAAACTTTGATATAGAAATAATATACGGTTATGGTTGGTTCAGTTTATTTCACAACTATTAATTCGTTGTAGAATTGATGTACAAAGAAAATATTTATTTATTTCAGCTAATTATATTTATAATTGTTATTATTTGTTGGGCACTCAAATGCTCATCCTTGCTTTAAATCTAAATGTTTTTAGCTAAATATGATCAACCGGAAGGTTCAGGCAAGAACAAGTGAAAAGGAAAGCAAACAGAATATGGTTATTAGTATCTTTTGTAATAATTAGACTGTATTAAGATAATGATATGTATTATCTATCGTGTAAAGAATTATAGTAAAGGTTGCGTACTTGGGATTAGACTCTAATAAATGTAAATTAAGTGTGAAATTTATATTATTGTTATTATTATTAGTATTATTCCGCTCATAGAAATGGTATCGTAAAGCACCGAGTTCGGGTTTCAAGTACCTGAATTTGGGGGCGTTATATCTTAGTATCAGAGCTTTAAGGTTAAAAACCTTAGGTGGGTTAGACCTTAGGCTATAACCTTGGGACAAAGGGAAACGTTAAAAATATAAATAACTCATATAGAGTTTAAAAAGGAGATGAATTGAATAAATTCATCGTAAAACAAAATAAAAGATAACTTATATAAAACTATTATGTTCTGTGTGTATATATTATGTGCTAATCAAGATAGTTTGTGTGTAGGTGTCAGATAGAAAAAGAATTAGGATACTCTCAGGTCGTAAAGAATAAGTCAACCTCTATGTCCGAGCCAATATCAAAGCCAATAGCTGAAATAGAGGCTCACATTGAAAGCTACCTCAATGAGGTGGTTATTGTGGAAAAGTGTAGTACCGGACCCAGAAATGATAAGTATAACTGATAGGTAAAGTATAGTTGAAGAATAAGTGGTCAACGTCGAGTTCTTAAACTCATATGTTTGTGGTGAGTTCTTAAACTCACAATGTGTGGTAAGTTTGACGAACTAGGTATAGTTAGGTGTGAATGGATATTGAGGATAATAGGAATAGCTAGGTTACTAAGCAATTGATCTTTAGTGAAGGCGTACGAAATAAGTAGTATTAGTATTACTTGAATAGGTATGATTTTATGTGGTGTATATGATAGGTATGTATGTAAAAGGTAATATTTTTTAACTTTTGTAGAAGCTATGGCAGCGATTCCCGACTCTTGAGTCACAAAGGGATAGCGAATGTTTAAAGCAGTATGTGTTATGGTATGTCAAGTACTATGAATATGAGTCTATGTTGAATTAATAAAATAAGCGGGTATAAAGATAGTATTTATTTATCAGAATACTGGTTAATACAGTAAGCCAAGTTTTCAAAATCTAATATTTTGAGTACATGATTATTTGAGTAGAAAATTTCTCGTTATATGCCAAACGGATACGATAAGGCTTAGAATGTAAGTTAATAAGGAACCATTTATGATAATGCCGCTAAGACGAAAACGAAACCAAAAGGGGCAGAAGAACCTGTCAATAAACTGGAGGACAACCAGACCCGATACAGAATCTTACGAATATGGACGAGCAAGCTATGCAGAACGGAATACCAGCCGCGGGAAATCAGCCAAACAATCGATCGGCAAACGTCAAAGACTTCAAGGCAATCGGACTGCCAAGATTTAGAGGATCAACTGACCCTGTAGAAGTGTTTGTGATAGCTAGAATAACGGAGGGGCAAAAGATAGTTTTTGCCACCTATACGAGGAAAGGAGATAAAGGGAAAATTTGTGTGTTAGAAGTGTGGGCAGAAGGGACATATCTCTCCCAACTGTTCCAATCGAAGAATGTATAGTGGGTGTTTTATTTGTGAATCAATGGAGTATAAGGTGGAAGACTGTCCAAGAAGGAGAATGGAGACAAGGAATGTGAATACGGGAAAAGGCAGCAGGACATTGGCGACAATGGGACCAACTTCAACAAACAAACCAACGAAATCAACCGCAAGCGTCTTCAACATGACCGTTCAAGATATCGTGGCAGTCGGGGATGCAACTTCAGGTATTATTCTAATTAATATGATTTTTCTTATATATGATTTTCTTATATATATATATATAATATATTATTTTATATAAATTATTTTGAAGGAGAAATTTGAGTTCTTTTAGAAATCAAATTTCTGTTTAAAAAGATAGATAAGCGTTTTGTTGAATAGTTAAAGATCGGATCGATCAATTATGATTGAGATCTATTTGTAATGATTATGTATGCTATGTACCCTGGCATGAATAGGTTTTAAAAGGTGATTCCGGGGACGGAATCTTTATAAGGGAGGGTGAATGTAATAACCCGATATTTTCTATATAATTAAATCAGAAATTTTGCGTATAATTTTTTTTTATTAATTATTTATTTTAAAAGGTTAGATTGCGTGCAAGGTATTATGTATGTATTTATGTGATGAATATAAAATATATTTATTACATGAATAATTACTTAATAAGTTTATTTTGTAATTATTGCTCATTATAAATTATATTCTTATAATAATTGATTTTACAAAGTAAAAATGTTTTTAATATTTATTTTCCATGAAAATATGATAATTATATTATTTAAATAATATATGAAATGATTAAAAAGCACGATTATATTAATTATTTTATGAATTTGTTCAGTGTATTTAAGTTATTTATTTTAACTTAATTAATAATGGTATGTATAGGACAGATAAATCAGATATGGAATCCAAACCCTAATTCTAGGTTTTGATTAAGGAATGAGAATAATAATATAATATTAAGTATATTTTGATTTTTCTGTGCTATAAATATGTACGATATATGTATGGACTGTTAAGGGTTGGTTAATTATGTTGAATCATGAACTAACCCTAGCATTAATTTGTTTCACCCTATGCTATAATTCAAATGGGAAATTCAAAGGTGTGTTGCAAATTAGGTGTTATGTGATTCATGATGTTTATAATAAATATTAATGCTAATCAAGAAAACCATAGATATTATAAACCTTAGATAATATTTGTGGACCTAAATGATTGGAAACCCTAATTTAAAACTCAAGTATGAGTTCGAGACTGTTATATAGCTGTGTTATTTGAAGTATGTTGTGAATTATATAATTTTTTGATTAATTAGGTAAACCCTAATTAATATATAGAAACCATAATTTTTTTAAAGATTAGAAAGCCCAAATTCAAACTGTTAAACCCTAATTTTAATTTTATAACCCTAATTAACCAATTTATAACCCTAATTGCTATTTTGGCTTGCTTAATGATAATTAGTAAAACCTAAACCTAATTATCATGTTTTATGTAATTAGAAACCCTAATCTAATTATGAAACCTTAATTTAAAATTTTTAGAAACTAAAATTTTATTTTGTTTTACAAACCCTAAACTAGAGATACTAAAATTTTTGTGCTAAACCCTAAGGGTCAAACCCTAAGGGTTTGACAAATGACCTTTGTACAATTAAAAGTTTAAGTCAAATGTCCATTATACCCTTTTGTGAATTATTGATGCTAGCTTATAGGTTTTGACATTTGGTGAGTTGGTAAACCACTTCAACAACCCCATGGGACATTAAAGCCAGCAACCAGCCTCTTCTCAGCAGATTCATGCATTATAACATGTTATATATAGATCTAAGGATAGAGAAATGCCATTTGATAACCTCTTTTGTACACAAACCTCCAACTTCAGCTATCTCTCTTAAGCAGCAGACCAGGCAAGTATCCTACCTTTGCATTTCCTTTATGCAATGAATATGAGTAAGAATGTTTCAGAACTATATTATTATTGTACTAAATTATTAAACATATTGTGATATATTCTATATCCGATCATTGTTTATCAACATGTTAGTATATGGTAATTCAGATATATATTCTGTTCGATAATTTCTAAATATGGTTATACAAGTGTCCCCACTTGGATAATCATTGTATTTAATCACATGTTGATATATATATATATATATATATATATATGTGTGTGTGTGTGTGTGTGTGTGTGTGTGTGTATTGAACCCCAGTATGAATACAGTAAAAGCCGTCTAAGCTATTTGACCTAGCTAGACACAGATTCAGAAATATCGTTAAAACTCTTTTATATCCAATCAAATTGTTTTGGTTCGGATTCCTGACTAATTATGAACATCCCAAACATGGGAAAAATTTTATGCGCTATGGCGAACAAAGGATGAACGATAATATCGTTCTAACAATGTAGTATTGATCAATATAGGGTCCATGGGATGTACACCCTCGTGCCCGTAAGTTATGACGGTTTACAGATGAAGTTATGTCTAACCTTTTCGAAAATAGAAAACAATGTTCATAATCTGTCGACTACCCTATATATATACTCATTACGTAGTTTCAAAAACATTGATATATAAATAATATACGGTTATGGTTGGTTCAGTTTACTTCACAACTATTAATTCGTTGTAGAAGTGATGTATAAAGAAAATATTTATTTCTTTCAGCTAATTATATTTATAATTGTTATTATTTGCTGGGCACTCAAATGCTCATCCTTGCTTTAAATCTAAATGTTTTCAGCTAAACATGATCAACCGAAAGGTTCAGGCAAGAACAAGTGAAAAAGAAAGCAAACATAATATGGTTATTGGTATCTTTTGTAATAATTAGACTGTATTAAGATAATGATATGTATTATCTATCGTGTAAAGAATTATAGTAAAGGTTGCGTACTTGGGATTAGACTCTGATAAATGTAAATTAAGTGTGAAATTTATATTATTATTATTATTATTATTATTATTATTATTATTATTATTATTATTATTATTATTATTATTATTATTATTATTATTATTCCGCTAATAGAAATGGTATCATAAAGCACCGAGTTCGGGTTTCAAGTACCTGAATTTGGGGGCGTTACACATTCTCACCGATTCACTAAGACTCACAAGAGAAATTATAGAGAGAGAAGCTATAGAAAGAAAGAAAGAATATTCTACTACTTCACTATTGCAGTATCCAGCCTTCTACTAAGGTAAGGAGTATTATTTATTTCATATTCACTTACGATATTATTTTTCGTATTCGTAAGGAATTTTATTTCGTTCAATATTCGTAAGGAATATTTTCTTCGTTCAATATTCGTATGAAATAATAATTTCTTCCATACTCTATAGTATGTAAGTTATATTATTTCATTTTGTATTTGTTGACTTATGTCATATTCCACTCTAAATGTTTTGATGATGACCATATTATTCCTCTAATCATGTTCTATGAAATTTTAGGAAAAGAAATGGCATTGCAGGAATATTGAGGAGGAAATGTAAAGTCTCGAGATCTTTGAAGGATGAAGGACCTTTTGAGTCCTACGAATATATGTAAGATCTGAGCATTAATTACTTTCCAATTCAAGGCTTTAGGGCATGTGCATTATATAAATATAATTATTTTTTTGCTCATATATCCGATACTAAAAATTTGATATATTATATTAAGGTAAGTTAGCTACAATGACTCGTTATATCACATATTAGTTGGCTAAGGAAATAACTTGAAACATGCACCACATAATTACTCCATAATCTAAGGAATCTATTGGTCATTTCCTCCGAATAAAATCAACTATGCTATCATGCGTCATATAATTGCTGAATTTAAGGGAAGTGATTAGATTGGTTCTTGCCCAACTCACTTTAGAAATAATCTTAATGGGTGTATTGACAGCAAAATATGGTGAGTAATATGTGGTACTCATATCTGTATAATATGGGATATAATTTAGGAGATATGTTGTCATTATGTAACGAGAAATTAATCTAGCATATAAAATCTCCAATCACTGATATATCATGAATCATGGGTGCTGTAACAGGTAAGTACTTTTCCCACGTGATAGGCACTTAACCAAATACAATCTACTCATAAATCACTGATTGACGTTGATGGTAGTATAATATCTTTGCTGATCATATCAGAGTCCTACTATAGCAAGCAACGGGAAATAGACTGAATCAAAGTGAAATTAGCATGTAATATGGATATTATGATCATAATGCATGATTCATGTCAAATAGTCATATTACGAATTAGCAATTAACAACAGTAATATCTTTTGATTGCCTATAAAAGAATTGGTCAAATAATAAGAAAAGCTAAGAAATACATACTGAACTTGCATACATAAAAAGTCACGAAAGTGTGTTTCTTCGGTTTACTATTGATTACACTTGAAGGAGATATTGTTAAGGTGACTGCTGAAAATACTCTTGTAATAACTTTTATTGCATATCATTACATACTAGAGCCTTGAATTGGTGAGTGATATATTTCTTGATCATTAGACCTTTATTGTGTATTTTACTTTCTCAAATACATCAATTGTTCTATAAATTGTGATCCGAATTGGATTATTGTATTATTACAATCAAATGTGAAAGCATAGGTGCTTGAGGGTGCATAGGTGCACAAGGAGCAAAGGTGCTCAAGTTGTTGGAACTTGCATTGTAAATGGAAAAGTTTAATAAAAGTGAGTCTCCAATACTAGTTGGTATTGGACGTGGATTAGACTACTATTATAGAGGGTAGTAGTTGAACCACGTAAAAATCTTGATGTTTATGTGATTGCCTTTTGTACTTTATTATTCTGTTAACAATCCAGCAGCCTGCATTCAATATCTATAAATACTACCAAACTAATATAGCATATTATTTTCTCAAAATCATATTCTGAAAAAGGTTAAGTTTTGAATTTACACATTGTAGAAAATGTTACATAAATTCAATACACTTTCCTAACATTTTTACTTATAAAGATATAGAATCCAACTTGCTGCATTGAATATCCAAGGGAATTTTTAGTTAAATAAAAATTGGACATAGTTTGTTCCTACACTTATTCAACCCCCCTTCTAAGTGTGCCTATTTAAATTTTAGTATTCCTAATTCTACACTCATTTTGTTAAAGTATTGCTTCTATATTCCGTGAAATTAGTAGAATATCCTTGAAATTTGCGCTTCATCTAGTATCGTTTCACAAGGATATTTTTCTAAACATTCTTGTTAAATTGTAAGCTTTTTAAGCCAGAGTACTATTCACGGGTACTATTCATTTATACGACACTATTCATATATACGGTACTATTCACGGAGTACTATTCATGGGAACTATTCATAAATACGATACTATTCACAAAGTACTATTCATTGGGTACTATTCACAAATTACTATTTACAAAGTACTATTCATGAAGTACTATACTCAAAGTACTATTCACTCAGGTACTATTCACCTGGAGTACTATTCATGATAAAATTTGATTTCTTTTCGGTTCAAATCATTTTTGATACAATATTATTCTTGAATTTTACTCCACAAAGTAGTATCATGTTGACAATTTGGATATTATTGAATTCTAGATAAATTAAATTATAAATCTTTAAAAGTTATCCTTGCTTTCATTTAATTGAATTCTTATATCATTATCATCATTCTCATGCTTATATTGTGATGAAAGTCATCTTTGGCCGTAGTGCATTGATGGACTTTTGATTGGTATGATTATGACCTGGGATTATTTAGTATAATCATGACTCGTAATGTTAAAAATGATGTGGTAAAAGTCCTCATTGGCCTGTAGTGCATGGATGGACAGATGTTGGTATGATCATAACCATGCATTCTCTTCGGCCAAAGGTGCAAAGATGAATTATTGTTTGGCATGATCATTACCATTGGTGAAAACACGAATATCCTTGGCCCGTAGTGCATGGATAATTCGTGGTTGTGATACTAATGAATATCCTTGGCCCGTAGTGCATGGATAATTCAGTGATGTGGATTATTTATTAAGCTGAGTCTCAGTGATAAAATTGATGATAAACTTTTAAATCATAGGAAATAGTAGATATCATGCTTTACTTGACTCTTCTAATAGATTGCTTATTCCGCTGCAGTTGTTGATCTAAAACTTGTTGTCTATTCTATTTTATCAGTTGTTATACCGTAGAAGGCTAACGATAATTTCTTCTGCATTATCTTAGTCATAATATTTCTTACTGGGCTAGTTGAGCTCATCATTTTCTTTTCTTTATTCTCTTCAGAAATGAGAATATAAATTTGGACTAGTCGAGGAATGGATTGACGGTCCAGATGGTTGTTTTAGTAGTCCTCACTATTCTGTGAAATAGTTTGATAATAATTGTAATGATGATTGAATTTGAGTTTGGATATTGTCTAGAAGACAATATTCGTGTAAAAACTCTTAGCTACGCTTTTGTCGTATTGTATAAAAGAAGTTTGTATTTGATTTCTGTACCAAGTATTTGGTGACTCAGAATGGGTGATGTATACCTATTTTGGGGGCGTCGCAGTTGGTATCAAAGCTTAGGGATATGATCCCTAGCTGAGATATGAGACTAGAACTAGGAGGGGAGAGACGGGTTAATCCTTTGCTAGTATGACCTACCTAAGTTATTTGTTATTTAATTAGTCGGTCAGAGTATAGGAATAATATGTGATATGTAAATTAACCCTTGTTTTGTGACAGTGTTTGAGAATGGCATCTGAAAATGTTGAGATAAGCAATGAAGCACATGATACCATTGAGTCACCGACGATCAATAACCAGGATAATGTGCATCAGAAAGGCAATAATCCTCGTGTAAACAATAATACCGACCAAATGACGGATGATGGTATGTTTATGAACTTTTTAGAATTCATGCAACACTAAATGAGAGAGACTCTTATTCATAATGCAGGTGGAAACACTGGCAACTCACGGCTGGTCACCGCTAAGTAGTTCAAGGAGCTGGGACCACCGAAGTTTTTGGGAAAGCCAAAACCACTTAAGGCAGAGATGTGGATAAAGCAAATCACCAAGATATTTGATGTCTTGGAATGCTCAAAGGTAGATCATTGGTGGGAATCTGTAAAGCGTACTCAACCTGCCGCACTGAAAATATCTTGGGAGAAGTTCCAAGAATTGTTTAACGACAAGTACTTTCCTGAAAGTATTCGTCACCTGAAGGAGGTAGAATTTATCAAGTTGGAGCAAAATAATATGACCGTGTCGTAGTACGAGGCTAAGTTTGTGGAGTTATCTCGGTTTGCATCTCATTTGGTTGATAGTGAGGAGCGAATGATGCGAATGTTTTTGCGAGGTTTGTTACCCGAAATACGTCAATACCTCATTTCTCACAAACTTTATTTATATTCAAATGTTGTGAATAGGGCTCAGTTATTAGAACACGATTATGAGTCAGCTCAACCAAAAGGCAACGACCAAGAACACGATAATAATCATACCGGTGGCAACGACCATCGGAACAACGATAACCATCGTGGTGGAGGAAATTATCATGCCAAAAATGGTAACCACTTCGGTGGAAATCATGGCCAAGATAATAGGAAAGGTGAACTAAGTGAAAACAAATTTAAGAAGAGAAGGTTCAATAATGATGGAAAGACAGCAGTACCAGCACCCGTTTCAAAGGAAGAAGAATGACCACCAGACATATGTTTCAAATGCGGACAGGAGGGACACATCCGTCCAAAATGTACGCAGCAACCCAAAACGTGTTTCAATTGCAGAAGAGAAAGTCACCTAGCTCAATTTTGTCATGTAGTGAAGTCAAGTCCAATTGGGATGGTGACGCCAAAGGATGTCCCAAAGAAGTCAAAGCCGGTAGTTTAAGTGAGAGCATTTATCGAGGAACCCGAACGAAGTTATCATGGGTAAGTTAATCATAAAGTTTTACGAAGTCTATACCTTATTCGATACCGGTTCTACCCACTCTTTTATGTCACTTAGTTGTGTTCAACGTTTGAACTTGACTCTTGAGAAATTAGACTTTGACTTATATGTTGAAACTCCGTTAGGAGAAACCTTCGTTACATCCATTGTTTTTAAATCTTGTTTGATTTAAATCGGCACCCTCACGTTACCTGTCGATCTTATCTCTTTTAAAATACTTGCCTTTGATGTGATTTTAGGAATCGACTGGTTAACTACTCACCATGCTAAAATTGATTGTTTTTGTAAGTTTGTTAGTTTTCATATTCCTAACCAACCTGCTATGCGAATTCAAGCAACCAAACCACTAAAGTCAATCACTGTCATATTAAGCCATAAGTAAGTGCCCTGAGCCTTTCGCTGGTGACTTCCAAGTTTTGGAATGCACCGAAGCTTGACTTTCCGTAGGGGACATGATAAGTATAAAATATGTTATGTTTTTATCTCTTAATGTCTAGTCTTTTATACTTATTTGGCACCTAAATGTACTCACTGTTCTTATATTTTGATTTAGGTTGCAAATGGAGCTATTAAATGAAAAATGAGTTATTTCCGCACTTTTGGATTGTTTTGAAATCAGTCCGTCCACTTGAGGCTCAATTTTGTCCTTCGTCCAGCCAATATCTCTCAAAGCTCAAAGAAAGAAAGTTGTAGATTTATTTCTTAGCTTTCCGGATCATCTTGAAACGCCTAAATCAGAGCGCGGGTGAGAAAGTTATGACCATTTTACCGACGGACGTCGAAGCTGAAAATTTCAGATTGTTTGGCTTTTGGACAGATTGACCTCTGGGCCTTCGCTTGCGATTTGAATTATGTGAGTTTCCAAATGAGAATTTGGTCTTCTTGAAGTTTTTAGTGGACTTCTCAAGCTTTCTGGAATGGTATGGTGAGCAAAAATCCGAGTTCATTTGGGCCTCCAAACATTGCTTTTTAGATAGCTGATCCGAATCCCGCATGGACTGGATTCCTGTTCGGACCAGTTGGAGTATTTGGGCCATAACTTGAGCTTCCCAACTCCAAATCAGGTGATTCAAAAGCCCAAATTCATTATACAATCCAGGGCTACAACATTTGTTCTTTGCTCAAGTCCAAAATCGGTGGTCTGCGGATTCAAAATTGGCTTACAAGGTGCATATCAGTTTAGTTGTCAATTTTGGACTTTTAGCACATCCCCTGGGAACGTTTTTGGGATGTTATTTGCCTTAGATGGCTGATGCACATGACCAAGATTAGTTGTTGGATCTTGACTATCTTGTATACTTGAGTGCCTATAAATACCAAGTGAAGCTAGGGGGAATTGACACATTAATTCACACAACATTCTCCATCACATTCTCCATCTTCTCCAAATTCTAGTGTATTTAGTAGGGAAAGAGGATCACCTCCATAGTGAGGTTGTTGTCCTCACCCCTTTCATAATTTAGTAGGGAAAGAGGATCACCTCCATAGTGAGGTTGTTGTCCTCACCCCTTTCATAATTTAAGAAAGTATTCATTGGACTTATTATGTTAGGCTAGTTCCTTTATTCAGTTCGAAGGGGATGTTGAACCTTGTTTACAGGTAATGGTCTGATTAAGTATAAACTATTTATTCCTTCTTACATGAAGTTCATTCTTGATAATCTATTTTAACTGTTGAATGATATTTATTCTGATTGGTTTAATGTGACAGGTTAAGTTAATTTGATTAATCTCATCTGCTAGATTAAGGGACAATATTACGTGTAATTGATATTGTTCCTAATCATAAGTAGCAATTAGTGATACATGATTGTGGTCAAGCTTTTGAGTATTGCTATGATTATCGGAAGACAAGTAAATAATCCGAGCTTGTGTGATTGTTGCTTGGATTAGTCTAATTCCCTAGTTCTTAATGCTGCTATTATATTAAATCTAGAGAGCTTGTTCAGGTTATGTAATAGTTAGAATCTTGTGAAGAGCTTATTTCATTAAGTGATAATCTAAGGGGAGTTTCGGATAGTAGAGCTTGTTGCTATCTAGGGCTTTTAATTTCATTGAAGGATAAATATTGCTTTACTTAATTATTCTATTGTTGTAAAAAGGTGATACTGAACCGGAAGAACTGAAATCTTTAATTCATTGGTAATTCTTATCACTTTAAATTCTGTTCTTGTTAATTAGTGAAATCAAATTATAAACCCCCCTTTGGTAAACAAAGCATAAAATAAGACTAATCATTCTCTGTGGGATCGACTCTTACTTGCACTGCTACATTATTATCTTTCGCAGTAAGGTTTTATTTTTGGTTGCTCGCGACAACACACCAAATTTTGGCGCCGTTGTCGGGGACTGATTTTAGTTTATTTTTCTTTGTTATCAATATTCTTATCTTTATTTATTATTATTATTATTATTATTATTATTATTTTTTGTACTCGGGTAATTTGAATTTCATTTGATTATTTATGTCCAAAACTCGATCTACTAATCAAGGTGATTTAAAGTGTGATCCAGAAATAGAGAGAACCATTTGTAGATTAAGGAAGGTAACTCGGGAAAATTGTGAAGAGAAGGACACCATGGCAGAAACTCGAACTTTGAAGGAGCTTGCAGCCCCTACTTTGAATCAACAACCCTTTTGCATAACCTTCCCTAATCTTGATGCTAATACTCATTTTGAATTAAAATCTAGACTAATACATCTTTTACCTACTTTTTATGGTTTGGCAGGTGAAGACCCTCACAAACATTTGAAGGAATTTCATGTGGTATGCACAAGTATGAAGCCTACCGGAGTAACGAAATAACAAATCAAGTTGAGAGCCTTTCCATTTTCTCTAAAAGATTTGGCTAAGGATTGGCTTTACTATCTACCCTCTGGAAGTATCACAAAATGGGAAGAGATGAAAATATTATTCTTAGAAAAATATTTTCCCGCTTCAAGAGCAGCCAACATTCGAAAAGAAATCTGTGGTCTGAAGCAGAATAATGGAGAAACCCTACACGGGTATTGGGAACGTTTTAAGAAACTATGTGCAAGTTGCCCCCATCATCAAATTAGTGATCAACTCCTCATCCAATACTACTATGAAGGTCTTTTATCTACAGATAGGAGCATGATTGATGCTGCTAGTGGAGGAGCTCTAGTGGACAAGACTCCCGAGGCTGCAAGAAATCTCATTGCAAATATGGCAGCTAATTCTCAACAATTTGGCAGTCGACTTGATTTCTCACCTAGGAATGTGAATGAGGTAAAAGTTTATGCTATTGAACAACAAATTACAAGTCTAACTTCTCTTGTTCGTCAAATGGCTACAGGAAATATACCAACAACAAAGGCTTGTGGTATTTGTTAGTTAACAAATCACAATACAGATGCATGCCCAACACTACAAGAGGATGATACTATGCAATAGGCAAATGTAGTGGGGAATTATCAAGGACATTCCCAGCGAAAATATGATCCCTACTCTAACGCTTACAATTTCGGATGGAGGTACTAGGCCACCAGTGCAAGGTGTTTTCCCAAATGGGCAGCAAAGTTTTCAACCAGCTCAACCACAGTACCAACCTAGAAAAGCTACTCTTGTTAATTCTGGAACATCTCTTGAGGACATGTTCAAGGCATTCATGAATCAAACACAACAATTCTAGCAAGAGACATGGACTTCCATCCATAATCTAGAAAATCAAATGAGTCAACTTGCTACGACAGTTGGTCGATTGGACTCTCAAAGTTCAGGGAAGCTACCTTCTCAAACTATTGTCAATCAGAGAGAGAATGCATGTGCCATAACTTTGAGGAGTGGAAAACAATTGGAAGCACCAAAAGCTACTGGTGAATTTGAGGAAGATAAGGCTAAGGAGGATGCAGAAATATCAAAGGTAAAACCTAACACTCCTATTCAGTTAAAGACTAATCCTTTACCTTTTCCTCCCACGAATCCCAAAACTTCAAAGAAGGATGAGCAAGAGAAAGAAATTCTAGAAACTTTCAGGAAAGTAGAGGTGAATATTCCTTTACTTGATGCAATTAAGCAAGTGCCTAGGTATGCAAAATTTTTGAAAGAATTATGCACTAATAAAAGAAAATTGAAAAATGATGAAAGAGTCATTGTTGGTGAAAATGTATCAGCAGTCCTTCAAAGAAAAATGCCCCCTAAATTTAAAGATCCAGGCATGTTTACAATTCCATGTAGAATAGGTAATACCAGATTTGAGAAAGCTATGCTAGATTTAGGAGCTTCAATTAATGTTATGCCATTATCTATTTTTGCTTCTTTAAATCTAGGTCCTTTGAAACAAACTGGTGTTATTATTCAATTGGTCGATCAGATTAACACTTACCCCAAGGGGTAATTGAAGATGTCTTAGTGCGGTGAATGAACTAATCTTTCCCGCAGATTTTTACATAGTGGATATGGATGATGATAAATCCCCAAATCCTTCACATATACTTTTGGGAGGCCATTCTTGAAAGCAAAGTTCTTGATAGTTTTTCAAAGTTATAACTAAATTGTGATTGCTCGAAGACCAAGAAAAGACCATGATTATGTCCTTTTGTTGAGAGAATGCATAAGCGTGATTTGATATTTTAATGAATATGCTCATGATTATAAGGTCCTTTAATGATTATATGTACAAGGACTTAGTGATAGATCAAAATTGTTAGGTTGATCTAAGCTTTCAACGTGTACCATTCGCTTGGAATGAATCAATAGAAAGATCAAAACCGTTAGGTTGATCTTAAGATGTAATAGATTAGTCTTGAAAGAATCGAGAGTGCATTAACTCGATCAACCTTGCGTAAGTCGTGGCGTAAAAACGTAGAGCCGAACGATCGCAGCAGTGCTTTGCCTTGAAGGGGACTCTTCTGATATCGTAGAGTGGTCCCAACGTTTGTCGAGCAAACTTCACGATCGTAGTATGATGAAGGAAACATGAAGTATATAAGTCAACGATCGTAGTGTACTCTCTGAACGAGCTAACATCACGAGCAAGTCAAGATCAGAGTGTGCTGCGAAGGCCCAAGGAAAACTTAGTGTTTCTCATCGATAGCATCGTAGTGTGCAAAGTCATCAAAACACTACGATCCGAATCGAGAATACCACGATCCAAATCAGAGAGCACCATCTCCGCCTCAGATCGAAAAACGACGAGCCTCAAGATCGATGCAAAGGAGATCTTAACAAATGAGGAATGGATTTTTAGACGTTATAAAGACTCATCACCCCAAGAATAAGAAATATCCTTAGTATAGAACAAAGAAGCGCATTGTAGAAGTCAAGGATAGTAGCATGGGCAAACGGGATAAAAACACCTTTTCAGGTGTTAGGTGAGAAAGCAGACTGTAGTGTCAGTGGGCCAGAATGCAGAATTCAGCAGAGGAAAAGAAATGTCTCCATCAAAGTTCAGAAAGTTCAGAAACATTTAAGGCCTCAATGGATGGATCCAACGGATAGTTTTTAACATCACATTTATACAGATCAGACAGAGGAGAAGAAATCAAGCAAGCATAAAATATACAACGTGAAGAACTCTAAGGCTCAGCCCTAAGATCTAAGATATTGCAAAGCTTGCTCAGCTACTCGGGCCTTCAACCAAAGGCTTACACAAAGAATCGAGTAGCAACCATCAAGAACTCAACAACTCAACCAACTGAAGAAAAGTACCAAGCCTGCTGGGCTTGAAGAGTTCCTTAGGAACTAGAGAAGTTCCAAGGTCACGGCCTCAAGAGTTCAAGAGTGAATCAAGTTCCTAGATCACCGGGTCTAGAAGGAATCATGTGATTCGAAGTTGTAAAAGACATCCTTAGTGGATATCTTACTCGCTGAGTAGAAGAGTGGACTAGAGCTTTAAGTGCTCGAACCACTTAAAAACGAATCGTGTCTTTTATATTCATGCTATAACCGCCATAATCGCTATATCCGCCATAAATCGCCTCACACTCACTCACAACACTACTATTGCTTGTTTAGAAGATTAAAACAAATACTAATTCCGCTAAGTTTTAATCACTATCAAAGAACAAAGTTAAAACGAAAAGATTTTTAAATATCTATTCAACCCCCCCCCTTCTAGATAACTATTGTGCCAACTAGACCTAACAATTGGTATCGAAAGCAGTTCTATTTTATAGCTTACACGCTTTAGTAGATCCAATGGCACTCGCATTCAAGCTTAATCCAGAGATCGGGGGAGGCAAAGAAGCCACCAATGTGCAACAAGGACAATTTTTCTAACCGGAAAGTCGGGATGCAAGCTTATATGGACTCAATAGATGAAGATCTATTTGAGACTATTTTAATGGGCCCTATGTACCAACAAAGCTTGCACCAACCATTGACGATCCAAACAGAGTTCAAATCAAAGTTAAAGAAGAATGGATAGACACGGAGAAGAGAGCTGTCCAACTTGACAAAAAGGTGAAGAATATCTTGTTCTAATTCTTAGAGGACGATCTGTTTGAAAACGTTGTAAACAGCAAAACATCTAAGGAAGTTTGAGAAGCATTGCTGATCATGCACGAAGGAACTCAAGAAGTCAGAGAGAACAAACAGTCTCTCCGACACAAAGAAGATGAAATGTTCACTCATTCCCAAGAGAGAAAACGCGGATCGCAACCTATGAAAGATTCAACGCTCGCTTCAACTCTCTACGAGCGTATGGGAAGATCTATCCTAACAAGGATCTAACCATAAAGTTCATGAGAGCTCTACCGAGCAAGTGGGATGCAAAGACCACAGCAATAAGAGAGTCAAAGAATCTTAATGAGATGACAGCTCAACAACTATATGGAAATCTCCCGACCTATTTAATCGAGCTAACCCAACGCTTCAAACAAACCATATCAGAAGGAAGAAGAAAAGACAAGGGTGTTTCTCTCAAAGCAAATGAAGGTGCATCAAAAGTCATCACTGAGACTGACTCTGATGATGATGAAGACGATGATGAAGACTTTGCCATGCTAGTAAAGAGACTAAGAAGGTTCATGCGACAAGGCAGAACCAACAAGCCAAAGAAAGTTAAGAACTACGCCGCCACCAGAGCAATCGAACAATCTATGCTACAATTGCAAGAAACCTAGTCACTTCATTGCAAACTGCAACAAACCTATCAAAGAAAAACTAAAGAAGAAAACTTATGAAAAGAAAGAATACAAAGGTACCAAGAGGCCTCAGAAAAGAGACAAAGGTTTGGTTGCCGGAGGATCATGGAGTGACTCAGATAATGACTCAAATGCTGACTCCGGAGATGAAGAAGAACCACAAGTGGCAAATCTGTGCCTTATGGCCAAACATGCAAAGAACAACCAAAACCTCAGCATACATGATGTAAGTCTCGATGAGGTATTTGATTTCAATTCTCCTGATGTAGATATAAGTGATTTAAGAACTGCTCTGCATGGCATAACCACTGATCTGCATCAATACATGAAGTGGTTCAGAGTCTTGTCTAAGGATCATTCTCTTCTTCAAGAGGAGAAGAAGAAAGTTCAAAAAGAGCTTGAAACAAATTTCTTCTAAGTACTAATCTTCTCTCCAAGCTTGAGGCCGAGAATGAAACGTTAAAACAGCATAAACACACTCAATGCACAAAGAGAGTCTAAGCTAACCTCTAAAATCGAGGATCTAGAGAAGACTATCTCGCATGGAACAAATCCTCATCATCCATCGACCACCGCTTTCTAGTCGAGAAGAAGCACACTAGACAAAACAAAGCTTAGGTTTTGGGGAATCCAACTCGAGCTATGTGTGGAAAAGACAATGGAAATTAGCACTAAGTAATGCCTCAAGTTTTGGTAGAGGCATTATCTTTTGTGAAATCCTCACAATTGGAAGAACCAAGTCAACCTTGTTCTCACCTGCCTCTAGTTATACTCAAAGAAGTAAAGGATCTCATGTTGGTTCTGGGTTTCATAAAGGAGAAGAGTAATCAACCTCCACTTACCCACCTCGAAGAATCGTAGAGTCAAGCAAAACCAACTCTACGAATCGACTGGGAAAGTATAGTAGAGGCAAGGCACACTCATCACCATTTATGAAACCTAAGGACACGTGGAAGAAAGAGAGTCAGTCTAACAAGAAAGTGACTAAGGAACCACACAAGTTCAAATGGATGATAAACCATCACACACACACTGGCATGCACTATGATAGATGTCTCATATGCAATAAACATGGTCATAGGGCTGCTAAATGCTATCATAACTCCATGCATGTGAAATCCAAAATTAGACAAATTTGGGTCCCCAAAGGCACTAACAAAAAAGGACCCATGCAAATATGGGTACCAAAATGAAGGCTCAAATGTTTTGACAGGAAAAGAGCTCCACATGGTATCTAGACAGTGGATGCTCAAGGCATATGATAGGGAACAAAACTCTACTATCCAACTATATAGAAAAGAAGGGTCCCTCACCATCTTTGGAGATACCGGCGGGCAAGACTAGAGGATACGGCACTACCGGCAATGGTGCAAAGATCTTCAAATAGGTAGCTTATGTGGAGGGACTCTAACACAACCTTCTAAGTATCAGCCAACTCTGTGACAAGGGTCACCAAGTAACATTTCTCAACAACCAATGTCAAGTCAGAGATTTGACGACATCTGCCGTAAAGCTGACCGGATCAAGAGAAGGAAATGTCTACACTATAGATCTTGGTCAACTAAGCTCTAATGAGAAAGTATGTTTTCTGGCAAAAGCATCCGAGGAAATGAGCTGGCTATGGCATAGAAGGTTGTCTCACTTAAACTTCAAAAGCATGTCCAAACTGGCATCAAAAGACCTCGTAGCTGGCCTTCCCAAGTTCAACTTTGTGAAGGAAAGGCCATGCAATGCCTGTCAGTTTGGAAAGCAAACCAGAAGTTCATTCAAGAGCAAGACTACCAACTCCATTGACAAGCCCTTGCAGTTGCTCCACATGGATCTCTTTGGGCCAATCCCAACAACCAGTCTAGGAGGAAAAAGATACTCTAGTCATAGTCGATTTACTCACACCAGATTCACACGGGTATTCTTCCTAACATCAAAGGATGAAACAAGCTCAGAATTAATCAAGATGTTCAGACTGGTGATGAACGAGAAAGGAGAGAAAATCAAGGCCATAAGGAGTGATCATGGAAGAGAATTCGATTTTCGTAAATAGACAAGTTCTCGCCGACAATGGCATCACCATAACTTCTCACTCCATTTAACTCCTCAACAAAATGGAGTTGCCGAAAGAAAGAATGTAACCCCGATAGAGGTCGGAAGGACTCTACTAGCAGCAGCAAATTGCCCACTCAATACTTTTGGGCGTAAGTTATCAACACTGCATGCTACACTCAGAACATATCACTAATTCACTCTATGATCAAGAAGACGCCCTACGAACTATGGAAAGGAAGAAAGCCAAGTGTCGCCTACTTCCATGTCTTTCGATGTGCATGTTACATTCTCAACAATGGAAAGCAAGATTCGACAAAATTCCAACCCAAGTCGATTTAGGGATCTTTCTTGGATATGCCATGATATGCAAGGCTTTCGTGGTGTTCAACAAAAAGACGCCGAATGTCAAGTCTCAATGCACATCATTTTTGATGAAACCGACTTAGACAAAGCAAAGTGCCTTAAAGACACTACGACCGATAAAGTGCAAACACTACGAATGAAGTCGCCGAGGTCAACACTACGATCGTAGTACCGCATAAAGGAAAAATTCAGAGAGCATGATAATGTGATCGTAGAGAGGTCCATCCAAGACAAAGTGAGCCTCCACCCAAGAAGAAGAGATAGACCTTCAAGACTTAAGAGACAGAAGGCATCAGATGTATGTCCCAACCGGCAAAGAGATGGGCAAGAGATCACACTCGTGGATCTAATCATTGGAGATCCGAAAGCTAGAGTCAAAACAAGAGTCGCTACTCGTAATGAATGTTTCTATCTAAGCTTCCGTCACAAATCGAGCCAAAGAAGATAGAGGATGCTATGGAAGACTCCAGGTTGGATAGAAGTTATGCAAGAAGAACTCAACCAATTTGAACGAAGCAAAAAGTGGAGATTGGTACCAAGACCAAAGGTTCATCCAAAGAATAGAACTAAGTGGGTCTTCGTAAACAAAATGGATGAAGATGGGGTCATTACACAGAACAAGGCAAGATTAGTGGCAAAGGGCTATTCTCAAGAAGAAGGTATCGACTATGACGAGACATTTGCACCCGCTGCTACAAGACGGAAGCCATCGTAATCTTTCTTGCCTTTCACACGCCCACATGAAGTTCAAAGTCTTTCAGATGGATGTCAAGAGTGCATTTCTAAATGGAGAACTTCAAGAAGAAGTCTATATAGAACAACCTCCAGGTTTCATCAATCCATCTCTTTCCAATTATGTCTATAGATTAGATAAAGCCTTATATGGTCTTAAACAAGCACCTAGAGCTTGGTATGAAACACTAACTAACTTCTTAATAGAAAATGGGTTCACTAGAGGAAGAGTAGATACCACACTTTTTCTTAGAAAGCATAAAGACAAAGTCTTACTAGTTCAAATATATGTTGATGATATCATTTTTGGTTCCATCGATTTAAAAGTTATGCAAGAGATTTCTAAGCTAATGCAGAGCAAGTTTGAAATGAGCATGATGGGTGAGCTGAATTTCTTCCTTGGACTGCAAGTAAAGCAGACTGATGAAGGAATATTCATCAATCAAGCCAAATACATCAAAGACTTATTAAAGAAGTATGGCATGGAATCAGCTGCTCCCATGAAAACACCAATTGCTCCTGCAACTAAGCTTGATAAAGATGAGAATGGTAAAAGTATTGATATTACTCAATACAGAGGTATGATAGTTCTCTTTTATACCTAATCGCCAAAGAGACAGAGATATAATGTTCGCAACATGCATATGTGCTAGATTTCAAAGCTAACCCTAAAGAGTCACATTTGTCTCGTCAGAAAGAGGATCTTCGTGTATCTCAAGGGTACACCTTTACTGGGGCTTTGGTACCCCAAGGAATCCTCTTTGAACTAACAGATATACAGATGTCGATTTTTTGCAGGATGCAAAATAGATAGAAAAGAGTACCAAGTGGCACCTGTCAATTGCTAGAGAAACAAAGCTTCAGGTCCCGGTTCAAAGAAAAAGCAAAACTCGTTGTCCACTTCAACTCGCAGTTTAATACACATCGCTTTGCCGGGCAATGGGCCGTGCTCAGATCCTATGGATGAGAAACCAGCTAACTGACTATGGGTTTGATTTCAAATCTATACCCATACACTGTGATAACACAAGTGCCATAGCAATAACTCATAATCCTATTATGCATTCTAGGACCAAGCATATTGAAATAAGGTATCACTTCATTAGGGATCATGTGCAAAAAGGAACTATATCACTACAGTATATCCCTACTGAAAATCAACTTGCAGATGTTTTTACAAAACCACTAGATGAATCCAGATTTAATAAGTTAATAAGTGAGCTAGGCATGCTAAATCTTCAACCATGAAATATATGCTCTAGATTGTGCTAACCATGACAGATACAAAGGCTGAACTCAATATCATAGACATGATCAAGGAAAGTCCACGATCGACGAGTTGAAAAGACAACTATTTCAACGATCGTAGCAAAGACTCAACCTTCGTAGGGCAGACTCAACGATGACAAAAGCTCCATTAACAAGCCGCATTTGCAACCTGTGATGACAAACTTCATAAACAAAGCAATCTCTCTAAGAGGTGCCTCAGGGACAAACCTAACCCTTGAAACACACCAAGAGGTTGGCCCTTCCTGAGATACCTTAAAAAGGTGTGCTTAGTCAAAACTCATCACAAGGATTAGGACTGACTCGACGATCGTAGAACAGACTCAACGAATGATGATTAGAATCCACAATCGTAGGACAGACTCGACGATCGTAGGACAGACTCAACGAACAAAAGACTACCTCTACGATCGTAGTCTTCCTAAGGTCTCGACTCTGAAAACACAAAGGGCAAATCAGTACATTCCTATACAGTCAAAATCATAGAGCCAAGCAAAAAGTGACACCGTCCCTCTAAGTGAAATAGAGAGAGGGAGTTATAAGTTTAAATTGAAACAGCTTTTTGTTTGAAGTTCAAAAGTTTCTCTCTCTCTCTCAAAGCAAAACCCTAACTCGCCAGAAAGCTCGGACATACGTAATCAATGGTCGCTTCAAACGTAATCTCAAAGCTATGACTCGCTTCGATGAATTCAAGACCGCTTCCACCAAAATTCCACAAAAACCCTAGCATTGCCGAAGAAGGCAGCCTCAAGAGGCTGAAAGCACCGACACTTTCATCTACCCCAAATTGGTGAAGGAATTCTACAAGAATGGTATATTCGAAAAAACAACATCATCACTACTCAAGTAAAGGGAGTAGAATCGAATCAAGGAAGAGGACTTCAACTGCCCCAGCTTCAAGAATGCAGGCATCCATTTTTTCGACAAAGATAGATTTTGTTGAGGGACTAAAGAGGATGCATCACAAGAAGAACACCTCGTGAAAGGGTATAAGAAGAAGGAATTCCCTCAAAAGTACGAAGTTTTCGCGTACATTATTGGGAAATGCATCCGCCGTAAGAGCTCGTGCCATGACTCGCTTAATGAAGTTCAATCAAGCTCATGACGACCATAACTCTTGGCATTCAACTCAATCATGGAGCCATACTGCTTGAATGGATAGGGAAGTGGATCGTCAACTTCAAGAAGTCAAAATCCCCCCGTAAAATGTCAGTATGGGAGGTTCATAAGCATCATCCGCAACTGCATCGGGTGATGTAATTGGGGATGAAGAAGGAGAAGCTATAAACAGAAACCAAAGAATGACTCAACAGCTGTTTGAAAACTGGAAGAGAAACCCTGCTGAGCATAGAAGACTGATGACTGAGTCCAGTGGAAGAATTGGAGAACTAAAAGAAGCTGGCCTTCCTGGTGATGTGTTTGCCATCGTTGAAGAAGAAGAAGAAGGAGACCCCCCCCTCTTACCGTAAAGAACAAGGGCAAGAGGAAGCTAAAGGCCGCATAATCAAGAGCCTCAAGTGGTTCATAATCGACTTACCCATAGAGTCCTCTCGATATAGAGACTCGAAAGTAAGCTAAGAAGGAAGGAGCAAAGCAAAATGAATCGATGAGGACCAGCCACCATATCACAAATTTCAAGAAGAACAAAGCCAAGACTCAAGAGAGTCCCGACGCCGTGGGTAAACCCGTAAAGTTGAAAAGAAAGTCGGTCAAGAAGTACATTCTTGAAAATAAAGAAGTTTCGAAAAAGGAAGCCAAGGAACTGGTCAGAAAAAGAAGAACGCGCCCCAAGCAGATATAGAAGTCATGCTCCAAATTGAGGGGAGATCCTCGAATCACTCATGATAGAGGCTACACCAAACCGAGGGGAGAAGTCGCAATTAAAAAGGATGATCATGCCGAGGGGAGCCTCATGATTTCCAAATGGCGTAAGAGGAGGTCACCGCCAAGACAAGGTTGAATAAGTGCCGATCATCCAAACCATCGAGATAATGGAATCTGCAGATGAAATCAAAGAAGATGATGATGATGATGAGTCGGAGATCATCGCCGCCGGGTAAAGATGGATATGTAAGCCATCCTATTCAATCTAATGTACTCTTACCTACCTATGATGGCATTTCATCAAGCTCAAACTCGAACTCATGGGATCACATGTTCGGTGCTTCAAGGAATATCCAAGAATCTCTCGGCCTCGCTCATGGATTTCGGAAAGTCATTTTGACAAAAAGCTCCTTACCAACTATTCTTCAACCAAGAACAAGCTTCGAGGTATCGACTATCCCTAAACACTTCCAAATGAATCACTTGCCATCATATTCATTCAGTCAATTCCATGAACTACCTAGATGGTTGGAAGTGATTCTTCACCCACTAAATCAATTTCCAGTTGCAGAATCCCAAAATTTCAGAATCAAGAATCAAAAAAAAGTCAACCTTGCCTCAGCCCCCACAAATCACCAACTCTACGATTCCGCACTCTAGTCACATCGTAGAGTCACACATCTAATCGTAGAGTCTCCTATCCCAAACATCCAAACACAGCCCTCCATCGATATATCCTTCCTCATCAACAAATGAATGCTTCAATCTTGAATCGGCTCTCAGCTCACTAAAAGAACAATTCAACAATACACCACCTTCCTCCTCAAAATTTCCATTAATTGGATGAAATTCTTTCAGAATTGTCTACCAAGGCTGATCTATCAGCCATGTCTGAGAAAATGGCCAAGGAACCGGACGAGAGTCTTCAAGATCATGCCAGACCGACACATGCCTAAGACCGACATCCATTATCAATGCTGCAAACACCCTTCCAAGATCCCTAAGCTCTGAACTGTCTAAAACACTCAAAGAGATCATCAGTGAAATGCTACAAAGCATAAAGGACAAGGATGACATTCACTTTCTTGCAGCCAAACGACATAGGGATGCTGTCTTGATTTTACAGAAAACTCAAGAATCTCAAAACTAGCAAATGATTCAAAGCATTCAAAATCTTCAGATCATTGTCAAAGAATTTCAACAATACCCTATGTCAAGAAGTGGCCAACAAATGATAACATTCTCTCCATCCTTCAAAGAAAGAGAAGCTGTGTCCAAGTTCTCATCAAGAAAATAGAGAAGACATTGCTCGCACTCAAGAATCTTCAACGAACTTGTCCAAGGGGTCGCTTTCGCCCGTCCAAGACATTCGAACTCTCGATGTCGACATAAAGGGGGGAGAATAGAGGCAAAGGAGATCGGAAGGTCAAGGAAATAAGGGAAGAGGCAGAGGACAATTCCAACAATTCCAAACTCAAAGTATGAGGAACCCTCTTGCAAGGCACTCTCAACAGACTCCACGATCAAACTATCGAACTCCACAATCTGATCAGCAGGAAGTATTGGTAGCTCAACCATTAAGGAGTTTAGGGCCGGCTTCTAGCTCACATGAAGTAACCAATAACAGCCTAAGAATGCCAATTGGAGATCCGACATTCATGAATAGGCACGATCACAATCCAAGATTAAGCCCTAAGTGAGCTCAAGATTTGGCTAGAGAGATGAAGCTAGCGTAAAAAAAGAAGAGCAGAGGAAAAGCAAACCCCCAAGGAGCAAAAAGGCCAAGGAAATAGAGATAAGTTGAATTTTATTTCTTATTGATGTATTTATCTCAAGTGTAACATCTATCTTCATACATCAATAAATTCATGCTTATTCTCTAGAAATTTCAGCTGCTCACTGAAATACTAAGTCATGTTTATTTTTCTCAAGACCGCATATAGAAATCAATAATCATGACAACAAATCTCCTTAGTTATGTCAACATCAAATAGGGGGAGATTGTTGGGAGAATGCATAGCATGATTTGATGTTTTAATGAATATGCTCATGATTATTTGTAAGGTCCTTTAATGAATATATGTACAAGGACTTAGTGATAGATCAAAATTGTTAGGTTGATCTAAGCTTTCAACGTGTACCATTCTGTTTGGAATGAATCAATAGAAAGATCAAAACTGTTAGGTTGATCTTAAGATGTAATAGATTAGTCTTGAAATAATTGTAGTGCACTAATCTGATCAACCTTGCGTAAGTCGTAAGCGTAAAACGTAGAGTCGAACGATCGCAGCAGTGTGCTTGCCTTAAAGGGACTCTTCGGATATCGTAGAGAGTGGTCCCAACGCTTCTTCGAGCAAACTTCACGATCGTAGTATATGATGATGAAGGAAACATGAAGTATATAAGTCAACGATCGTAGTGTACTCTCGGGAACGTAGAGCTAACATCACGAGCAAGTCAAGATCGAAAAGTGGAAGGTCTAAAGGAAAACTTAGTGTTCTCTCATCGATAGCATCGAAGTGTGAAAAGTCATCAAAACACTACGATCCGAATCGTAGAATACCACGATCCAAATCAGTAAAGCACCATCCGCCTCAGACGTAAAAAATGACGAGCCTCACGATCGATGCAAAAGGAGATCTTAACAAATGAGGAATGGATTCTAGACGTTATAAAGACTCATCACCCCAAGAATAAGAAATATCCTTAGTATGGAACAAAGAAGCGTATTGTAGAAGTCAAGGATAGTACCATGGGCAACGGGACAAAAACACCTTTTCGTGTGTTAGGTGAGAAAGCGATCGCAGTGTCGGTGGGCAATGTAATGCGTAATTCAAAGAGAGGCAAAGAAATGTCTCCATCAAAGTTCGAAAGTTCAAGCATTTAAGGCCTCAACGGATGGATCCAACTGATAGTTTTAACATCACATTTATACAGATCGATAAAGGAGAAGAAATCAAGCAAGCATAAAACATACAACGTGAAGAACTCTAAGGCTCAACTCTACGATCCGAGATATTGCAAAGCTTGCTCACTACTCGGGCCCCTTCAACCAAAGGCTTACACAAAGAATCGAGTAGCAACCATCAAGAACTCAACAACTCAACCAATTGAAGAAAAGTACCAAGCTCATTGGGCTTGAAGAGTTCCTAGGAACTAGAGAAGTTTCAAGGTCTGCATTGGCCTCAAGAGTTCAAGAGTGAATCAAGTTCCTAGATCACCGGGTCTAGAAGGAATCTGTGTGATTCGTAAGTTGTAAAAGACATCCTTAGTGGATATCCTACTCGTTGAGTAGTAAGAGTGGACTAGAGCTTAAGTGTTCAACCACTTAAAACGATCGTGTCTTTTATATTCATGCTATAAATCGCCATAATCGCTATATCTCGCCTCACATAACTCACAACACTACTTGGTTTCATTCACAACACTATTTCGCTAAGTTTTGTTTCAAAGAAGATTAAAACAAATACTAATTCCGCTAAGTTTTAATCACTATCAAAGAACAAAGTTAAAACGAAAAGATTTTTAAATATCTATTCAACCCCCCTTCTAGATAACTATCGTGATTCTTTAGATGTATGCCTCGATAATCGACGTGTGCTAGATAAGGATGAAGAGGCGCTACCATTGCATGATTCTTTTCCAGATGAGCATTTATTTTCCATTGATGAGGTTATACCTTGGTATGCCAATATCGTGAATTACTTAGTGAGTGCCTATGTTCCTAGTGAGTTCTCTAAATTCCAAAAAGAAAAGTTTAAGAGTGATACCAAATATTATATATGGGATGATCCATACTTATAGAAATTTTGTGTTGACTAGATAGTTAGAAGGTGTGTGCCTAAAAGTGAGTTCTTATCTATTTTAACTTTTTGTCACTCTTATGCTTGTGGAGGCCATTTTGGACCTAAAAGAACAGCTCATAAGGTTTTGGAATGTGGTTTCTTTTGGCCAAATATTTTTAAGGACTCTTATCAGTTCTGTAAGTCATGTGAAAATTGTCAAAAGACAAGAAATATATCGAGTAGGAATCAAATGCCACAAACACCTATTTTAATTGTCAAAATTTTTGATGTTTGGGGTATTGATTTTATGGGACCATTTCCTGCTTCTTATGGTAATGTTTACGTTCTTTTGGCCGTTGATTATGTTTCTAAATGGGTGGAAGCTAAAGCCACTAGGACTGATGACTCTAAAGTTGTTGCAAATTTTGTCAAGTCTAACATATTTGTCAAGTTTGGAACGCCAAGGGCCATAATCAGTGATAAGAGAACCCACTTCTGCAATAGGATGCTAGCGACACTATTCAAGAAATACAATGTGATGCATAAAGTTTCTACATCCTACCATCCACAGAGCAATGGGTAGGCTGAGGTATCCAACCGGGAGGTCAAGTCCATTCTGAAAAAAGTAGTCAAGCCGAGTAGAAAAGATTGGAGTCTGAGGTTAGAAGATGCACTTTGGGCCTATAGAACAGCTTACAAAACTCCAATAGGTATGTCACCTTATAGGTTAGTGTTTGGGAAACCATGTCATCTACCAGTGGAGTTAGAACACAAAGCTTTTTGGGCAGTTAGACAATGCAATATGAGCTTAGATTCAGCTGGAGCCAATAGGAAGTTGCAGTTGCAAGAGCTAGAGGAATTGAGGAATGATGCATACGAGAGCTCTAAAATTTACAAAGAGAAAACAAAAGCCTTTCATGACAAGAAGATTACTAGGAAGAAATTTGTTCTTGGACAGAAAGTTCTCCTTTATCATTCAAGGCTAAAATTATTTCCAGGTAAGTTGCGCTCCCGTTGGGTCGGGCCTTTTATTATTACGGACATTTTTAATCATGGTGCAGTGGAAATACAAAGTCCAAGCACAGGGAAGATTTTTAAAGTGAATGGTCACAAGCTCAAACCCTTCTATGAAGGATATCAAATGGAAAATATTGAGCTGCTGGATTTGGTGGATCCAGTTTATGAAGATTGTGAGGTTTAATGTCAAGCCAATGACAATAAACAAAGGCGCTGCTTGGGAGGCAACCCCAAGGGGAGTTCATTTATTTTTATTTTCGCATTTATATTTCAATTATGTTGTTTTTCTTTTCTTTGCATTTTACTTTACATTAGGGATAATGTAAGTTTTAAGTGTGGGGGAAAGATTTAGGGTGTTTTAAAATTTAGGGTGTTAAAAAAAATTGATTTTGTTAGTTTGAATTTTGAATTTTGTGGGTATATTCTCTCTGCAAACCCTCACGAGACAAAACTCGTCCACTTGGGGTAACCTTGGGGTTTAAAGGCTTGTTGTACATGCTAAGTTCAATCGTGTTTCCTACGAAAATGAGGTAGTTTTTAAAATAAGTCACTTGAGCAATGAGTTAATTTGGATTTTTATTTTTGACCAATGATAAAATCTTGATTCTCGTTGATAACATTTTGGAAAATTGATAGACGTTGTGTAGTTTGAATTTGGTTTTCTTTGTTGATTTTTACTTTATTTGAGACCCTTCTATTTTGAGCACTTGTCCATTTGGTCGACCTAGTTTTAACTTGGAAAGGATTTATTTATTTATTTCGATTGAATGTCGAGGGGAGAAATTCTTGAACTCTTTCATGTGTTTGATCATAACTTGAAGTAAACATGAGGTTTTATTTAAGAAAGGGGAAATGATTTAGGCAATGGTTAGATGTTTGATTTAACAATATAAAAAAAGGGAAATAAAAAATAATGATTCATGTGGTGAGTTGAGATGGAGCGTAAAACGCACTCATTCATAAACACGTGGGATGCAAGATGGAGCGTAAAACGCACTCGCCGGTAAGACAGAGCATAAAATGCACTTACCGAAGGAAGAAAAAGCCTCTTGATCCTCTAGTGTTATTTGCTCATGTTAACTGAGAGTAGTGTGAAAATAGATGTTTAGAGTTTTTCTTTCTCCTTCAAAGCTTTGATTTCACAAATTTTTCTGAGTTCTGATTGAGTTGGTACATGTGGATTCACACACACACGAAGGGTTAAGAGTAGAGTAAGATTGATAAGTAAGCTTGAATTTTAGATTAGCAGTGTTTTGAAGTTTTTCAAGAGTTACTGTTTTAAATCTTTGAGGTCAATGTTGAAGTTCATTTTAATTTGTGGCTCAAGGTTGTCAAGTTCGTTAGTTTGATTAGTTAAATTTTGGTTATAGTTTATTTTTGTTTTGCCCGAGGACGTGCAAAAGATAAGTGTGGGGAAATTTGATAAGTATAAAATATGTTACGTTTTTATCTCTTAATGTTTAGTCTTTTATACTTATTTGGCACCTAAATGTACTCACTGTTCTTATATTTTGATTTAGGTTGCAAATGGAGTTATTAAATGAAAAATGAGTTATTTCCGCACTTTTGGATTGTTTTGAAATCAGTCCGTCCACTTGAGGTTAAATTTTGTCCTTCGTCCAACCAATATCTCTCAAAGCTCAAAGAAAGAAAGTTGTAGATCTATTTCTTAGCTTTCCGGATCATCTTGAAACGCCTAAATCAGAGCGCGAGTGAGAAAGTTATGACCATTTTACCGACAGACGTCGAAGCTGCAAATTTTATATTGTTTGGCTTTTGGACAGATTGACCTCTGGGCCTTCGCTTGCGATTTGAATTATGTTAGAGTTTCCAAATTAGAATGTGGTCTTCTTGAAGTTTTTAGTGGACTTCTTAAGCTTTCCGAAATGGTATGGTGAGCAAAAATCCGAGTTCATTTCGGCCTCCAAACATTGCTTTATAGATAGCTGATCCGAATCCCGCATGGACTGGATTCCTGTTCGGACCAGTTGGAGTATTTGGGCCATAACTTGCGCTTCCCAACTTCAAATCAGGTGCTTCAAAAGCCCAAATTCATTAGAAAATCCAGGGCTATAACACTTATTCTTTGCCCAAGTCCAAAATCGGTGGTCTGCGGATTCAAAATTGGCTTACAAGGTGCATATCAGTTTAGTTGTCAATTTTGGACTTTTAGCACATCACCTGGGAACGTTTTTGGGATGTTATTTGCCTTAGATGGCTGATGCACATGACCAAGATTAGTTGTTGGATCTTGACTATCTTGTATACTTGAGTGCCTATAAATACCAAGTGAAGCAAGGGGGAATTGACACATTAATTCACACAACATTCTCCATCACATTCTCCATCTTCTACAAATTCTAGTGTATTTAGTAGGGAAAGAGGATCACCTCCATAGTGAGGTTGTTGTCCTCACCCCTTTCATAATTTAGTAGGGAAAGAGGATCACCTCCATAGTGAGGTTGTTGTCCTCACCCCTTTCATAATTTAAGAAAGTATTCATTGGACTTATTATGTTAGGCTAGTTCCTTTATTCAGTTCGAAGGGGATGTTGAACCTTGTTTACAGGTAATGTTTTGATCGAGTATAAACTATTTATTCCTTCTTACATGAAGTTCATTCTTGATAATCTATTTTAACTGTTGAATGATATTTATTCTGGTTGGTTTAATGTGACAGGTTAAGTTAATTTGATTAATCTCATTTGCTAGATTAAGGGACAATATTACGTGTAATTGATATTGTTCCTAATCATAAGTAGCAATTAGTGATACATGATTGTGGTCAAGCTTTTGAGTATTGCTATGATTATCGGAAGACAAGTAAATAATCTGAGCTTATGTGATTGTTGCTTGGATTAGTCTAATTCTCTAGTTCACTATTATATTAAATCTAGAGAGCTTGTTCTAGGTTATGTAATAGTTAGAATCTTGTGAAGAGCTTATTTCATTAAGTGATAATCTAAGGGGAGTTTCGGATAGCAGAGCTTGTTGCTATCTAGGGCTTTTAATTTCATTGAAGGATAAATATTGTTTTACTTAATTATTCTATTGTTGTAAAAAGGTGATACTGAACCGGAAGAACTGAAATCTTTACTTCATTGGTAATTCTTATCACTTTAAATTTTGTTCTTGTTAATTAGTGAAATCAAATTATAACCCCCCCCCCCCCCCTTTGGTAAACAAAGCATAAAATAAGACTAATCATTCTCTGTGGGATCGACTCTTACTTGCACTGCTATATTATTATCTTTCACAGTAAGGTTTTATTTTTGGTTGCTCGCGACAGCACACCAAATTTAGCTCCGAGAAGTGTAATACGCGTGATTTCTTCTATACTCATTTTGTTAAAGTATTTCTTCTATACTCCGAGAAATTAATAGAATATCCCTGAAATTTGCGCTTCATCTAGTATCGTTTCACAAAGATATTTTTCTGAACATTCTTGTTAAATTGAAAGCTTTTCATACCGGAGTACTATTCACGAGAACTATTCATTTATACGACACTATTTATATATTCGATACTATTCATGGGAACTATTCATAAATACAGTACTATTCAAAAATATGGTACTATTCACAAAATACTATTTATGAAGTACTATTCTCGAAGTACTATTCACGGGGAACTATTCACTTGATTACTATTCACCCGGAGTACTATTCGTGACAAAAATTAATTTCTTTTTGGTCCAAATCATGTTTGATACAATATTATTCTTGAATTTTACTCCACAAAGCACATTATCATGTTGACAATTTGGATATTATTGAATTCTTGATAAATTAAATTATAAATCTTTAAAATTTATCCTTGCTTTTATTTAATTAAATTCTTATATCATTGTCATCATCCTCATGCTTATATTGTGATGAAAGTCATCTTTGGTCGTAGTGCATAGATGAACTGTTGATTGGTATGATTATGACTTGGGATTATTCAGTATAATCATGACCCGTAATGTTACAAATGATGTGGTAAAAGTCCTCATTGGCCCGTAGTGCATTGATGGATATATGTTGGTATGATCATAACCATGCATTCTCTTCGGCCAAGGGTGCCAAGATGAATTGTTGTTTGGCATGCTCATGACCATTGGTGAAAACATGAATATCCTTGGCCCGTACTGCATGGATAATTCGTGATTGTGATACTAATGAATATCCTTGGCTCGTAGTGCATGGATAATTCAGTGATGTGAATTATTTATTAAGCTGAGTTTTAGCGATAAAATTGATGATAAACTTTTAAATCATAGAAGATAGTAGATATCGTGCTCTACTTGACTCTTCTAATGGATTGCTTATTCCGCTGCAGTTGTTGATCTAAAACTTGTTGTCTATTATATTTTATCAGTTGTTATACTGTTGAAGGTTATCGATAATATCTTCTGTATTATCTTAATCATAATATTTCTTACTGGGCTAGTTGAGCTCACCATTTTCTTTCACTGTTCTCTTCAGGAAATGAGAATATAGATGCGACTAGTCGGGGAATGGATTAACGGTCCAGATGGTTGTTTTAGTAGTCCTCACTATTCAGTGAAATAGTGTGATAATAATTGTTATGAGGATTGAATTTGAGTTTGGATATTGTCTAGAAGACAATTTTCGTGTAAAAACTCTAAGCTACACTTTTGTCGTATTGTATAAAAGAAGTTTGTATTTGATTTCTGTACCAAATATCTGGCGACTCAGAATGGGTGATGTATACCTATTTTGGGGGAGTCACATTTTTGGAGTAATAATATTTGAGAATTAATTTCATTTAGAGTGAGTTGGTGATATAATTTGTAATTTTTTTTTGTTTATCTAATGTCCTTAGAGTTTTGCATGAATTTATTTAAAGTAAATAAATAAAATAAAAATAATTTGTTAGATCTTTTTCATGTGTGGAACATAAACATTTTATGAATTAAAGATAATTTTAAAATTTTTAGGTATTCGAATCGTATTTAAATGAAGAGAAATTTTGTGCTTTAGAATTATGTTCTGAAGAGTACATTTGCATGAATGAAACTTAAAGAAAATGATGGGGTCACTCACAAGCGGTGAAACATGTGGTTTAATTCGATGCAAAGCGAAGAAGCTTACCAACTCTTGACATTATATCTGAAGACGAATCTTCTACAAGTAGATGAATAATTACGTGGACCGACGGACTTACCAGCGTTAATTGTTACTAAAGTTTATGAATAATTATGCAATTTAAATTAAAAAAAATAAAACTTTATGTAGCTTATTTAAATTTCGAGGAATTTTTTTTAGGGGGGAAGAATGTAATAACCCATATTTTTGTTAATAATTAAATATTAATTAATTTTATTTTACAAAAGTCTAATTCGAAGGTTCGATTTAAAAGGGAAGTTAAGTCCGCTTTTCATTAGCCCTTTTGAAGTTCTTGAGAGAGTTGGAGACGTGACATGTTAGATAGTTGTTCCTCCACAGTTATCTCATGTACATAACGTCTTTAATGTTTTGGTATTAAGAAAATATAATTATCATCCACTTTATGTTGTGAAATACCTATTACATAAGATTCAATCTTACTTGTGAGGAGCATGCCGAGACAATTTTGGATCGTCAATGGCGGATTATGAGGAGGGATACAATTCATTTTGTTACGATTTTGCGGAGGACTCATTCGGAGCGGGAAGCTACTAAGGAGATGAAGTAGTCTTTTCGAGCGGAATATCCACACCTTTTTATAATTAAGTACATTCTTTCATTTTGATTCCGGGGACGGAATCCTTTGTAAGGGGAAGGTGATGTAATACTTGAAAAAAAAAATTTAAATTAAATAAATAAATGATATTTAAATTTATATTTTAATTGGGTTTTTCTTATGTTTGGCAGTTTGGGTCAAATTGTATTTAATTTATATGGACTATAATAAGTATGTGATTACATTAATTTGGGTCTTTAAACTAATTGGGTTCAAACTAATTTCTAAGTATATAAGTTTGGGCATGCCAACTAATTGAGCCCAATTGTAATTATATTATTGGATTTAAACCAAATTATAATATACCTAACTTTAATATATTAAGTTAGGGTTTTCCTAATATTAATACTGTAGTAAACGAAGAAGGAAGAAGCAGAAAGAGAGAGATAGAAGGAGGCTGAAATTAAAAGTGTTTGAAAACAAGATTATTAAGACTTTATTCATCATATTCTTCTTCTCAAAAGGTAATTATTGAACTATTTTTGAATACAAAATAATTATTTTGTTACTGTAATTGCAATCTATTTTATTATTGTGTTTACAATGCATTTTAAGAATTGATTTTATGGCTTGATTAATCAAATTTGATAATATAATTTTGATTTGTAATTGGAATATATAATAAAGGAGATAAGAAATTTAATAATAATCTTATGTTTGATACGTGTGTGTGTATATATATATATATTATTAATTGATATGATAAATTATTTTAACTATTGTTCTTAGTAGTTGTATTTTAGGGGTTAAAAAAGTAATGAAATTTCATTTGTATTATTATAATATTAATTATATTAAATTAAAATGATATTTTGTATCACAAAATGTATTAAACATATTTTATACTCTAAAGGGTATATGAACAAATATTAAAACAGTTAAATTTATAAAAAGAAAATACATAAATTTTGTAAGTTAGTAATTTAATTAATGGTCTTGTGTTATTTTGATAATTATATAGATCAGATTGAAGAGGTCTAGCAGTGTGATATTTGTGTTCAGTGAATTTTTTCAGTATTATATTCAGGTTCGAATTTCATACTTTTTCAGCGATACTCTTGTTAAATTTGATTTGTTCGCCTTATTCCTTGTTTCGAATTCTGTTATTACTTCACATAATTGTTTCTCGTGAAATTCATATAATAGTTTCATTTTGGAGTTGATATATTGGATGCGTATTTGTACTCTTTGAATTAGGTTATCATGTCTAGTATTTATTTTGATATTTTTAGAGCGATATATGTTGTTACCTTCTTTTGGATACTTTATGATTTTATCTGGTTCAACATATACATTAGAATCTCATTTTTGTGGATATTGTGTCGCATGTGTTGTGACATGGTATCTATTTTTTTTGGTATTATGTCGCATGTGTTGTGACATGATATTTTTATTAGAATATATCGTAGGGTATACTTGAGCTATAACCACATGTGAGGGTACCACATGCATGTCGTCTTGGCACGAGAGGCATGACACTTTATGTGGTAGTGTGATTAGTTCACGACGTCTTCGTTTGGGCTCCAGAGGAAGTGGGCCATTTGGTGTTTTGTTTTGGGAGGCGTATAGGTTAACCCTAGTTTTCTGTTCTGCGGAATTGTGATGTTGTGCCAAACACACCTATCCAATTTTCATACATTTGGATTCATGGTCCAATGTTTGATTTGCCTGTGTGGCATTATTTTGGTTGCCTATGTGGCATCATTTGATTTACATGTATGGCATTATTTTGACTTGCCTGTGTGGCAATGTATATTTCTGAGCTCATTCGGTATGAAATAACACCCAACCATTTGATTCAGCCTATTATTTCATTGTATTAGTTTTGTTTGTTTCTGTTTAGTTCAATTAATTGAGTTAGTTACGTCAATTCATTATTTCTTTACTTTTCTATTGGTTTCGTTAATTTTGTTGATTCAGATATATTCCATTCAGATCTTTGGAGATTATATTTTCTTCATTATTTACACTTGAGGCTTTGTTCAGTATTTTGTCTTAGTTGATTTCGTATATCAGTTGTATGTCTTTTGTATATCTGTATCTGTACTGGGCATTTGGCTCATGCTATGTTTTTCCTATCGGCAAGTTGTAGGGGTGATTCAGGGCTAGTATGATGAGAGTGTTGCCTTTGACCGAATAGGTTTATTAAATTTTAGGTTTTGATTGTTGCGCCAAATGTGGAGAATTATATTTAATTCGTTATTGATGATTATCAATTATTAAATATTTGAAGTTATTAGTGCTTTGTTTATTAATATTTTGAGGAACAGGATGTTCCGCCTACCCTCCCCGAATCTTGGTGTCGTAGGATTTCCTCTTTAGGAATTCGCATTCCTTCAGGCATTTTTTCCGCTAACGGGATCTTCTAAGAACTTTATCATTCCACATTTCTTGTGCTTTCAGCCCACTTTAACCTTTTTCATTCAGCTGGCTCATCTTAGAGGGGTATAGGTTTGAATTTTGGTTTTTCTCTTGGCTTTCTGATAGTTGAGTGAAATGTTGCCTTTTAATCTGATGTTGACGCATTATCAGATTAGACAACAGAGTTACTTGATGCTGGATCGTTTCCAATTTTTGTAGCATTGTCATACACCCCTCTGGATTTTCCTACTCTATGACATTTGCACTGTTCCTTTGGGGATATTCCTCCATCCTTTGTATGCACTTATGATTTGGATGAATTTTAGCACTTCATGACCCGATCATGTTCACTCCCCCCGTATCATACTGCGGTAGAAGGTTGGTGTTGACATTTGGATGGTCAGGTTGTTGGACCACAACATCACCATTTTCGATCAGATTTTGTATTTTTTGCTTTAAGGACCAACAATCTTTTGTATCGTGTCCTGGAGATCCTGAATGGTAATCACATCTCTGTCTTGGAATGTATCTTTTACTTTTTGGATTAAGAGGTGGAGCCAATTTGGTAATTTTCCTCTAGTTGATTAATAATTCCAATATGTTTTTCGGGGAATCGCCTAGTGGATTGAACACCCGATTTTTAGTTCTTTCAAATTTTCTCTTTCTGTCCTGACATTAGTTGAATGTGGTATGTTGTTGTAAGGACAGATTGTCTTCCCTTTTCCAAATAGGGGGACTATGGTGGGGTTTCCTAGCTTTCCCCTATAAAACGAGGGATACATCTTCATCGCCTTTCATGGGTACCCTCTTGGGAGTGCTTGCATAGTTTCCAGACTGTATATGCACGACGACTGCTTCCAAGGCTGTGATGTCTTTAATATTGTCCTCTTTCAGGCCCATCTCTACCATTTCACCATGTTTTATCATCTCCGAGAATGACTTGCCTATTCCCTAGGATCCTCTCATAGTAAGGTGTGTCTTGTATGTCTATGAAAGTCATCACCATTTCAGTTTCTGACATAGGCGGGCTGACCTGTGCTGCCATTCGTCTCCATCTTTGAGCATATTCTCGGAAAGACTTAGTGTTCTATTTTTTAACTTTTGTCACTTTATATCTATCTGGAGCCATCTGATATTGGAAACTGTATTGGTTGAGGAAAGCGTGGGCCAATTCTTCCCAGCTATGGATCTTGGAGTTGTCAAGTCTGGCGTACTATGCTCTAGCTTCTCCAGTCAGGCTGTTCTAGAATAGCTGCATTATTAATTTCTCATCCTTTGCATAGGATATGAGTTCCCTGATGTATACTTTTAGATGGGTATAAGGATCGTCTACTTTATTATACTTTTCAAAATCAGGGACCTGAAATTTATCTGGGAATTTGGCTCCGGGAAAGATACATAGATCTGAATAGTTAACACTTCCATAAGTTCCAGTCCCTTTGATTAACCGGATGGTTTCTTCCATTCGTTGGACTTTCTTATGGCCCTAGTTTCCCGGTCTTCCACGAGATTTGTGATTTCAAGGGTTTTTGGTTCTTTTATTGAAATGAGGTTCAGGTGTCTGTATTTCCCTATTTTTTGTTAGCACTTTGATTGCTACCCTATAAGGAGGACTCTGGTTGAGCGGGCGTTGTCTGGCCCAGAGCACTTTTACTATGTTCTTTTAAGAGGATAGCCAACTCTGCTATTTGACTATTAAGTACCTCAAACTCCTTTCGAGATACCGAATCTGATTCTTGCTAGGCACTTTCTGCCATATCGGTGGATATGCTTTGTGCCTTCTTATATTTCGATCGGGTATGGGAAGTATCTTGCCTACAAGAAGAGTAGATAGTTTAGTCTTGATAATCATTAATAGTATGCATGTTATACAATGTGTTAGTTTTAGGATTTTAATGTTTTCCTGTAAAACAAATGTCAGTTATTTTGATGACAGGATAACATGACATGATTTGACATCTGTACAATAGTGGAATTGACAAGGAATGGAATGGTTATTTACACTTAATTGACATTTACATGGAATTGAAATTTACATTGAATTGAAAGGGAACGACATGAAGAAACTTTCCTTTGCATTTGGTTTATCAGAGGCTGACCTATTGTAAGACCCCAACTTATTATTAATGAAATTTAATTTTCTCTATTTATTATTTTGAAATAGTAAGGGTTGATGTGATTAATGTGGATAGTTAGGGGTAAAATACGCAAATATTTCAAAATAAGCAAGTGGTTATAAAATATTCATTGTTGTCGGGAATATTCGTTTGGTCGTGGAATATTCGTGCTGTTGGGGAATATTAAAGACGACAGTAGTGACCATGTGTGGGCCCATAAACAAAAGCGATTGGATGAAGGAAACGACAAATATAAGTTGGTTAAAAAATACTTGGCGTAGTTATTCAAGCTATTATCTTGTTAAAATACCGGTGGTTAAAACACAGTAGATTACGGTATTGCACCAATTATTGATTCTTACGTGAAGGCACTACTCAATAATGGTTACGGTAATTCTTTATTCAAAGTATTTTATTGAGTTAATAATTGCTGCGTTGATATTTTATATTCTTTGTTGTTTGATAATTGTCATTACATAATATTTTTCATTATCGAAGCAATAATTCATATTATCTGAATAATATTATTAGATAACATTATTGGCAATGTCTAGAAAGTTCATCTTTAATGAGAGGTTTGGTCACCTAATCAAGGCCTTGAAGAAGAAATTCTTATTGGAAAGCCCCATCTTTCTGAGGCTGCACGGTTGTCGATATTGTGATTACGTAATATTATTTGTGAATAATTAATTATTGATTCATATGATAAGAAAAATATTAATTTTATGTGGATATAGATGGAGAAAATTTTTATTGTGACAATTGTTGAAAATTGAAATTTTATCTTTTTACGATAAAATAATTCATTTAAATATATTATTATATTTTAATAATATAATAATGGTGATATTTTTACAACGAATGTGGGATATATGAGTATACGAGGAGAAAGAGTATTTTGTTGCAATAAATATTTAAAACATGTTAAACATGCTCTGGTGGACCCCATTTATTATTTGAAATTTGATTATAACTTTGTAAAATCGTCCGTTTGTGGATTTCGGTCAATTTCTATTTGGAATTTGGAAAAACTTTCTTCTGTAAAGTTGTAGAGAATTGAATTTCCTATAAAACTCATGAGATTCGAATTTTCTGATGAAAGGGCTATTTATTATGAATTATTGAAGTTAGAAGCTCAAAATAATTAATTTTGGAAGTTTTAATTATTTTTATTATGAAAACGTTTTTGTCATTAAAGGTGGGTCTTGCATGTGATGTAAATGCTGAATTCAGATCCTTAAAAGTGGGCGTAGGAATTTGTAATATTAATATTAATATTTTATTAAATTTTACGCTTTGGTGTTCTAAGCATTTTCCTATAAATAGGTCTTAGGTTAGAATTGAAAATCACAGCGAAAACCGAAGTTTTCTCTATATTATCGAGCGTATTCTTGTGAGTATTTTGAGTATACTTTGAGTATTGTTAGGCGGTGCAAGTTCCCTCAAAGACTATATACTAGGAATTCCATTTAGAAGTACTTAATCTTTCGAGGTAAGGGATGTTATTTTCTTCTCAAATGATATTATTTCTTCAATATCATTATCTTTGAAATATTAGTTGGAACTTTTTATCAAATTTGGAACTTTTTTTCATGCGGGTTACTATTCATGAGTTACTATTCACGAGTACTATTCATGAAGCGTGAAGATGTTTTTTGTGGAATTTCTATCTTTTGGTGTTTGAGATTCTTATTCACGATACTCAAGACTATTCACGATATCTGACACTATTCAATTTCGAAAAATAAAATTTCTTCTTTTTGTCCAAAATATCTATTCGGATACTAGCTTTGATTGTATCCATGTTTTGATCATTCTTGAATTTTACACCAATATGATTATTTTTGAGGTATTTTTGAACATGGATAAAAGCGAAATACTGAATCCTTAATCCTTAATCCTTGTCATTTTGTTTCTTTGGATTCGTTTCTTTAAAAAATATTTTTCATCATCCTCGGTCTTAAATGATGATATTATTGAATATCTTTGGCTTTGTAGTGCAAAGATGAATGATTTCTGAAGAATATCTTTGGTAGTAGTGCGAGGATGAACATGTGTTTAGATGAACATGACCAATCGATGAATATCTTTGGCTGTAGTGCAAAGATGAATATTTGATTCGGATGTATATTGATTGATGTTACGGGGATAAAAGATAGAGCGATGAACTTTTAAATTCATACATAGAAGATAGTAGTTTGCATTCTCTACTTAACTCTTCTAATGAATTATTATTTCCGCTGCGAATATTGATTTAAAATTTGTTGTCTATTGTATTCTATTAGATTTTTTCCTGTTGAAGACTAACGGTAATTTGTTGTATATTATCTTAGTCATAATATTCTTTACTGAGCTAGTTGAGCTCACCCTTTTCCTTTTTGTTCCATTTTTCTCAGGAGGCGAGAATATAGCGAGATGCAGCCTGGGGTATGGAATGAAGGTTCTAGAGAGAGTTGTTTAGTAGTCCTCACCATTTTGTAAAATAATGTATCAATAAATATGATGAGGATTTATTTGAGTATAGATATTGTCTAGAAGATAATATTTGTATTTAAACTCACGATTTCTTGTTGTAATAATAAAGTTGTAGTTGTATTCGTACCATGTATTGACAACTCGAATGGGTGATGTATACCTATTTTAGGCGTCACGGTTGGTATCGAGCTTAGGATATGATCTCTGGCGGAGATCGGGGAATAGAACTAGGAGGGAGAGCGAGTAAATCCTTCGCTAGTGTGTCCTACCTAAGCTTATTTGTTAGTTGGTCGATATATAGGGATATTATGTGATATATTGATTTCCTTAATTAACCCTTGTTTTATGGCATGATTTGAGAATGTCGATTGAGAATATTAACAATGGAAATGAGACCAGTGGAGACGCTGTACTCACCAACGAGGAGAAGCGTACAGCTTGGTGGCAATGTTCCTCCCGTGAACAACACCATTGAAAGCGGATGATGAGCGAGGGATGTTTAGAAGCTTTTGCGATTCATGCAAAATCAGACGAGGGAGACTCGTGTTCAAAATCTGAGGAGGAAATGATAGCAATTCACGGGTTGTCACAACAACAAGCGATTCAAAGAGTTGGGACCACGAATTTAAGGGAAAGCCGAGATCCGATCACGGCGGAAACATGGGTCAAGCAAATTACCAAGATATTCGATGTCTTGGGATGCACAGAGAGAACAGAAGGTTCCATTCGCCACCTTTTATGTTCCGTGGCGAGGCGAGACTCTTGGTGGGAGTCGTGAAGCGTACCCATCCACCCGCTTTTCAAAGATGTCTTGGGAAGCGTTTGAAACTATTTAATGACAAATACTTTCACGAAAGTGTTCGTCGTATATGAAGGAAGTGGAGTTCATCAGTTAGAGCAAAACAACATGGCGGTGTCTCGATGACGAGGCAAAGTTTCAGAGAGTTATCGAGTTTGCACCTCATTTGGTGGAGAATGAGGAGCGATATGACGCGGATGTTTCTTAGAGGTTTGAAACCCAGAGATACGTCGTTATCTCATTTCTCATAAATTTTCTCTCTATTCAGATGTTGTAAGCAGGGCTCAATTATTAGAGCGAGATAACGAAATACGGTCAACTGAGGGACCACAACGAGGATCGTACGGAGATAGCAATCAAGCAGAATAATGATAACCAACGGAGAAAAAGCAGATGGACAAAATGGTAACCACTCGGTGGTAATCATGGCCATGAAAATAGAAGAAGTGAGTCGGGAGGAGATTTTAAAAGAGGAGATTTAACAACGACCATTATGAGGCAGCAGTCTTGGCGAAAGAATCGGTTCTAAGGGAGGAGAACGACCACCGGTCATATGCTACAAATGCGGAAAAGAGGGACATATCGGTCAAAGCGCCCACAACAGTTCAAGGTATGCTATAATTGTGGAAAGGAAGGACATATCGCTCGAGATTATGCTGAGAGCGAAACCTAGTTCATTGAGGGACGGTGACTCAAAAGATCGTCCCGAGAAAAGTCAAAGTCAACGATTAAGGAAGAAGCGTTTGTTGTGGATGGTCAAAATGCGAGGAACCCAAACGAGGTGACGGGTAAGCTATTTATAAATTCTTGCGAAGTTTATACCTTACTTGATACTGGGTGCTACCCATTCATTTTATCTCTCCGCATGTGCTCAACGTTTAAACTTGACTCAGGAGAAATTAGACTTTGACTTATCTGTGGAAAACTCGTTAGGAGAAACTTTCATCACATCCATTGTTTATAAATCTTGTTTGATTCAAGTTGGCACCATTACCTTTACTGTTGACCTTATCTCTTTAAAGATACTTGCTTTTGATGTGATTTTAGGGATTGATTGGTTAACTACTCATCATGCCAAAATTGATTGTTTTCGTAAGGTTGTTAGTTTTCATATTCCTAACCAACCCTTTGTTATTAATTCAAGCAACTAAACCATTAAAATCAATCAACATCATATCTAATCATAAAGCTATTCGTTTATTGAAAAGCGGATGTCAAGCTTTCTTAGCCCATGTTATGGATTTGAATAAAGACACGTCAAATTTGAATAATATTCACATTGTTATTGACTTTCGACGTATTTCGAAGAAGAACTTCGCCTACACCCCGTAAGCGTGAAGTTGAATTCTTTATTGATCTTGAACACCGTACAAAGCCCATTTCTAAAACCCCATATCGAATGGCTCCTATTGAACTTCAGGAGTTAAAGGTCCAAACTACGTGAATTGTTGGACATCGGTTTCATTAAATCTAAGTACATCTCCTTGGGGTGCTCTGTTTTATTTGTAAAGAAGAAAAGGCGGAGTATGCGACTTTGTATTGACTATCGGGAATTGAACCATGTCACCATCAAGAATAGGTATCCTCTACCTCGTATTGATGACTTATTTTTGACCGATTGCTGAGGGCACAATTCTTTTCCAAAATCGATCTTCGATTCGGATATCATCGGTGAAGATTAGAGGCGAGGATATTCAAAGCGCCTTCGAGAACTTCGGTATGGGCATTATGAATTCTTAGTCATGTCTTTCGGACTAACTAATGCTCCTGCGGCTTTCATGGATATGATGAACCGAGTATTCAAGGAATATTTGGATCGATTCGTTGTTGTCTTTATTGATGACATACTCATATATTCCAAAAGTCGTGAAGATCATGAGCACCATTTGAATTTGGTACTCCAAAGGCTTCGTGAAAACAAACTATATGCCAAATTGAAGAAATGCGAGTTCGGCTTGAGGAAGTAGCATTCCTTGGGCACGTGGTGTCGAAACATGGAGTATCTGTTGATCCCGGCGAAGATTGAAGCAATACAAAGTTGGGAACAACCGAAGTCGGTGGTTTGAAATCGTAGTTTTTGGGCTTAGTTGGTTATTATCGGAGATTCGTGGAAGGGTTTTCTCGAATCGCTACTCCATTAACTCGGCTAACTCAAAAGGATCTGAAATTCGTTTGGAGCGAAGAATGCGAGAAGAGTTTCCAAGAGCTTAAGAGGAGACTTATTTGACTGTGTTCTAACAATACCATCTGGTTCGGATGGATTTGTTATCTACAAATGATGCTTGAGCAAAGGGTTAGGATGTGTTCTCATGCAACGTGGGAAAGTCATAGCCTATGCCTCGTGACAACTTAAAGAGTATGAGAGGAATTATCCTACTCATGATCTAGAGTTGGCAGTAGTCATTTTCGCGCTAAAGATATGGAGGCACTATCTATATGGGGAGAAAGTGGAGATATATTCAGACCATAAAAGCCTTAAATATTTCTTCACTCAAAAAGAACTCAACATACGGCAGCGACGTTGGCTCGAGCTATTGAAAGACTACGACCACACTATTCAATACCATCCCGGAAAGGCGAGCGTGGTAGGCGACGCATTGAGTAGAAGATCATATCACGAGGAGCGAGTGCGATGATGTCAAGTATCGATAGAGCCAACTTTAATAGAAAAGTTAAGGTTACTCAAGCCACCAGGCCGAAATGATGCGTATGAAGAAGAAAGTACAAGAAGGAGCTATTCCGAAAGCGAGAATTGATGAAGAAGGAATACTTCGAGTCCACTCTAGACTTTGTGTTCCTAACGACTCTGATTTGAAGTACAAGATTATGATGGAGGCACACAATACACCATTTGCAATCCATCCTGGAAGTACTAAAATGTATCGTGATCTTCGACATACATTTTGGTGGAACAATATGAAGAGAGAGATTGCAAAGTTTATCTCAATGTGTTTAACTTGTCAACGTGTAAAGGCGGAGCATCTAGTACCTAAGGGTCCGTTGCAACCACTTGAGATTCGAAATGGAAGTGGGAACACATTACCATGGATTTCGATTCTGGTCTTCCTCACGGTTTCTCGAGGCATCAATGCTATTTGGGTTATTGTTGATAGATTAACCAAGTACGCTCATTTCTTGCCGTCACGGAGACTTATTCACTTGAACGTCTTGCTAGTATATACGTGAAGGAGATTGTGAGGTTGCATGGCATGCCTGTATCCATAGTTTGGATCGTGACCCAAGATTCACTTCAAGATTTTGGGTTAGCTTGCAAAAAGCTATGGAGCGCAGTTTGCGATTTAGTTTGACATACCATCCCCAAACGGACGGACAATCAGAGAGGACTATTCAAACTCTTGAAGATCTATTAAGACTCGTGTCCTAGACTTCAAGGACAGGTTGGGATAAGTATTTACCATTGGTGGAATTCTCCTACAACAACATGATTATCGAGCAAGTATAGGTGTGGCTCCATTGAAGCATTATATGGACGAAAATGTTGTTCTCCAATATGTTGGGATGAGGTGGGTGAAGCAACATTGTTGGGACCCGAGTTAATACGTATGACTCACCTGAAAAGATTCAAATGATTGACAACGTATACAAATGGCATAAGATCGACAAAAGAGTTATGCGGATCTTCATCAAAAGGACGTGGAATTTAGTGTGGGGATCATGTATTGTTGCGAGTTGCTCCATGGAAGGGAGTTACAAGATTTGGGAAGAGAGGAAAGCTCAATCCACGATTTATTGGTCCATTTCAAATTCTTGACCGAGTAGGAAATGTAGCCTATAGACTTGCGTTACCTCCAAGTATGTCTCGTGTTCATAATGTGTTTCACATATCGTGCTTTCGTAAATATGTGAAAGACCCGAACCACGTTATAGAATTAGAACCGGACGAAATAGCCGAAGACTTAACGTATGAGGAGGTACCTGTCAAGATCTTGGATAGGAAGGAGCATGTCCTACGCGCAAAGGTCATACCACAAGTTAAAGTTTTGTGGAGGAATCATGCTATAGAGAAATGACTTGGGAATTGGAAGCGGAAATGAAAGCGAGGTATCCTCACCTTTTGAAACACAGTACGTACGTCAATTTCGAGGGGACGAAATTTCATAAGGAGGGAGGTTGTAAGACCCCAACTTATTATTAATGAAATTTAATTTTCTCTATTTATTATTTTGAAATAGTAAGGGTTGATGTGATTAATGTGGATAGTTAGGGGTAAAAATACGCAAATATTTCAAAATAAGCAAGTGGTTATAAAATATTCATTGTTGTTTCGGGAATATTCGTTTGGTCGTGGAATATTAAATGCTTTGTCGGGGAATATTAAATGCTGAGTAGCATGACCATGTGTGGAGCCCATAACGGAAAGCGATTGGATGAAGGAAGCGACAAATATAAGTTGGTTAAAAATAACGGCGTGAGTTATTTACTGAATTAATCTTTGTTAAAATACTAAATTGGTTAAAACACGGTAGCTGCAGTATTGCACCAATTATTGATTCTTACGAAGAAGGCACTACTCAATAATGGTTCTGATAATTCTTATTCGATATTTTATTGAGTTAATAATTGTTGCGTTGATATTTTATATTCTTTGTTGTTTCAATAATTGTCATTACACAATATTTTTTCATTATCGAAGCAATAATTCATATTATCTGAATAATATTATTAGATAACATTATTGGCAATGTCTAGAAAGTTACATCTAAGGAGAGGTTTGGTCACCTAATTGCCTTGATGAAGAAGAAATTCTTATTGAAAGCCCCTCTTTCTGAGGAGGCGCACTGGTTGTCAATATTGTGATTACGTAATATTATTTGTGAATAATTAATTATTGATTCATATGATAAGAAAAATATTGATTTTATATGGATATAGATGGAGAAAATTTTATTGTGACAATTGTTGAAAATTGAAATTTTATCTTTTTACGATAAAATAATTTATTTAAATATATTATTATATTTTAATAATATAATAATGGTGATATTTTTACAACGAATGTGGGATATATGAGTATACGAGGAGGAAGAGTATTTTTGTTGCAATAAATGTTTAAAACATGTTAAACATGTCGGTGGACCCCATTTATTATTTGAAATTTGATTATAGCACGTAAAATCGTCTGTTTATGGATTTTTGGTCAATTTCTATTTGGAATTTGGAAAAACTTTCTTCTGTAAAGTTGTAGAGAATTGAATTTCCTATAAAACCTCACGAGATTCGAATTTTCTGATGAAAGGGCTATTTATTATGAATTATTGAAGTTCCGAAGCTCCGAAATAATTAATTTTGGGAAATTTTAATTATTTTTATTATGAAAAACGTTTTTGTCATTAAAGGTGGGTCTTGCATGTGATGTAAATCTTTGAATTCAGATCCTTAAAAGTGGGCGTAGGAATTTGTAATATTAATATTAATATTTTATTAAATTTTACGCTTTGGTGTTCTAAGCATTTTTCTATAAATAGGGTGCTTAGGTTAGAATTGAAAATCACACGAAAGCAAGTTTTCTCTCTATATTATCGAGCGTATTCTTGTGAGTATTTTGAGTATACTTTGAGTATTGTTAGGCGGTGCAAGTTCCTTCAAAGACTATTTAGGAATTCCAAATTTAGAAGTACTAATCTTTCGAGGTAAGGATGTTATTTTCTTCTCAAATGATATTATTTCTTCAATATCATTATGCTGAAATATTGGTTGGAACTTTTTATCAAATTTGGAACTTTTTCATGTCGGGGTTACTATTCATGAGTTACTATTCACGAGTTACTATTCATGAGTTACTATTCACGAGTTACTATTCAAAAGTACTATTCATGAAGCGTGAAGATGTTTTTTGTGGAATTTCTATCTTTTGGTGTCGGAGTTACTATTCACGTATACGGCACTATTCACGTATACGGCACTATTCACCGAAAAATAAAATTTCTTCTTTTTGTCCAAAATATCTATTCTGGATACTAGCTTTGATTGTATCCATGTTTTGATCATTCTTGAATTTTACACCACTATGATTATTTTTGAGGTATTTTCGAACATGGATAAAACGAAGTACAAATCCTTAATCCTTAATCCTTGTCATTTTGTTTCACTGGATTCGTTTCTTTAAAAAAATATTTTTCATCATCCTCAGTCTTAAATGATGATATTATTGAATATCTTTGGCCTGTAGTGCAAAGATGAATGATTTCTGAAGAATATCTTTGGTCGTAGTGCAAGGATGAACATGTGTTTAGATGAACATGACCAATCGATGAATATCTTTGGCACCTGTAGTGCAAAGATGAATATTTGATTCGGATGTATATTGATTGATGTTACTGGGGATAAAAGATAGGCGATGAACTTTTAAATTCATACATAGAAGATAGTAGTTTGCATTCTCTACTTAACTCTTCTAATGAATTATTATTTCGCTGCGAATATTGATTTAAAATTTGTTGTCTATTGTATTCTATTAGATTTTTCCTGTTGAAGACTATGTAATTTGTTGTATATTATCTTAGTCATAATATTCTTTTCTTGAGCTAGTTGAGCTCACCCTTTTCTTTTTGTTCCATTTTTCTCGGGAGGCGAGAATATAGCGAGATGTAGAGTGGGGTATGGAATGAAGGTTCTAGAGAGAGTTGTTTAGTAGTCCTCACCATTTTGTAAAATAATGTATCAATAAATATGATGAGGATTTATTTGAGTATAGATATTGTCAGAAGATAATATTTGTATTTAAACTCACAGTTTTACTGTTGTAATAATAAAGTTGTAGTTGTTTCTGTACCATGTATTGACAACTCAGAATGGGTGATGTATACCTATTTCGGGGGCGTCACACCTATCTTAGGGTTACTTTCACGGTCTTTTCGGCATGAAGGTTCCCAGATCGCAATCTACTAGATGGGAAGTTCATCTAATCTTTCAATTGGAGCAGTTCTGAGTAGCGCCTTTCTTTAGCCTCGCGAGGTTAGTCTCCTTTTGAGTCTAGTAATCAGCCAACGACGGGTTTGCCTCTTGGTAGAGAAATTACACAACATACATTCATCGCGTCTCACCATATATATGATGACATTATGCGAAACACTAATATAAAGCATTGTAAAGTGACATTCATTCACATCCATTCAACGTAAATACAACATTCACACACACATATAGATAAAACGAGAATTGAAAAGATTGAAATGAGGCTTAAGCCCTCTACTGTCCCCAGCAAAGTCACCACCTGTCGATGCAGGGAAAATTCCTCTTCGCATTCTCTATCCTTTATGTGTTCTATGTTGATTTGATCTTGCTTAAAGGGTGAGATTTTTTGAAAGACTGACATACAATGTCGACGATTTGAAAAGTTTGATTTTAATTGACTGGGGCTATTTAGACAGAGCCGCAATTTAGTATGAGTTCAATGGTTGTACCAACTCAACCGGTCTTTTTGAAAGATTTTACAATATGGCCCAATATGTGACTCCATTTAATTGGTCTTGGAAACCGAAACTCAAAGATTTAGGGGTCTTTCTTAAGTTAAGGGAAGGTGTTAGGCACCCCTCGACTTGCGTGAAACACGGTTATCGCGTCTTTTCATTCCCTAAGCATGTGATTGTGTGTGTGATGCAAATAAATATGCTAGAAGTGCGTTATTTGAAAGAAGTGGTATGCCTCTTATGCAACTATATACAAAGTGTTTGATTTATTGAAAAGTTTAATTTTAAACAAAGTATATTGAAATGATGTTTCGAAAATAGGTTTTCAAAGCCTTGTGCTCAAATAGGAATTGAGACCTTTGATACTTTCATCTTATTTCATATTCGGCTTGATTTGATTTTATTCAATATGTGAAACATCTTTGACTATATATATATATATATATATATATATATATATATATATATATATATATATATATATATGTCGGACTTCTTTTGAGCATGAAAGCCATCGAAGTATGCTCGAGTACCACAAACCACAATTTTCACTATTTTGGGGCCTTAAACTCATATAACCGTTTTAAGGCCCTTGACTTACAAATACAAATATTTTTAAGCTAGCATTTATAACTTAAACAACTCCATTTTCAGATACGGATCTAGATCCATTGATTGAATCATCAACCCTTTGTAGTTCCTAGGCTCACATGAATATTTAAAGCTTGCACAATGAATATATTGAAATAAAATGCATATTAACTTCTAGACGTCGCAAAACATAGAATTCATCAGTTAAATCCTTGCATGTGCATAGCCAAAGCTTCTAGTGTCCTCTAGATACAGATCTAGGCCTGCATGGTTGCTAAATACTTGCAAAAACTAGAAAGAAAACAATATATGTACAGATCTTAGTCATTATAGCTTCCAGGTTCAAGTTTCACAACTTTTGAACTGGTTAAAAGCTAGATTTGGCTAGATCCAGTACAAATATAGTCAATAAAGAATAAATATTGACTATTTACATAAAATGAATGGTTAAAAAACTAGATATGTGCCATACAGAGGCAGATCTATATATTTATAGTAAAGCAAGAAAAAATAACAGATCTGAAGAAATCTTATAATTAAGCGCGAGAATGGCTATCGAAAGGCTTTAGGCGCCTATAAACTCAATTTTTACTGGTTAAAACTTGATATGTTGCTATATATATGTATAGAAGTATTTGTACAAAAGATTTACAAAGATTAAACATAAGAAAAACTGTGACGCCCCCAAAATTAGGTATACGTCACCAATCTTGGGTCGCCACTTACATGGTACATAAATTCAAATACAACTTACTAATATAACTGTCGTGTACAATACGACATAACTGTGAGTTTGAATACAAATATTGTCTACTAGATATTATACAAACTCAACAGGAGTCCTCATTACTACTATTATCACACTATTTCACAGAATAGTGAGGACTACTAATGCTATCCTCTCGGACCATTACTCAGTTCCCAGAGCTCGTCCCGACTATGTTCTCATTTCAGAGAAGAACGGTGAAAGAAAGGGTGAGCTCAACTAGCCCGAAGAAATATTATGACTAAGATAATGAAGAATAAATTATCATTGAAGCTTTTGATGTTAAAGCGATAAAATACAATAGACAACAAGTTTAAGCTGCGGTGAATAAGCAATCCATTAAAAGAGTCAAGTAGAGAATAAAGTCTACTATCTTTTAGGTTTTAAAAGGTTTTTCATCTTTGTTATAGTGAGACTCGACTTTAATAAATAATCCACATCATCGAATCACCCTTACACTACTGCCGAGGATATTCATCAAATTATCAATGGTCATGACTATCTAGAATCACCCACGGTCATAATCATACCAAAAACTATCCATCATTTGCATTACTGAGCCACCGAGGACTTTTATCACATCATTTATAACAAGCCATGATTATACCGAATGATCCACGGTCATAATCATACTAAGTTCATCTATACACGTAAGTAGAAGATAACATAATATAACATGAGGATGATGACAATGACATAATAATTGATAAAACAAGTTCAAGAATTATTTTATCCGGGAATTATTAACGTCAAATTGTCAAAATGATCTTATTTTGTAGAGTAAAATTCAAGAATGATCGGAAGAATATTTCCATGAAAAGATCTTTGGATGAAGCGCAAATATCAAGGATATTCCACTAATTTCATGGAGTATAGAAGTCAAAGATTTAACTATTTGGGTATAATAAAGAATGGAATAACAAAAGAAATCACCGTAAATGCGGTGCTTCGCATAGGCGAGTTATTCAGCGAGAATAATAATAACGGAACCGGTGGGTGAAATTCACACAAGCATGGATGATCCAATGAATAATAAATCTTTGAATAATAAACAATGGAACCCGAGTCCAGGTGTAAAACACACACGTACGAGGATATTCCAGCGAGAATAATAAATGCGGAATAATAAACAATGGAACCGGTCAGGTGTAAAACACATGCAGACGAGGATATTCCAACAGAATAATAAAGAATGGAATAATGAAGGAGATCACCAAGTATAGGGGATTCAGCGTATCTGAGTTATTCAATGAGAATAAATAAGAATGGAATAATATAAGGATTTCACCAAGTATAGGGTATATGGCGTATCGAGGTTATGTATAGGGTATACCACTTTTCTGAGTTATTCAATGAGAATAATAAGCAATGGAATAACAACATGTTTTCTTCATGAATAAGAAAGAATAACACCCCTTACGGGTACAACAAATAATATTCCCTACCTTAGAAGAAGCTGAATATTGGCAAGGTGAAGTAGCGAATACTTTTCTTCTTTCTCTCTATAGTTTCTCTCTCTAGAGTTTTAGTGAATTCATGAAAATAATGAAGCACTAGGCTCTATATTATAGAAGATTTCTAGCTTAGCTTTGCCGTATGTGAAAAGCAAGTGGCTTAACGATTTGGTGATGTGAAATGAAAAGTGGTTTGGCTTTTGTAATGTGAAGCGACAAGTGGTTCGGCGCTTTGTAATGTGAAACGACAAGTGGTTCGGCGCTTTTGTAATGTGACACAACAAGTGGTTCGACTTTGGTAAAGGTAATTACTATTTGTGAAGGTAATTACTATTCACAAAGTTAATTACTATCGGTGAAGGTAATTACTTATTGACGAAGATAATTACTATTCACAAAGGTAATTACTATTAATGAAGGTAATTACTATTGGCGAAATTAATTACTATTGACGAAGAGGTAAATACTATTGATTGAAGGTAATTACTATTCACAAAGGTAATTACTATTGACGAAGAGACTCTTAGATAATGACATATGGGCCCCCATAAAATAATCAAACTTACCACAAACGTCTCATATGATTCTTTATATACATTAAGGATTGAATAAATATTACCACAAATTATTTTATTTTTAATCAACACATTTTTAATCTTTCAACAATTATTAATCATTTATAACTTGTCGTCTCAATTAATAATATAATATATTATACGGATGATCTTTGTGACAATAATTGAATCAATAATATAAGAGATATGATCTAACGAATTCTTGTAGCAATAATTGAGCATAGGTGAGTGACTTCTCACGTAAGCATCAATAATCAATCTGAAGTGTCTCTACTATGCAACCACAGCGTATTCTTGTACTTTACCACCGGGTAGTTCAACGGTTTTAACGGTAACACCTCGTAGTTATTTTTATATAAAATATTTTTGTCGTTTTCTCAATCGACAATAATTACATTTGTAGGGTCCACCAATGATTGAGTAGTTGTCGAATATTCCTAACAAAAGAATATTCCCAGACCAAACGAATATTTTATAACAACTTGCATACTTTGCAAAATTTATAAATACTACCCACAACTATAATATTATCTCAAATTCACACCATAATATTAAAAATTATTTCGACAAAATTTAAATCTTTATTGATAAAATATGGGGTCTCACAATCTCCCCTCCTTATGGAATTTAGCCCTCGAAATTAGAATGCGTATACTGGTATGATAAAGAGGTGAGGATACCTTGAATACCTTTATCGTTGAAAACATTAAATTCATCTTTGCAATCCAGGCGAAGAAGATATACAATTCAAAACTTCGGGCCGAAATAATCTTTGAGAATAATCTTTGAGGCAGACTTAATAGTATCACGACCACGAATTATCCATGCACCTTTTTGGCCGAGGATATTCGTGTTTTCATTCTGATTCATGATTATCTTAGAATAATCCTTGAGTCGTAATCATACCAAGTCTACTCTACTTTTCTGACGAAGATGACTTTTACCACATCCATGAATTAATATTTCATTCTTTGAGACTCATTTCAATAATTAATCCATATCATCGAATCATCCACGCACTACTGTGCCGAGGATATTCATTAGTATCACGACCACGAATTATCCATGCACTACGGCCAAAGATAATCGTGTATTCATTAGTATCACGACCACAAATTATCCATGCACTACGGCCAAAGATAATCGTGTATTCATTAGTATCACGACCACAAATTATCCATGCACTACGTGCCAAAGATAATCGTGTATTCATTAGTATCACGACAACAAATTATTCATGCACTACGTGCCAAAGATAATCGTGTATTCATTAGTATCACGACCACAAATTATCCATGCACTACGTACAAAGATAATCGTGTATTCATTAGTATCACGACCACAAATTATCCATGCACTACGTGCAAAGATAATTGTGTTTTCAATTACGGTCATGATTATACCGAACAATCCCCTGGTCATAATCATACCAAGTCCATCTATGCACGTGAGCCATAGATGACTTTCAACATAATATAAGCATGAGGATCATGTCGATGATATAAAGAATCAATCAAATGAGATAAAGGATAAATATTAAACATTTATAATATAATTTATCCGAGATTCAAGAATATCCCCATGTTATCAATCACTTAATAATCTCATAATCTAATATCATTAATATTATAACAATATTTTAATCACTTCTTAAATTTATAAACAATTTATTTCAATTGTTTACGCTTTACCATATAATGCATTTAATCATTCAAAATGCCATACTCATAAGATATCATCACCAATCCTCAAAAAATATGCATATACTCTATATAGGATTCTCAAGCCATAAAATCCTATTTTCAACTTTGTTACTTCACATAACATATTTAACTCATATGTTCGTAACTAAAATATTTTCATGAAAATACTAAATCAGTCCCAAAAATATTTCTTTTCTGGGATTTAGCATAATATAGTCCCATAATGAAAATATATTTTTTCTAAGAATTTTAAAATTCATTTACTATTTTTCAAAAATCAATTTCTAATTAATTCCTTAACAAATTAGCTACCTCAAGTTTAACTCCAAAATTCCCAAATCTTGGCAGGACCTTACACATGTTAATGTGAGCCTCCAGATTTAAATTTCATGGTCATCGGAGTTATAGAACTCAGGTTATAGCATTTTAAATCGAAAAAACCTAAATATTGAAATAGTCATAACTTGCTCATTTTAAGTCGAGAATGAGCTCATTTTTGGACAGGAGGTACTTTATACCATATTCTTTCATGTCCCAAAAGGCCAGAATTTTCCTCATAACTTAAGTGGCCGAAACAGCCCTCTAAAATCATGGCAGTGACTTTTTAGGTTTTTGCAGCTTTGCACTCCTTTGCTAAAATCAGTCCACACAAAAATCTACAACACCTTTTCTAGTAATTCCACTTGGATTAGTTAGGTAACTCATAGATCTAACTCTAGGACTTGACCACACTCAAAAATTCAAAATATAATAAGAGATATGGTCAATTGAATTTCATGTTACGTTTTTCACCAAAATCTGATTTTCAACTCTTTGTGATTTCAAAGAAACTTTCATGTTTTCACATACTAACCAACATAACTCATCTTAAAACTTACTAATACTTCATATACCCATGATTTTCATCAGTTCTATACTTTTATTATGACTTTCATCATAATCCACGTAAACAGATCCTTTTAGTTGAAGAAATATTTGAGGGTTTAAGAAATGGGTTTTTTTGTATGGGTCGATACACAAAATTCGATTTCACGTTCTAGGGTAGGCTAGGAAGTCTTCAAGAATCGCCAAGAAATTTATTAATGATAGAAATATCATTCAAAAGCATTACTCTCGTCCAAGACTTGGATAGTACGTCACATTAATACCAATTGTGACTTCTATCCTTAACTGGATAGCACCTCACAATGATACCTATCAAATTGCCATCTTGATCCACGGCGTCGCCTCTGAGAAAGTCCGGCGGTGCATTTCACACAAGGAAGTCAACAACGAAAGGATCGGGGCTCTTTACTTATGGCTTGATATGATGATGATTGACTTTAGTGGTTTGGTTACTTTGAATTCGCACAACAAGTTGGTTATGAATATAAAAGTTAACAACCTTACGAAAAGCATGATGAGTAGTTAACCAATTGATTCCTAAAATCACATCAAAGGCAAATATTTTCAAAAAATAAGATCGATGAGTAGCGTGAAAATGTTTATTTGAATCAAACAAGATTTAAAAATAGTAAGCGATATGAAGGCTCCTACTAACGAAGTTTCAACCAATAAGTCAAAGTTTAACTTCTTGAGTCAAATTTAAGCGTTGAACACAACTAGGTGAAATAAAAGAGTGGGTAGAAGGCGGTATATAACACGGTATAGACTTCTCAAAAGCTTGTGATTAACTTACGTGATAATAATTTTATTGGGGTTCCTCGTCACGAGAAAAAAAACGCTCTCTCTTAAAACTACAGGCTTTAGTTTATGCAGGAATGACCTTTGGTGCCTCCATCCTAGTTGAATTTGTCTTGATGGCGACAAAATCGAGCTAAGTGACCTTCTCTTCCATAATTATAACATGCTTTGGACGGCATGGGCGCGATTCGGATGATGTGTCCCTCTCCTCGCATTTGAAGCATATGATAGGTGGTCTTTCTCCTTCCTTAACAATGGTCTTTGGTCTTTGACGTCTTTCCATCATTGTTGAATCTCCTTTTCTTGAAATGTCCATTCTTATTGTTTTGGCCTTGATTACCACAAAGTGGTTACCATATTTGGCACATTGATTCGCTCCACGCTTGTTGTCACCGCTTGATGACTACTCTCATTGGTATTATAATTTTTCTTGCAATTTGCTCTCTTTTAGTTGCATTGACTCGTTATCGCTCCACTAAGCGAGCCCTATTTACAACATCGAATAAAAGCGCGGTTTATGAGAAATAAGATGTTGGCGTATCTCTGGCTTTAAACCTCTTAAAAACATTAAGCGCCATTCTCTCTTCATTATCCACCAAGTGGGATATGAAAGTAGTGATAACTCGCAAATTTTGCCTCGTATTGCGACACGGTCATATTGTTTTGTTCAACTTGATAAACTCCACCTCCTTCATGTGGCAAATACTTTCGGGAAAGTATTTGTCGTTGAATGACTCTGGAACTTCTCCCAAGATATCTTGATCTGACGAGGTTGAGTCGTTTTACCGATTGCCACCGATGTCTGCCTCTCGCCGCATGACATAAAAGCGGTGAAAAGGAACCTTTGCTCCTTGGAGCATCCCAAGACATCAAATATCTTGGTAATCTGCTTTATCCATGCTTCCGCTTGAAGTGGTTTTGGCTCTCCTTAAACTCCGGTGGTCCCGGCTCCTTGAATTGTTTAGCGGTGTGGCGAGAGTTTTCCGTGTTTCCACCTATGTTTTGGATGACGATCGCTTCGCACGATGTTGCATGAATTCTAAAACTTCTTAAGCGTCTGCCGTCGTTCGTCGATTGATCGGTGTTGTTGTTTACGGGAGGATTATCGCCATCTGTTGCACATTATCACGATTATTGATCATGGAGAATCAACGGTCTCTTTTGTGCTCCATTGCTATTCTCAAAATTCTCGGATGCCATTTTTAAACAACGCCAAAAATAAGGGTTAATTGACATGCGACATATTATCACTATACTACGTGAGCCAATCAAATACCAAATAAACTTAGGTAGGTCATACTAGCGAAGGTATTCCCGTCTCTCCCCTCCTAGTTCTTATCTCACATCTCGGCCGGGGATCATATCCTAAGCTCGATACCTGTTGTGGCGCCCCAAAATTAGGTATCGTCACCCATCTTGGGTCGCCACTTACATGGTACATAAATTCAAATACAACTTACTAATATAAGCATGTAGGTATGCAATCGACATAAGCGTGAGTTTGAATACAAATATTGTCTACTAGATATTATACAAACTCAGCAGGAGTCCTCATTACTACTATTATCACACTATTTCACAGAATAGTGAGGACTATTAATTCTATCCTCTGGACCATTACTCCGTTCCCAGGCTCGTCCCGGCTATGTTCTCATTTCACGAAGAGAACGGTGAAAGAAAGGGTGAGCTCAACTAGCCCGAAGAAATATTATGACTAAGATAATGCGAGAATAAATTATCATTGAAGCTTGCGGTGTTAAAGCGATAAAATACAATAGACAACAAGTTTAAGCTGCGACGGAATAAGCAATCCATTAAAAGAGTCGAGTAGAGAATAAAGTCTACTATCTTTTAGGTTTTAAAGGTTTTCATCATCATCATTATAATTGAGACTCGACTTTAATAAATAATCCACATCATCGAATCACCCCCACACTTCTGACCGAGGATATTCATCAAATTATCAATGGTAAATGACTATATAGAATCACCACTGGTCATAATCATACCAAAAACTATCCATCATTTGCATTACGAACCCACCGAGGACTTTTATCACATCATTTATAACAAGCCATGATTATCTTAGAATGATCACGGTCATAATCATACTAAGTTCATCTATACACGTAAAGTAGAAGATAACATAATATAACATGAGGATGATGACAATGACATAATAATTCAATAAAACAAGTTCAAGAATTATTTTATCCGGGAATTATTAACGTCAAATTGTCAAAATGATAATCTTTGTTTTGTAGAGTAAAATTCAAGAATGATCGGAAGAATATTTCCATGAAAAGATCTTTGGATGAAGCGCAAATATCAAGGATATTCCACTAATTTCATGGAGTATAGAAGTCAAAGATTTAACCAACTGGGTATAATAAAGAATGGAATAACAAAAGAAATCACCGTGCATGCGGTACTTCACATAGGCGAGTTATTCAAGCAGAATAATAATAGCGGAACCGGTCGGGTGAAATTCACACCAAGCGAGGATGATCAACAGAATAATAAATCTTTGAATAATAAACAATGGAACCGGTCCAGGTGTAAAACACACATGACGAGGATATTCAATGAGAATAATAAATGCGGAATAATAAACAATGGAACGGTAGGTGTAAAACACATGCAGCAGGATATTCCAATGAGAATAATAAAGAATGGAATAACGAAGGAGATCACCAAGTATAGGGGATTAAGCGTATCTGAGTTATTCCACAGAATAAATAAGAATGGAATAATATAAAGATTTCACCAAGTATAGGGTATCTGGCGTATACGAGGATATGTATAGGGTATACCACTTTTCTGAGTTATTCAGCAGAATAATAAGCGATGGAATAACAACAGTTCTCTTCATGAATAAGAAAGAATAACACCCCTTACAGGTACAACAAATAATATTCCCTACCTTAGAAGAATGAATATTGGCAAGGTGAAGTAGCGAGAATACTTTTCTTCTTTCTCTCTATAGTTTCTCTCTCAGAGTTTGGTGAATTAAGTGAAAATAATGAAGCACTAGGCCTCTATTTATAGAAGATTTCTAGCTTACTTTTGCCATGTGAAAAGGCAAGTGAAGCGACGATTGGTGATGTGAAACGAAAAGTCGTTTGGCGCTGTAATGTGAAACGACAAGTGGTTCGGCCTTTTGTAATGTGAAACGACAAGTGGTTCGATGCTCTGTAATGTGAAACGACAAGTGGTTCGACGCTGGTAAAGGTAATTACTATTGGCGAAGGCAATTACTATTCACAAAGGTAATTACTATTGACGAAGGTAATTACTATTGGCGAAGATAATTACTATTCACAAAGGTAATTACTATTGTGAAGGTAATATCATGTGTAATAATTGAGCATAGGTGGTGACTTCTCACGTAAGCATCAATAATCAATACTGGTGTACTCTGCAATGCAACCACGCATATTCTTGTACTTTTACCTTTGGGTAGTTCAACGGTTTTAGCTCAGTAACACCTCATAGATTATTTTTTATAAAATATTTTTTGTCGTTTTCTCAATCAAGCAATAATTACATTATTAGGGTCCACCAATGATTGAGTAGTTGTACGAATATTCCTAACAAAAAAGAATATTCCCAGACCAAACGAATATTTTATAACAACTTGCATACTTTGCAAAATTTATAAATACTACCCACAACTATAATATTATCTCAAATTCACACCATAATATTAAAAATTATTTCGACAAAATTTAAATCTTTATTGATAAAATATGGGGTCTAACAAAAACTGTCTTTCACTCTCAAATGGCCAGATTTTTCTCTCCTGGACCCTTTCTCTCTGCTTCCTCTCTCTTTATGAGCTGCTAAGGGGCTGATATTTAAAGATCCGATCAGCCGTGAGTGGACATGTGGTAACCACGAGTCTACCTGTGGCTGCTCCTGCTGGGCCCCGCTTGGTGGACCCTGTTGGGTGTAATCTAATTATGTACGACACACAAGTATACGTGATCAACAAGTAATATAATGATAAGTTAAGTATCGTTCCCATAAAGGCAAATATCAATTTTTATCTAACAATTACCAGCTTTGTATTATCTAAATTTTATTATACTAAATGATTTAAGAATGAAATTAATGAATAACTACTAAATTAAATAAAAATCAACTAACTACCGTAAATTTTACTCAGATAATAGATAATTAAGCTTACAACTTCACTTTTTGATTCACTCAGATTATCACACTTCTTTTTAATTCAAATTAACTATTCCAGTTCATTAATCAAGAACACGAAAGTAGGTATAACCATCTCTCGATGCACTATACCCATATCAACTTAAATCTAGAATTAAGCCAAACACCTTATTTAACTAATTCACTATATCTCTATGCGAATTACAATTAAAGAAGGTTTAATCCCAAGTTCTCATATGATTACATTCAATGCATAGGTATATATGTATCCTAAATATAAATTATGAATTCCATCAAAATGCAGAAATCACAAACACATGCTATTATGACTAAGTCTAAACCCATATTTCATCTCTCGAATTTATACAAGTTCACAAAGAATTGGTGATCAAGCAACTCATAGATTATGAAAAAATCATAATAGATGAACTAAAATAACATCATTGAAGTAAATTTGAAACATGATAATCCTTATTACACATAATGATCCATTATAGGCTTAATAAGATAATTTAGTTCATGATTGATGAAATAAAAACTAAATAGAACAAAGAAATAAACATCCCAATTACAAAACTAAAATTGAAGAATGAAAAATAGCAAATAGAACTACCCTTTTCTTAAATACAATCTGCAATCTTTGTGTTCCTCGCTCCTTCCTTTGATTCCTCCGAAGTCTCCAAAAACTAGGGCTTGAAAGTTGTTGATGATGAATTGAACGTTGAATGAATGATTAGAGTTGATAAAGTCTCTGTTTTTTGCAACTGAATACGTTCTCTTTCATGTCTTAATCGCGTTCAAAGTCCACAAAACCATGCCACCACAGAAGTAGAAAAACATTAGAACTCCTTCTTCTTTGTCGCAGACACCCCACCTTACGTGAATTATTTCTTCATGGGAACCCACGCCGTGTGGTGGTACTAACTTTATAAATGCCCGCCCGGTGGTGTTTGATTCGCATTATCTTGATTTTTGTTGCTTTGTTTTCCTTTATTGGCACCATGCCACTTTACCATTGCCTTAGCTAATACGTACTGACCTTGCCCATAACACAAACACAAACACAAACGCATAAAACAATACTAAAATAGATGGATTAGCAACCATTTAAGTCCGAAAAGGCATCCAATTCGTAGGTATAAAACCCACTCATCAAATTCCCCCAAACTTAAACCATGGTTGTCCTCGAGCACAACAGAATGTAATGCAATGCAACTAACTACATGCCTACGAATTCAGCTATCAGACAATACAAAGTTTAATCAGTTTGCCTCAGAGAAACCATAATAGACATGAACAACACATATATCTAAGACATATCAATAATCTCATATCAATTGCCAAATCAATCTCTGTTATGACTGACATAGTGCGTGTGTGCTCAATAACCATGTAAATTGACAGTAACTTAAATAAGATACATAATACGCCTCTTTAAAGGATTAAAACATTTTAAAGTCAAGAAATTCATAAACAAGCAAGATCCAGCTAAAACTCAGCAAATACCACATTTAGAAGTTAACATAGGATATTTTTTCTTTCTTATTCATGTACGGGGGCTTTTCGTTCTTTTTCCCATTTTTCACTTTTTATTTTACTCATGACTGTGCAATGTCTAGTCCTCTTAGGCTTTTCAGTGCTACCCATTAGCGAGCTTTTGACCAACGACTCCCAAACCAGATGGCTTTAGGGCACTGGGTGTAGAGACACCCCCTCAGGCGTACTTACTCAAGTAACAAAGGCCACATAACTAAACTAGCCACAATGTTTATTCATATTTTTTTTTCTTTTCATTACTTTTTTCCTCTTTTTTTCCCAGATATATCCCAAATCTTCCCCCACACTTAGGTTTCTGCCTAATCTTATCCATCACCACTTATTTATGACTTTCTTTCATTAAAACTAAAATTCTCCTAAAGAAGTCAATTATGTGTAAATTTAAACCCAATAAGTCAACATAGTCATTCTTACAGTGCTATCATGATTATGTCAGTTTCAAATAGACAAAGATTTAGGTCAAGAAATAAAATTACATTAAAGTCCTAGCTTTCAATACCCATTCTTGTCTACGCAATTCCAAACTCATCATTGGCCCAAATAAACTTCAATCATCTAAAATCTAGAATCATGCAAATACTAACTAACTGCAACACAATAAACTATAACTAACTACTTTTTTGTGATTTTTATTTATCAGTTTTTTTATAACTCAAATAAAAACAGAAACTATTATTTACAACTAAACTAAGAAAACTAAACTTCAATATAACTAACATGCAATGCAACATGATAAATTAAATATGCAATGCAAACATGAAAAACATGAATTAAAATGAACTAACAAAATGACACTAACACATGCAAAACTATGCTAACACTTGCACATACTCCCCCAAACTTAAAACAAACAATGTCCTCATTGTTAAAATACAGAAAGAGAGCACAAGAGGACTTCCCTGTATTAGCTAAGCAGGAGGTGGCATCGCCTCAATATCTGAATATAAGGCTGGTAGCGGCTGTGGACTGGGAAACTGGAACTAATCAGTAGTAGCGGGGTTCGGCTTTAGCAAAGGCCTCTGCCAAGGAAGTGTTGAAGGCATTTTGCATGGCAAAAGCATGGCCTTGACGCACTGCTATCCTCTTCAACTTTATATCCTCAAGTCTATCACGGGCATCAATGTGGCACTGCATGCTCCGAAACTGAGTGCTAAACATATATTTAGTAAGCCTAGAAGCCCCAGGTGCAATCTATTCCTCAGACATCTGATCAGCTTTAAACTCGTCATCCTATGAGCTTTCTTCTGCTTCCTCCTCCGCTAGAGCATCAGGAAATACAAATCCCAGCCCTTGAGGATGTGACTCTCCCCCAGGCCAGACTGAATATCGAGTAATGAGACGCGAGTCTAGCAACTGGAGAGGTTTCTAACTGGTTCATCTGCCTACCATCTCACACTCGACTGTCTGCATAGTCCACATAAAAGGGATGGGTCAGGCAACCCACCAGAGAATGGGCCTCACAAACAGGGCCTGATAGATAAATTAATGATAGCACCAATATCGATGTTAAAGTCTTTTACAATAGCATAAAGGAGCAATACCTTCTCTTTGGTCACTTCGGTCGTATATGAGGATGGGAACAATTTTGCACAGAGGAACGCGTACCTAATCTTTCCGTACCGGCTCAAATCTTTAATCATAAACAGGGTCCCTCATTTCTTACCCTTAACCCATGCTGTACCCGGCTTTGAAATTTTAATCAATATTTGGTCGTAGTCGGGGTTGCTATCACGCAGCTGAGCATATTGGCATAAGGCTAGGGCTCGCACATTGTAGAATTCATTTATAGCCTCGGGACCAAATGGGACTTGTTTTCTACGGGCAAATGCAATGAATGGTGCCTTATCCTCTATATTTGAATAGAATTCCTTCACAACTGTTACCACTGCAGGGTCCGGTTGATTAGTGAACAAGTCCTAACCTTGTTCATGAATTTGATGCCTCATCTACCCATCAAATGAATCAAGCCTTAACCCACGCTCTGGTGTCAATGCCTTAGGTGCAAGGTAATCAAATTTGTTCGCCGCTAAGGCACTGAAAAATTTCCTTTTATCGAAGCTTCGGGTGGGCGGTGATGACCCTTCATCTATTTGACTTTTGACAGGTGTCTTTGGTGCCATAGTGTATCAATACAAATCAAAATCCTCCAAACTTGTTTACTTGGGCGTTTCCTTAAGCACTTTGCATGCGTATAATGTCACAAAGAACCACAATATCCCGAATTGAACTCAACAACCAAGTACACTTAAAAACCATAAAGAATGTTTACTTATAGTTTAATGCATTGAAATTGTTGAACAAGTAGTGATTCTCTTCCAATGTATGCACAAATTCAGATGTTAGAGCCCTAGCCTTGAGTCTTGAACAATTAATGAAGAAAACCCTAGTTTTAGTGATGAAAATCTGAAATTTGTTGTGGATTTGATGTAGAATATAGAGTTGGAGTATATATAGAAGAAACTATTATTTACAACTAAACTACGAAAACTAAACTTCAATACAACTAACATGCAATGTAACATGATAAACTAAATATGCAATGCAAACATAAAAAACATGAATTAAAATGAACTAACAAAATGACACTAACACATGCAAAACTATACTAACACTTGCACATACTTGTAGGGATTTCGGCACATAAAAGCAGCGGAATATAAAAATTTTCAAAGTAATTTCCGAAACCCTAAAACATGATCTATGCGAAAATATATTAATTCAGTGGTTTAGATTTTATATCGATTATAGAAAATTTTGAAACAGCTTCGAATCTCCAACGCAATCCAACAGAACTGCGCCTCTACGGTATCCACATGAACGTCCCGCGAATCGTCACACGAGCTGCAGTAAAGAGAACCATGGTATTAGCCACAAAGGATATGTATTTTCTGTTTTCTCTCTAGTCTCTCTCTAAGAGCAGCTAGGGTTTTTTAGGTTAATGATATGATGCCTAAAATAGCTGATATATCATATATATAGCAGTCAAAAGGAATGAATCAAAACCTAATCTAATTAGAAAAGTAAAATCTGAATTTATATATATTATATCTTAATTAAGTCTTACTTAATTAATATATACATATATACAAATTATCCTATTAATTTAAATTTTCAATTTAAATACTATCAATTATATTGACATATTTAAATCCTTACAATTTAAATTAATTCCCATTTCAATTACGCTCTATGTGTGTGGCCCTATATGTTATTATTACGTTGGCAATAATTTTAAAATCATATTATAAAATTATAAACAGTGAGTGACATCTAGTAATGCATCACTACTACCCAAGTAATAATAAGATCGGTCGTGACCAATGTTTCAATATAATTTAATCCTTTTAATCTTGACATCCTAGATTAAACTCGAGTCATGGAATGTGTCATACTCTTCATTATTTAATCTAAATTTTCTTGATCAATGAGTAGACTATATGAAACAAATCACTATTTGAGCATGTCCATGCATTTCATAGTCCTACTTAATCAAGAGGCTTATGGATATCACCCCTAATATATAGGAGGGTTAAATTCCATCTAGATCACTTATATTCCTCACACGATTCATGATGTACCTGATAATCACCTTTATAGTCCACCTTATTAAAGGTGACCTTTGATGATATCAAAGTACATAAATTTCTGTGTAGTAATATATTGATTTTAGGTTGGAGGATCATTACATCATTTTCACTATGAGAATCGCTAATGTCACTTTGCATAATGCTCCACGTAGAATTCTCATGGTGGGTCTGTCCAGTACATTGTTCTCTAACATGTACCTATGCATTGACTCAATATCTCATATATTTATGACCAATGAGATTTGGTCATCAGTCAATCCACATACTAGTCTCAATGTATCATTGTTGTCCCATCAACAATGATACTTGACTAGGGACATTTAAGAGCAATGATACTAATTGTAATTATATAATCTCATGTTCAAGTCACATACTTGAAACTATATAATTTGTATCACTATTCTAAGGAATTTTATTATGTTAACATATATATAACACAGTAAATAAAACCAAAATAAAATTATTCATTTATTCAATCAAATATAATATCAAAATGTTAAGCAATTATATCAAATAATTGGCCTCTAGGGCATAAAATCTAACAATACTCCCCCAAAATTAAAACAAACAATGTCCTCATTGTTAAAATATAGAAAGAAAGCATAAGAGGACTTCCCTGTATTAGCTAAGCAGGAGGTGGCATCTCCTCAAAATTTGAATCTGAAGGAGGATAGGCTGGTAGCGGTTGTGGACTGGGAAACTGGAATTTATCAGCAACAGCGGGGTTAAGTCTAGCAAAGGCCTATGCAAAGGAAGCATTGAAGGCACTTTGCATGGCAAAAGCATGGTCTTAATGTGATGCTATCGTCTTCAACTTTCTATCCTCAAGTTTATCATGGGCATTAATGTGGCACTGCATGCTCCGAAACTGAGTGCTAAACATATATTTAGTAGGCTTAGAAGCCCCATGTACAGTATCCTCCTCAGACATCTGATTAGCTTTAAACTTGTCATCCTCTAAGCTTTCTTCGGCTTCCTCCTCCGTTGGAGCATCCGAAAATACAAACCCCAGCCCTCGAGGATGTGACTCTCCCCCAGGCCAGACTGAATATTGAGCAATGAGACGCGAGTCTAGCAACTGGAGAGGATTCTGCATTGGCTCATCCACCTACCATCTCACACCCGACTGTCTGCATAGTCCACATATAACGGATGGGTGAGGGGACCCCCCAGAGAATGGGCCTCGTACACAGTGCCTGATAGATAAACTGATGATAGCACCAATATCGATGTCAAAGTCTTTCACAATAGCATAAAGGAGCAACACCTTCTCTTTGGTCACCTCGCTCGTATGTGTGGATGGGAACAATTTCGCACAGAGAAAGGTGTACCAAATTTCGCATAGAGAACAACAATATCCCAAATTGAACTCAACAACCAAGTATGTGAGATCCCGAATTTTATGAAATGAAAGTATTTAATTTTCTTATAATTATTATTCTATTTAGTAAATGGTTAAATTGATAAAAGGTTAAAGTTAATGGTGATATTTGAAATTTTTTCAAAGTAAGCAAGTTGTCATAAAATAATCGGTGATAAAAGTACAGTAATACGTGTGGTTTCATAGTAGCACACTGTATTGATTATTGATGCTTACGTGAGAAGTCACAAAGTTTTATTCAATTATTGTTACAGTAATTGCTGCATAATATCTCTCATATTATTGATTCAATTATTATCATAGTATCATCAGCATAATATTTTATATTATTAAATCAATAATTGAGATGACTAAGTTATCCATATTATTATTTTCATTATTGACGATGTCTAGAAAGTTCTGTCAAGGAAAGGGGTTTGGTCACCTAATTGCGCGCCAATAGGGAGAAATTCTTATCGGAAAGCCCCCTCTTTCTTGGGAATGATCTGGTTGTTAAATATTGTGAGTTATAATATTTATGATGAATAAGCTCATGTTGATTAAAGATGAAATTGATATTTCTATTGTTTTGGGATTAATAGTGTTAGTGGAAATCGACATCTATTTCGATAATAATTGATGTCTGGAGGTTATATTGACCAATCGGGTAATTAATCAGATAAATGAACAATTAATTGCTATTAATTCAAATGCTTATAACTATTTGTTCACATGTGTGTACTATTGATTCACATGCATGTACTATTAGGGGAGGTAGTGCAAGATTGATAATACTTGCATGACTAAATTAAAAATGGAGGTATAGATGAAGGTACTATACTGTAATTATTTTTTCACATGTATAGAACTATTGAGTCACATGATTGTACTATTGATTAACATGATGTACTATTAGGGGAGGTGGTGCAAGTTTGATAATACTTGCAGGACAAAATTAAAAATGAATGAAAAGATGAAGGTATTATACTGTAATATTTTGAGCCCCAAAATGTACAATTATTGAAACTATGTTTTTCTATAAATAGAAGCTCATTCTTCTTTCATTCTCACCAATTCAATAAGACTCACAAGAGCAATTATAGAGAGAGAATCTATAGAGAGAGAAGCTATAGAGAGAAAAAAGAAGAGTAGTCTGCTACTTCACTATTCTAATATCTAGTCTTCTTCCAAGGTAAGGGGTATTATTTATTTCATATTCTGAAGAGATATTATTTTTTGTATTCATATGAATATTATTTTCGTTCAATATTTGTAAGGAATATCATCTTCGTTCAATATTCGTAGAATATTATTTTCGTTCAACAGTCGTAAGGGGTATTATTTCTTTCATTTTCATGAAGAGAGGTATTTTCTTTCAATACTCGTAAGGGTTGTTACTCCATTCTCTATTATTCTATTGGAATAACCTGTCTACGCAGACTACCGCATGCATGGTGAAATTCTTCTGATATTCCATTCTTTATTATTCTGTTGGAATAAACTGTCTACACGGACTATTGCATGCATGGTGAATCATCCTTCGTATTCATTCTTTATTAAATTGTGTAAAAGATCTGTCTACATGGATTACCGCATTGCGGATGAAAATCCATTTGCAGTTTCATATATTCTATTATACTTGTATGAGATATCCTTTCTTTTATACTTGTCATGGAATATCGTTTTCTTTTGTATTTTCCTTTTATGAGTACTATTCATGGGTACTATTCACAAAGTACTATTCATAAAGTATTATTCACGAGTACTATTCCCAAAGTACTATTCACATGGTACTGTTCCAGAAGTACTATTCACGGGGTACTATTCACCTGGAGTACTATTCATGACAAAAAAAAATTAATTTCTTTTCGGTCCAAATTATTTTTGATATAATAACATTCTTGAATTTTACTCCACAAAGCAGTATCATGTTGACAATTTGATCATTATTGAATTCTAGATAAATTGAATTATAAATCTTTAAAAAATTATCATTTGCTTTCTTTTAATTGAATTCTCATATCATTGTCATTATCCTCACGCTTATATTGTGATGAAAGTCATCTTTGGCTTACGTGCATAGATGGACTATTGATTGGTATGATTATGACCAGGGATCATTCGGTATAATTATGACACATAATGTAATAAATGATGTGGTAAAAGTCCTCAATGGCCCGTAGTGCATTGATGGACAGTTATTGGTATAATTATGACTAGGGATTATTCGGTATAATCATGACCATTGATGATTACATGAATATCCTTGGCCCGTAGTGCAGGGATGATTCGATGATGTGGTTTATTTATTAAGCTGAGTCTTAGTGATAAATGTAAGACCCCAGCTTTTATAAATAAAGATGAATTTTCTATAAATATTATTTTTGAATATTATGGAATAAATTTGATATAATGTTATAGTTGTGGGTAATATTTATAAATTTTGCAAAGTAAGCAAGTTGTTATAAAATATTCGTTTGGTCGGGGAATATTCTTTTTTGTCGGGGAATATTATTACGACGGCTCAATCATTGGTGGACCCCCAACGGAAGTATTGTCGTAGTTAGAAAACGACAAAATTATCTTTCTATAAAAATAACGGCGGAGGTGTTACCGTTAAAACTATTGAAGCTACCCGGTGGTAAAAAAATGCGATGTCTGGCGTGGTTGCGTAGTAGTACACGGTATTGATTATTGATGCTTACGTGAGAAGTCACTTAGCTATACTCAATTATTACTATGATAATTTTTGCATCATATCTCTTATATTATTGATTCAATTATTGTCACGATTATCATACGTATAATATGTTATATTATTAATTGAGATGACAAGTTATAAATGATTAATAATTGTTGAAAGATTAAAAATGTGTTGATTAAAAATAAAATGATTTGTGGTAATATTTATTCGATCCTTGATGTATATAAAAGTACATTATGGGGCGTTTGTGGTAAGTTTGATTATTTTATGGGGGCCCATATGTCATCATCCAAGAGTCTCTTAAATCGATAGTAATTACCTTTGTGAATAGTAATTACCTTCGATAATAGTAATTACCTTCGCCAATAGTATTTTACCTTCGTCGATAGTAATTACCTTCGTCGATAGTATTTACCTTCGTCGATAGTAATTACCTTCGTCGATAGTATTTACCTTAAATCGATAGTAATTACCTTCGTCGATAGTATTTACCTTCGTCAATAGTAATTACCTTCTTCAATAGTATTTACCTTCGTCGATAGTAATTACAACCGTTAATAGTAATTACCCCTTAGCAAATAGTAGTTGTCCTTGATATTACAAGAGTTAAGCGCCTCTTGATTGTTCAAAGGTTAATTACCCTTCATGAGATAGTAGTTGTCTCTTCTTGATATTACCAAGAGTCATTTTGACCCCCGTTAAGACCAAGAGCCACCCTCGGTTTTCTATAAATAGAAAGCTCATTCCTTCATTATTTCTTACGAATTCATCGATGACTCTACAGAGAGAAACTATAGAGAGAAAGAAGAAAAGTATTCTGCTACTTCACTTTCCAATATTGAGTTCTTCTAAGGTAGGGAATATTATTTGTTGTACTTTCGTAAAGGGTGTTATTCTTTCTTATTCATGAAGAGAAGCTGTTGTTATTCCATTGCTTATTATTACGTTGGAATAACTTTTGTATCTGTGAGTTTACTATACTTGGTGACATTCTTTATTATTACGTTGGAACATCACATCATGTGTTTTACAGGACTGGTTAAAATCTTTATTATTATTCTGTTGGAACATCACATGCGTGTGTTTTTTACTTTGGACACTGGTTTAAAATCTTTATTATTATTCTGTTGGAACATCCTATACATGCGTTTTTACATTGGGACTGGTGAATTTCCGTTATTTATTATTATTAATGTTGGAATAACTTTTGCTGTCTGTGCGATCTATCGCATGCATGTTGATTTCTTTTGTTATTCCATTCTTTATTATACCCGGTTGGTTAAAACTTTGACTTCTATACTCCATGAAATTAGTAGAATATCCTTGATATTTGCGTTTCATCGATATCTTTTCATGGAAATATTCTTACGATCATTCTTGAATTTTACTCTACAAAGCGATATCATGTTGACAATTTGGGCGTTAATAATTCTGGATAAAATAATTCTTGAACTTGTTTTATTGAATTCTTATATTATTGTCATCATCCTCATGTTTATATTATGTTGAAAGTCATACATGGCACGTAAAGCATGGATGGACTTGGTATGATTATGAATGAGGATTATTCGATTGTAATCATGGTAGTAATGTAACAAGTGATGTGGTAAAAGTCCTCATTGGCTCGTAGTGCATTGATGGACGAGTTGTTGGCATAATCATGACCATTAATGAATACCACAACTATTCTTAGCGTAGTGCGTGAATAATTGTGGTCGTGATATCTTAAAGAATATCCTTGGCGTAGTAGTGCGAGGGGTGATTCGATGATGTGGAATATTTATTAAAGTTGAGTCTCGGCTATACTTGATGATGAAAAACCTTTTAAATCATAAAAGATAGTAGATTTTATTTTCTACTTGACTCTTTTAATGGATTCTTTGGTTCATTGTAGTTAAACTTGATGTTCATTATATTTTATCGGGTTTAACAACTTTGTTGTAGGCTAATGATAATTTATTACGCATTATCTTAGTTATAATATTTCTTCTTGAGCTAGTTGAGCTCACCCTTTCTTTCCTTTGTTCTCTTGAAATGAGAATATATTTGGGACGAGTCGGGGAGCGGAGTAATGGTCCGAGAGGATAGCATTAGTAGTCCTCACTAATCTTTGAAATAGTGTGATAATAATTGTAATGAGGACTCCTTTTGAGTTTGTATAATATCTAGTAGACAATACTTGTATTCAAACTCACAGTTTATGTCGTATTGTACACGACAGTTATATTAGTAAGTTGTATTTAAATTCTATACCATGTATCGACTACCCAAGATGGGTGATGTATACCTAATTTTGGGGGCGTTACGGTTTGGTATCGAGCTTAGGATATGATCCACAGCTAAGATGTGAGAATAGTACTAGGAGGGAGGAGGGGGAATACCTTCGCTAGTATGACCTACCTAAGTTTATGTGCTATTTTATTGGTCGGTCAGAATATAGAGATAAATTTGTTACATGTCAATTAACCTTTTGTTTTGTGGCGATGTCTCGAAAATGACATCTAAGAATGTTGAGAATAGCAATGGAGCACAAAGCGATCGTTGATTCACCACATATCAATAATCGGGATAATGTGCATCGAAGGCGACAATCCTCATGTGCAAACAACAACACCGACCAAATGATGAATGATCAAATGTTCGGAGGCTTTATGCGATTTATGCAACAATGAGCGAGAAGCGACTCTGTCCAAAATGTAGGTGGAAACACGGAAAACTCTCGGCGGTCACCGCTAAACAATTCAAGGAGCTGGGACCACGGGAGTTTAAGGGAGAGCCAAAACCACTTGGCGGAAGCATGGATAAAGCAGATTACCAAGATATTTGATGTCTTGGGATGCTCAGGAGCAAAAGGTTCCTTTACGCCTTTATGTTGTTGCGGAGAGGTGATTCTTTGGTGGGAATCGGAAAAGCATACAACTCGACTTCTTTGTCTTAAAGATATCTTGGGAGAAGTTCGAGGAGGCATTCAACGATAAATACTTTCACGAAAGTATTCGCCACATAAAGGAGGTGGAGTTTATCAAGTTGGAACAAAACAATATGAGGTAATGTCGCAATACGAGGCAAAATTTGCGGAGTTATCACGGTTTTCGTCCCACTTGGTGGATAATGAAGAGAGAATGGCGCGAATGTTTTTAAGAGGTTTGAAAGTCGGAGATATGTCGACATCTTATTTCTCATAAAGCGTGTTTGTATTCGGATGTTGTAAATAGGGCTCGATTAGTGTGGAGCGCGATAACGAGTCAGCCTTAACTAAAAAGAAGCGGTAAGCAAAATTATAATACCGGCGAGAGTAGTCATCGAGCGGTGACAACAAGCGTGGAGGAATCAACAGGCGGATATGGTAACCACTTGGTGGTAATCGGGGCCAAAACAATAAGAATGGACATTTCAAGAAAAGAGATTCAATGATGATGGAAAGGCGTCGACCAAAGACCGTTGTTAAGGAAGGAGAAAGACCACCTATCATATGCTTCAAATACGGAGAGAGAGGACACATCGATTCAACTGCCGCCATGCAAAGTCAAAGCATGTTATAATTGTGGAAGAGAAGGTCACTTAGCTCGATTTTGTCATTTTCTAGAAGACAAATTCAACTAGGATGGAGGCACCAAAGGTAGTTCGGAAAAGTCAAAACCCGGTAGTCTGAGGGAGGCGTTTGTTGTGACCTCCTGAGAGAGCAAGGAACCCGAATGAGGTCATCACGAGTAAGCTTATCATAAACTCTAATGAAGTCTATACTTTATTTGATCTGGGTTCTACCCATTCTTTTATTTCTCCTACTTGCGCTCATCGATTAAATTTGATTAGGAGAAATTAGACTTTGACTTATCTGTGGAAACTCCGTTGGGAGAAACCTTCATTACATCCACTATTTATAAGTCTTGTTTGGTTCAAATCGGTACCCTCACATTACTGTCGATCTTATTTCATTAAAAATACTTGCATTTGGCGTGATTAAAAGGATTGATTGGTTAACTACTTATCATGCAAAAATTGATTGTTTTCGTAAGGTTGTTAGCTTTCATATTCCTAATCAACCTATTATGCGAATTCAAACGACCAAACCATTAAAATCAATCACGGTCATCTCAAGCCATAAAGCTATTCGTTTATTGAAAAGCGGATGTCAAGCTTTCTTAGCTCATATCATGATTTAAACAAAAATCGTTAGTTTTTGAGCGATATTTCTATTGTTAATAAATTTCTAACGTATTCTCAAGAACTTCTGGCCTACCCCAGGCGTGAAATTGAATTTTGTATCGACCTTGAACCCGGTACAAAACCTATTTCCAAATCCCCATATCGAATGGCTCTATTGAACTTCGAGGAGTTAAAGACCCAAGCAGGAATTGTTAGACATTGGCTTTATTCGTCCCTAGTACTTCTCCTTGGGGTGCTCACCATTCTATTCGTGAAGAAGAAAGATGGGAGTATGCGACTTTTGTATTGATTATCGGGAGTTGAATCATGTCACCATCAAAATAGGTATCCATTGCCGCGTATTAATGACTGTTTGACCCGATTTGCAAGGAGCCAAATTCTTTTCAAAGATTGATCTTCGTTAGGATATCACCGATTGAATATTAGAACCGTGACATTCAAAGGCGGCTTTCGAGAACTCGGTAGGGGCATTATGAATTCTTAGTCATGTCCTTTGGATTGACTAATGCTCCTCTTTGCCTTCATGGATATGATGAACCAAGTATTCAAGGAATATTTAGATCACTTTGTGGTCGTCTTTATTGATGACATCCTTATTTATTCCAAAAGCCGTGAAGATCATGAGCAACACTTGAGGTGACACTCCAAAAGCTTCGTGAATATAAGCTTTATGCCAAGTTGAAGAAATGCGAGTTACGGCTTAAAGAAGTAGCATTCCTTGGGCACGTGGTATCAAGTCATGGAATATCATTGACCCAACCAAAGATTGAAGCTATTCAAAGTTGGGAACAACCTAAATCGATGGAATAAAGTACGTAGCTTTCTCGGTTTAATTTGGTTATTATCGGAGATTCGTGGAAGGATTTTCTCGAATCGCTACTCCATTATTTCGGTGACTCGAAAAGATACAAAGTTTGGTTGGAGCGAAGAATGTGAGAAGAGTTTTCAAGAACTCAAGAGGAGACTTATTTCAATTTTGTTACGACAATACCATCGGCTCGGAGGGATTTGTCATCTCTGATGATGCTTGGGCAAAGGGTTGGGATGTGTTCTCATACAACATGGAAAAGTTATAGCCTATGCCTCGCGACAACTCAAAGAATATGAGAGGAATTATCCTACTCATGATCTAGAGTTAGCGGTTGTTATCTTTACACTTAAAATTTGGAGGCATTACTTGTATGGGGAGAAAGTGGAGATCTTTACGGATCATAAAAAGCCTCAAATATTTCTTCACTCAAAAGGAACTCAACATGCGACAACGACGTTGGCTTGAAGCATTGAAAGATTATGATCATACCATCAATACCATCTGGAAAAGCGAGCGTGGTAGGCGGCGCATTGAGTAGAAGATCATATATGCACGAATCTGAGTGCGTTATTGTCGTATGAGCCCATTTTGTGTGACTTACGAAGGATGGAGATAGAGTTAAAGACTCGAGGGACGCATGTGATGATGATAGCGAGTATCTGAGTAGAGCCGACTTTAATCGATAAAGTTAAAGGCGCTTCAAGCTACGGACACGGAGGCGATGCGTATGAGGAAGAAAGTGCAAGAAGGTGTTATCTAGGAAGCAAGAATCGATGAAGAAGGAATACTTGAGTCAACTCCGGACTTTGTGTTCCAAGCGATACGATTTAAAGTATAATATCATGATGGGGCGCACAACACACCATTTGCAATCCATCTCAGGAGTACCAAAATGTATCATGATATTTCGTCATACATTTTGGTAGAAGCAATATGAAGAGAGAGAGATAGCGTTATTTATCTCAAGGTGTCTAACTTGTCAGCGAGTTAAAGCGGAGCATCAAGTACCAAAAGGTCCATTGCAACCACTTGAAATTCCGAATGGAAGTGGGAGCACATTACCATGGATTTAATTCTCGGTCTTCCTAAGGTTTCTCATGGCATTGATGCGATTTGGGTCATTGTTGATAGATTGACCAAGTCTGCTCATTTCTTACCGATATGAGAAACTTATACACTTGAACGTCTTGCTCGTATGTACATAAACGAGATTGTAAGACTGCATGGTATGCCGATATCCATAGTTTCTGATCGAGACCCAAGATTTACTTCACGATTTTGGGTTAGTTTGCAAAAAAGTTATGAGCGCAGACTTACGATTTAGCTTCGGCATATCATCCTCAAACGGACGGACATCGGAGAGGACTATTCAAACTCTTGAAGATCTATTAAGACTACTGTGTCCTTGATTTCAAGGGGAGTTGGGATAAGTTCTTACCATTGGTGGAGTTTTCCTACAACAACAGTTATCAAGCAAGTATTGGCATGGCTCCATTGAGCGTTGTATGGAAGAAAGTGTCGTTCTTCCGGTATCTTTGGGATGAGGTGGGTGAAGCAACGTTGTGGGGACCGGAGTTGGTACGTATGACTACGGAAAAGATTCAAACGATCCGACAACGTATAAAAACCTCACAAAATCGACAAAAGAGTTATGCTGATCTTCATCAAAAGGACGTGGAATTCGATATAGGAGACCGTGTGTTGTTAAGAGTTGCTCCATGGAAAGGAGTTACAAGATTTGGAAAGAGAGGAAAACTTAATCCTCAATTCATCGGTCCATTTTAATCCTCGATCGAGTAGGAGCGTGGCCTATAGACTCGCTTTCTGCTTGAAATATGTCTCGTGTTTATAACGTTTTCACATATCCATATTACGTAAATATGTAAAAGACCGAACCATATTATTGAGTTAGAACCGGATGAAATAGCGGAAGATTTGGACGTATGAAGAGGTTCTGTTCAAATTTTGGATAAGAAGGAACATATTCTACGCTCAAGGTTATACCTCAAGTCAAAGTTTTGTGGAGGAACCACGATGTTGAGGAAATGACTTGGGAGTTAGAATCGAAATGAAATCAAGGTATCCTTACCTCTTCGACATACCAGTCGTACCACCTAATTTCGAGGGTGAAATTTCATAAGAAGGGAGGTTGTAAGACCCCACTTTTATAAATAAAGATGAATTTTCTATAAATATTATTTTGAATATTATGGAATAAATTTGATATAATGTTATAGTTGTGGGTAATATTTATAAATTTTGCAAAGTAAGCAAGTTGTTATAAAATATTCGTTTGGTGGGGAATATTCTTTTTGTGGGGAATATTAGATGCGAATGACTCAATCATTAAGTGGACCCCACAACGGAAGTATTGTCGTAGTTAGAAAATGACAAAATTATCTTTCTATAAAAATAACGGCGGAGGTGTTACCGTTAAAACTTTTGAGCTACCCGGTGGTAAAAGTACGATGTCTGGCGTGGTTGCATAGTACACACAGTATTGATTATTGATGCTTACGTGAGAAGTCACTTAGCTATACTCAATTATTGCTTTACGATAATTCTTTGCATCATATCTCTTATATTATTGATTCAATTATTTTCACGGTATCATACATATAATATGTTATATTATTAATTGAGACGACAAGTTATAAATGATTAATAATTGTTGAAAGATTAAAAATGTGTTGATTAAAAATAAAATGATTTGGGGTAATATTTATTTAATCCTTCATGTATATAAAGAGTCTGTTATGAGACGTTTGTGGTAAGTTTGATTATTTTATGGGGGGCCCATATGTCATCATCTAAGAGTCTCTTCGTCAATAGTAATTACCTTTGTGAATAGTAATTACCTTCGTCAATAGTATTTACCTTCGTCAATAGTAATTACCTTCGTCAATAGTATTTACCTTCGTCAATAGTAATTACCTTCGTCAATAGTATTTACCTTCGTCAATAGTAATTACCTTCTTCAATAGTATTTACCTTCGTCAATAGTAATTACCTTCGTCAATAGTAATTACCCCTTCGCAAATAGTAGTTGTCCTTGATATTACCAAGAGTTAAGCGCCTCTTGATTGTTCCAAAGGTTAATTACCCCTTCGCAAATAGTAGTTGTCTCTTCAATATTACCAAGAGTCATTTTGACCCTTCGTTAAGACCAAGAGCCACCCTCAGTTTTTCTATAAATAGAAAGCTCATTCCTTCATTATTTCTTACGAATTCATTGAAACTCTAGAGAGAGAAACTATAGAGAGAAAGAAAAAAAGTATTCTGCTACTTCACTTTTCCAATATTCAGTTCTTCTAAGGTAGGGAATATTATTTGTTGTACCCGTAACGGGTGTTATTCTTTCTTATTCATGAAGAGAAGCATTGTTATTCCATTGCTTATTATTACATTGGAATAACTTTGTATACATGATTTACCCTATACTTGGTGACATTCTTCTATTATTACATTGGAACATCACGTCATGTGTGTGTTTTACAGGACTGGTTAAAATCTTTATTATTATTCATTGGAACATCATGTCATGTGTTTTACAGGACTGGTTAAAATCTTTATTATTATTACGTTGGAACATCCATACATGCGTTGCGTTTTTACGGACCGGTTTCGTTATTTATTATTACGTTGAAATAACTTTTGCTGTATGCGGTCTATCGCATGCATGGTGATTTCTTTTGTTATTCCATTCTTTATTATACCCAGGTTGGTTAAAACTTTGACTTCTATACTCCATGAAATTAGTAGAATATCCTTGATATTTGCGTTTCATCCGATATCTTTTCATTGAAATATTCTTCCGATCATTCTTGAATTTTACTCTACAAAAAAAAAGATCATGTTGACAATTTGGACGTTAATAATTCCTGGATAAAATAATTCTTGAACTTGTTTTATTGAATTCTTATATCATTGAATTCTTGGCCCGTAGTGCATGAATAATTGTGGTCGTGATACTAAAGAATATCCTTGGACGTAGTGCAGGGGTGATTCGATGATGTGGAATATTTATTAAAGTCGAGTCTCAAATTTATAATAATGATGAAAAACCTTTTAAATCATAAAAGATAGTAGATTTTATTTTCTACTTGACTCTTTTAATGGATTCTTTGGTTCATTGTAGTTAAACTTGATGTTCATTATATTTTATCAATTTAACATTGTTGTAGGCTAATGATAATTTATTCGCATTATCTTAGTCATAATATTTCTTCTCGAGCTAGTTGAGCTCACCCTTTCTTTCATTTTATTCTTCTTGAAATGAGAATATATTTGGGATGAGCTCTGGGAGCGAGTAATGGTCCAGAGGATAGCATTAGTAGTCCTCACTATTCGTGAAATAGTGTGATAATAATTGTAATGATGACTCCTTTTGAGTTTGTATAATATCTAGTAGACAATACTTGTATTCAAACTCACAGTTTATGTCGTATTGTACACGACAGTTATATTAGTAAGTTGTATTTAAATTCTGTACCATGTATCTGACTACCCAAGATGGGTGATGTATACCTAATTTTGGGGGCGTCACAATAAAGTTGATGAAAAACTTTTTAAATCATAGAAGATAGTAAATATCATGCTCTACTTGACTCTTCTAATGGATTATTTATTCCGCTGCAGTTGTTGATCTAAAACTTGTTGTCTATTGTATTCTACCAGTTGTTATACTATTGAAGGCTAAGGATAATTTATTCTGCATTATCTTAGTTATAATATTTCTTCTTTGGGCTAGTTGAGCTCACCCTTTTCTTTCTTTATTCTCTTGAAATGAGAATATAAATTTGGGGACCTGGTCGGGGAATGGATCGTGATCCGGATGGTTATTTTAGTAGTCCTCGCTATTCTGTGAAATAGTTTGATAATAATTGTAATGAGGACTCCATTAAGAGTGGATATTGTCTAGAAGGCAATATTCTTTTTTAAACTCTCAGCTATGTTTTGTCGTATTTTGCACGACAGTTGTATAATTAAGTTTGTATTTGATTTATGTACCATGAATTTAGCGACTCAAGATGGGTGATGTATACCTATTTTGGGGGCGTCACAGTTGGTATCAAAGCTTAGGGATATGATCCCTAGCTGAGATGTGAGACTAGAACTAGGAGGGGAGAGACGGGTAATTCCTTTGCTAGTATGACCTACCTAAGTTTATTTGTTATTTAATTGGTCGGTCAGAGTATAGGGATAATATGTGGCATGTTAATTAACCTTTGTTTTGAAGATGTATTCTAAAATGATATCTGAAATACAAGAGATGAACAATGGGAAAATCATGATATAGAGGAAATAACCGGGAAGGTATAATCCAAAAAGAAAGCAAGGTATTCTCATCTCTTCGAACTACCAGGTACGTAAATTTTGAGGGCAAACTTTCATAAGGAGGGGAGATTATGAGATCCCAAAATTTATGAAATGAAAGTATTCAATTTTCTTATAATTATTATTCTATTTAGTAAATGGTTAAATTAATAAAAGGTTAAAGTTAAGGGTGATATTTGAATTTTTTTCAAAGTAAACAAGTTGTCATAAAATTATCGGTGATAAAAGTATATACAGTAATACATGTGGTTGCATAGCACACGGTATTGATTATTGAGGGCTTACGTGAGAAGTTACTCAATTTTATTCAATTATTGTTACAGTAATTGCTGCATAATATCTCTCATATTATTGATTCAATTATTGTCATAGTATCATCTGCATAATATTTTATATTATTAAATCAATAATTGAGACGACAAAATTATCCATATTATTATTTGCATTAATGACGATGTCTAGAAAGTTCTATCGAGGAAAGGGGTTTGGTCACCTAATTGCGTGCCAATAAGGAGAAATCCTTATCGAAAAGCCCCCTTTTTCCTAGGAATGATCTGGTTGTTAAATATTGTGAGTTATAATATTTATGATGAATAAGTTCGTGTTCATTAAAGATGAAATTGATATTTCCATTGTGTTGGGATTATTAATGTTAGTGGAAATCGACATCTATTTCGATAATAATTGATGTCTGGAGGTTATATTGACCAATCGGGTAATTAATCGGATAAATAAGCAATTAATTGTTATTAATTCACATGCTTATAACTATTTGTTCACATGTGTGTACTATTAATTCACATACATGTACTATTAGGGGAGGTGGTGCAAGATTGATAATACTTGCATTACTAAATTAAAAATGGAGGTATAGATGAATGTACTATACTGTAATTATTTTTTTCTTATGTATAGAACTATTGAGTGACATGATTGTACTATTGATTCACATGATGTACTATTAGGGGAGGTGGTGCAAGTTTGATAATACTTGCAGGACTAAATTAAAAATGAAGGGAAAGATGAAGGTATTATACTGTGTTAGTTCCCAAAGGCACAATAGATATCTAGAAGAGGGGGGGTTGAATAGATAATTAAAAAATTTTCTTTTAAACTAGTTAGTATGATGGTGATTAATGCACAACGAAATGAGTATTTGATAAACCTTCTTTTAGATATCTTGAATTAATGAGAGTGAGGCAATTATGACAGTTATAGCAGTTATAATGGACACAACAGTTTTAAGTGGTTCAGAGCACTTAAAGCTCCTAATCCACTCTTCTACTCCTTGAGTAGGAAATCCACTAAGGATGTTTGTTACACTTCTTGAATCTCACAGATTCCTTCTAGACCAGCAGTCTATTAGTTCACTCTTGAACTCTTCAAGTCCATCAGACTTGGTTCTTCACAGTTCACTTAGAACTCTTCAAGTCCTTCAGACTTGGAACTCTCACTTCAGTTGATTGGTTGTTGTTGAGATCGTGATTGGTGCTACTCAGTTGCTATTTAGCACTTGTTCGAAAGAACTGAGTAGCTGAGCAAGCTTTCTCTTTTTCTCAGATCGTAGAGTTGAACGTTGAGTGTTCTTGTGTGTTTTTGTTCAATTCTTGCATACTTCTCTCATCTATCTGTGGTCTGTATATATGTGATCTTTTTAAATCTATCCGTTGAAGTCATCTGATGAGGCATTAAATGCGCTTGACATTTCTGAGCTTTGATGGAGACTTTTCTGCACATCTTCTGAATTGCAATCTGGCCCACTGACACAGAAGATTGCTTTCTCACCTAACACCTGAAAAGGTGTTTTCCTCTGCCCAATGGTCCTTTTCTTAGCTTCTTGAATACGTTCCTTTTGATCAATACTAAGGATATCTTTTGTACCGTTGGGACTGATGAGTGCTTCAACGTTCAAAACTCATTCCACATTTGTTAGAATTTGTTTTCAAATAAAAGATAGGGCTCGATGCTTCTGACACAAGACAGATGATACTCTACGATGCATATCATGGTGTCTTGTCATATTTGTGCTTGGTCTGAATAGGACACTATGATTTCTTTCAAGGGTTTCATGCTATGATCTTTCCACACTACGATCTTTACTTGCTCGTCTTACAGACTCTACGTTTCCGAGAGAATACTATGTTCTCTGAGTTAGCTTCGGCAAATGTCTGGACCACTCTATGATTTCTGGAGAGGCCCTTCAAGGTAGATACACTATGATCATCTCAGCTCTACGATCCTGCCTTAGCTTATGCATTCTGTTGATCAACTAGATAGACTGCGATTCTCTTCAAGGCCTATCTATTTCTTTCTAATCATAGATCAACCTAACATATTTGATCTTTTTATCTATACAAGTGAACATTAAAGGCTAAGATCAACCTAACAATTTTGATCTATCACTAAGTCCTTGTACATATATATTCCTTGAAGGACTTTACATATAATCATGAGCATTTACTTTAAAACATCAAATCAAGATATGCATTCTTCCAACAATCTCCCCCTATTTGATGTTGACATAACCAAGGAGATTTGTTGTCATGATTATTAAATTTTATATGCAGTTGCCGCAAAGTAAACATGACTAAGTATTTCAGTAAGCAGCTGAAATTTCTAAAGAATAAGCATGAATTTATTGATGTATGAAGACAGATATTACATTTAAGATTGACTACATCAATACGACTTAAAATTCAACTTATCTCTATTTCTTCGGCCTTTAGCTTCTTGGAGGATTTTCATATTCCTCAGTTCTCCTTTTTCTAATTGCTTCATCTCTTCTGGCTAAATCTTCCAGCTCACTTGGGCTTAGTCTAGGATTGTGATCATGCCTATTCATGAATGCAGGATCTCCAATTGGCATTCTTAGGCCTGTTGTTGTCACCTCATGAGAGCTGGTAGTTGGCCCTAGACTCCTTAATGGTTGAGTCATTAAAACTTCCTACTGATTAACTCGTTGGGTCTGATGGCTGGATCGTGGAGTCTGCTGATGGATTTGCCTTGCAGGAGGATTCCTCGAGGATTGAGTTTAGAATTGATCTCTGCCCCTGCCCTTGCCTCCCTGATCTCCTTTCCCTTTATTCTCCCCCTTTATGTCAACATCAAGGGTTCGAATATCTTCAGAGAGGCTAATGACTCCTTAGACAAGCTCGTTGAGTTAACTCTGAGTTTGAGCAATGTCCTCGCGATTTTCTTGGATCAAAGCATTAGAACGAGTTTCACGTCGTTGAAGGATGTTTAGGACAGTTTCAGTCTGCTGCATTTGACCCATGGAGAAATCTTGAAATTCCTTTACTGCAATTTGAAGACTTTTGATACTCTTTATCATTAGATCATTCTGAGATTCGTGAGTTTTCTGTAAGATCAAGACAGCATCCCGATGCTTTTTAGCTGCAAGAAAGTGAATGTCATCCCTGTCTTTTATACTTTGAAGCATTTCTTTGATGATCTCTTTAAGCATTTTAGAGAGCTCAGAGCTTAGGGAGCTTGGAAGATTATTTGTAGCATTGATCATTGTGTTAATCTCAGCTGAATAAGTGCAGTGTGATCTTCAAGACTCTCATCGAGTGCCTTGATCACTTTCGCAGACATTTCTGACACATCAGCCTTCGTGGACAATTCTGAAAGAATTTCATTCAGTTGGGGAATTTGTGAAGGAGGTGGTGTGCTCTTGAATTGATCTTGCAATGAATAGAGGGCAAGATCAAGATTGAAGTATCTGATGGAGGGGCTTGGGTTTGGATGTTTAAGTTTGGTGGGAGCATTATGAATTTGATCTTATTTGGTTCCTCAGTTACAGAATTTTGGGATTCTGCAACTAGAAATTGGTTTAGTGGATGAAGATTCCAACCATCGTGGGAATTCATAAAACTGATTAAATGAGGATGATGGCAAGTGATTAACTCTGAAGAGGGTTGGGATAGACAGTACCTGAGGTTTATTCCTTGAGGAAGAGTTGTTTGTGAGTAACTTCTTGGAAAAGTTGAATCTTCCTAGGAATCCATTAGCTAGCACTGAGATGGTCGGATACTCTTTGAATCTCCAAAACATGTGACTCCAAGAGTTTAGAATTTGAGCTTGATGGAAACGCATCATAGGTAGATATGCAAAAAGTTGCACATAGTTGGCTCTTTTGTACCCATCAATGCCCACAACTATAATCTCGACCTCGTCCCCTTCATCCTCTTCTCTGCTTTCATTGGAGGATTCCATTATCTCAATAGCCTCATAATGTTCTTGCACTGATTCTTCTTCATTCCTTGCAGGGACCTCTTTTTCTATCATAGAGATGTCATGAGCCTCCCCCTCAACTTGATCATCTTCTTGTACTATCAATAGCTCCCCCTCAACTGGAGCACTTTCTAGGATGGGAGCTTCAGGCATCTCCCCCTCAGCAGGTGTATTCTCTATCAGATCTTCAAGTGTCTCCCCCTCAGTTTGAGCTTTGACTTTTTGCCTTTCATTTGCTGGTTCCTTTTCAGCAACCAATTCTTTGTCTTCCCTCTTTAGTACTTCTTCATTGACAAGAATATATTTCTTGACCAGTTTTCTTCTTGATTTTCTAAGCTGAGCCACAACCTCAGGACTTTCTTGGACTTCAGTTTTGTCCTGCTGATCAACCAGAATGTTTGATTCAGCCACTTCCTTACTTAATATTTTTGGTCTGGTCTCTGCGATCGGTAGAGACTCTACGATCGAATAGATTGATGGTTGTTTAGACTTGTGGCTGATTTTATTCTTCTTCAACAACTGAGATATGGTAGCTCTATCTTCTTCTGCCTTAGCCTGCTGTTGCTTCCTTCTTAGGATCCTTAGAGTCTCAATGTCTGAGGACTCTACGGGCTTATCGGTAGTGGATCCTTAAGGCTCTTCTGTAGTTCTGGCTTTCAACTTTTTTTTGCCCTTACTTTTTTTTATCAACGCAATGGGTTCTTCCTTGTTAGCTTCTTCTTCTTCTTCTTCAGTTTCTCTGACAACTAACATATTTCCTGGCACTCCTGATTCCTTTATTTCACCAGTTCTTCCACTGGATTCAGACATCATCCGCACATTTTCAGCTGGATTCATTTTCCAGTTTTCAAATAGTTGTTGGGTCATTCGCCGGTTTGGATTAATGGTTTCTCCTTTGTCGTCCTCAATCTTGTCACCCAAAGCAGCTTGTAGGATGATGCTTATAAATCGCCTATAGAGCATCTTTTGAGAGCTCTTTGTCTTCTTTGAGCTGATTAACCACTTCCCAATCCATTCAAGTAATATAGCCCCATAGTTAAATTGTATTTCATAACATATGGCAGTCATGAGCTTGAGTTGCACCTCATTTACAGAGTCATGACCAGAGCTCTTGCAACATATACATTTTCCAACAATATCAACTAGAAATTCATACCTCTGTGGAAACTCCTTCTTCTTATATCCTTTGACAGATGGTGATTTCTTGTGATGCATCTTTTTGAGTCCCTTATGGAAGTCTATGCCATCTATGGATGGATACCCTTCAGTTTTGAGACCTAGGGCTAGATTGATGTCCTCGGCCTTTAATCTGATTTCTACGTTCCTAACTTTCGTAGTGATGGTGTTGCTAAACCAAGACACAAGTCTGTTTCCTAGCAATTGACAGGTTCCACTTGTACTTTTTCTATCAATTTTGCAGCCTGCAAAATCAGCATCTGTGTATCCTATTAGCTCAAATGAGGTCTCCTTGGGATACCAATGCCTTAAGTGGGGTGTACCTTTGAGATACCTAAAAATCCTCTTTACAGCAGTTAAATGAGATTCTTTAGGACTAGCCTGAAATCTAGCACAAATGCATGTTGCAAACATTATAACTGGTCTACTGGCAGTTAGATATAAAAGAGAGCCTATCATACCTCTGTATTGAGTTATATTAATACTTTTACCTTTTTCATCTTTGTCGAGCTTGGTTGCAGGAGCAATTGGGGTTTTCATGGGAGAGGCTGACTCCATGCCATACTTCTTAAGTAAGTCTTTAATATACTTGGCTTGGTTGATGAAGATTCCTTCATCAGTCTGCTTTACTTGCAGTCTAAGGAAGAAGTTCAGCTCACCCATCATGCTCATTTCAATCTTGCTCTGCATAAGCTTGGAGAATCTCTTGCATAGCTTTTCATCAGTAGATCCAAAGATAATATCATCAACATATATTTGAACTAATAGGACTTTGTCTTTATGCTTTCTAAGAAATAGTGTGGTATCTACTCTACCTCTAGTGAATACATTTTCAATAAGAAAGCTAGTTAGTGTTTCATACCATGCTCTAGGTGCTTGTTTAAGACCATATAAGGCTTTGTCTAATCTAAAGACATAATTAGAAAGAGATGGATTGATGAAACCTAGAGGCTGCTCTACATAAACTTCTTCTTGAAGTTCACCATTCAAAAATGCACTTTTGACATCCATCTAAAAGACCTTGAATTTCATGTGAGCAACAAAGGCAAGAAATATTCTGATGGCTTCTAGTCTGGCAACAGGTGCAAATGTCTCATCGTAGTCAATGCCTTCTTCCTGAGAGTAACCTTTGGCCACTAGTCTAGCCTTATTCCTTGTTATCACTCCATCTTCATCCATCTTGTTTCTGAAAACCCACTTGGTTCCAATGACAGGATGGTTCTTTGGCCTTGGAACCAATCTCCAAACTTTGCTTCTTTTGAACTGATTAAGTTCTTCCTGCATGGCCTCTATCCAGCTGGAGTCTTCCATAGCATCCTCAATTTTCTTTGGTTCTATTTGTGATAGGAAGCTTAGATAAAAGCATTCATTTTGGGTGGCAGCTCTTGTTTTGACTCTTGTACTCGGATCTCCAATGATTAGATCTTGAGTGTGATCTCTTGCCCATCTGCTTCCTGTTAGGACATCTGTTCTTATGCCTTCTTGTCTTAGATCTTCAAGATCTATTTCTTTTTCTTGGTGTGGAGGTGCGTCGTCTGGCATAGGTCTCTCTACGATCTTATTTCCTTGCTCAACGATTTCACTGTCTGGTACTACGATCGTAGTGTTGAGCTCGATGACCTCGTTCATAGCATCTGAACTGTTGGTCATAGTGTCTTGGGACACTGTTTTGTCTAAGTCTGTCTCATCAAAGATGATGTGAATCGAGATTTCAACACTCAGTGTCTTCTTGTTGAACACTCTGTAGGCCTTACTGTCTGTGGCATATCCAAGAAAGATTCCTTCGTCTGACTTTGGTTGAAACTTTGTCAAGTACTGCTTTCCATTGTTGAGAATGTAGCATGCACAGTCGAAGACATGAAAATAGCTGACACTTGGCTTTCTTCCTTTCCACAGTTCATAAGGAGTCTTTTTAATCGTAGAGTGTATGAGTGATACATTACGAGTATAGCATGCGGTGTTGATGCCTTCTACGAGAAGTATTCAGCAGGATATGGCTTTCTTGCTAGTGAGAGTTCTTCCGACTTCTATTAATGTTACATTTTTCTCTCGGCTACTCCATTTTGTTGGGGAGTTCGTGGAGCTGAGAAGTTGTGACTAATGCCATTATCTGTGCAGAACTGATCCATTTCTGAGAAATCAAATTCTTTGCCATGATCACTTCTTATGGCCTTGATTTTCTCTCCTTTCTCGTTCATCACCAGTTTGAACATCTTGATCAGTTGGGAGCTTGTTTCATCCTTTGAGGTTAGAAAGAACACCCATGTAAATCTGGTTTAGTCGTCGACTACGACCAGAGAGTGTCTCTTTCCCCCAAGGTTCGTCGTTGGAATTGGCCCAAAAAGATCCATATATAGCAATTGCAGAGGCTTGTCAATTGAGTTGATGATTTTGCTCTTAAATGAGCTTCTGGTCTGCTTTCCAAGTTGACAGGCATTGCACGGTCTTTCTTTGATGAAGTTAAACTTAGGTAAGCCTGCAACTAGATCTTTTGAAGCTAATTTGGACATGTTTTTGAAGTTGAGATGACATAATCTTCGATGCCATAGCCAGCTCATTTCTTCAGATGCTTTAGCCAAAAAACATATAGTCTCGTCTGAGCTTAATTTTCCAAGGTTTACTGTGTAGACATTTCCTTTTCTTGTTCCGGTTAACTTTACAGCAGATGTCTTTAGATCTCGAACTTGACATTGATTGTTGAGAAATGTTACTTGATGACCCTTGTCACAAAGTTGGCTAATGCTTAGAAGGTTGTGTTGTAGTCCTTCCACATAGGCCACTTTGCTGAAGGATATTGCACCATTTCCAGCTGAGCCATAGCCTCTTGTCTTGCCAGAGCCGTTGTCTCCAAAGATGACCGAGGGACCCTCCTTCTCTATGTAGTCAAACAGGAGGGCTTTGTTCCCTGTCATGTGCCTTGAGCTTCCACTGTCCAGATACCAGGTTGTGATCGTGGAGCTCTTTTCCTGTAATAACATTAAACCTTCATTTTAGTACCCATACTTGCATGGGTCCTACATTTTTAGTGCCCTTGGGGACCCAAATCTACTTGATTTTGTGTCTCACATGCATGGAATTGTAATAACATTTTGCAGCCTTGTGGCCAGTTCTGTAGCACACAAAACATTTGATATGATGCATGTTTGTATGTGTGTGATAGGTCTTCCTCCATTTGGACTTTTGTGGGTTATTGGTCATCCTCCTGTTAAGCTGATATTCTTTCTTCCATGTGTTCTCGTGTTTCATGATTTGTGAGGAGTATGTCTTACTTCTACTGTACCTTCTAGGTTGGTTCGTAGTGTTGATCTCATTGAACTCTGCGATCCTTCGAAGTTGGTGAGTAGCAGCTAGGTTACTCTTCTCTTTTCTGAAACCCAGACCGGCATGAGATCCCTTGCTCCTGGGAATATGAATTGAATCAGCTGAGCAGGGTTTAACAGGCTCAACCGTCTATGAGGATTTCACAAATATAATGCCTCTACTAAAACCTGAGGCATTACTAATGTTAATTTCCTTTGCTTTTTCTACACATGACTCTGAGGTAGATTCCCCAAAGCCTAGCCCTGTTCTATCAAAGACACTTCTCTGGTTAGAGATTAAGGAGTCCATGGATGAAGAGGATTTATTCCATGTAGAGATTGTCTTTTCTAGATCCTCTATCTTAAAGGTTAGACTTGACTCTCTCTTTGCACTGAGCTCATTTGTTTGTCTCAAGAGCTTATTCTCAGCTTCAAACTTGGAGAGAGAATTAGTACTTAGAAGGGTTGTTTCCAGTTCTTCTTGAACCTTTTCTTTCTCCTTTTGAAGAAGTGAATAATCCTTAGATAAAACTCTAAACCACTTCATGTATTGATACAGATCAGATGTTATACCATGCAGTGTAGTTCTTAGGTCATCAATATCTACATCAGGAGAGTTAAAGTCAAATACATCATCGATACTTACTTCATGTATGTTGGAGTTCTGTTTGTCCCTTGCATTTTTGGCCATCAGGCAAAGATTTTTCATTTGAGGATCTTCATCATCTCCAAATTCTGAAGTTGAGTCATTGTTGGAGTCACTCCACGATCCTCCAGCTACAAGGCCTTTATCTTTCTTCTGAGGCCTCTTATTGCCTTTTTATTCCTTCTTTGATTGTGATTTCTTCTTGAGTTCATCTCTAAGAGGTTTGTTGCAATTGGCAATGAAGTGACCAGGTTTTTTGCAATTGTAGCATAGGTCATTCATTTGCTCCTGGCTGCTGTAGTTGCTGACTTTCTTTGGCTTGCTGGTTTTGCCTTGTCGCATGAACCTTCTTAATCTTTTCACCAGCATTGCAAGGTCCTCATCGTCATCTTCATCATAGTCAGAATCAATTTCAGTGCTGACTTTAAAGGTGTTTTCAGTTGCTTTGAGAGCAACACCTTTATCCTTCTTTCTTCCTTCAGACAAGGTTTCTGCTCGTTGAGTTATTTCCAATTCGTATGTGAGAAGGTTGCCATACAACTGTTGAACAGTCATTTCATGTAAATTCTTCGACTCTCTAATTGCAGTGGTTTTGGCATCCCACTTGCTTGGTAAGGCTCTCATGAACTTTATGATTAGATCTTTGTTTGGATAGATCTTTCCATAGGCTCGTAGAGAGTTGAGCAGAACATTAAATCTCTCGTAGGTGGCAGTAACGTTCTCTCCTTGAACGTGAGGAAACATCTCATATTGTTGAGTCAAGAGAGATTGTTTGTTTTCTCTAACTTCTTCTGTTCCTTCATGCATAATAAGTAATGCTTCCCAAACCTCCTTTGCGTTGTTTTGTTGTTGACCACATTTTCAAACATATCATCTTCTAAGGATTGGAATAAGATGTTCTTGGCCTTTTTGTCGAGTTAGACAGCTCTCTTCTCGTTTTCTGTCCATTCTTCTTTGACCTTGATCTGTATTCTGATTGGGTCATCTGTAGTTAGTGCAATCTTTGTGGGAACATAGGGGCCATTCTGAACAGTTCCAAATAGATCTTCATCTATTGAATCCATGTAAGCTTGCATCGTAACCTTCCAGTTAGCAAATTTATCTTTGTTGCACATAGGTGGTTTGCTGCCTCCTCCAGTCTTTGATCCGCTAGGTAAGTGTGCCATTGGATCTACTCAAGCTTTATAGGCTATCTTATAGAACCTGCTCTGATACCAATTGTTAGTTCCCGGAGGCACAATAGATATCTAAAAGGGGGGTTGAATAGATAATTAAAAACTTTTGTTTTAAACTAGTTAGTATGATGGTGATTAATGCACAGCGGAATGAGTATTTGATAAACCTTCTTTTAGATATCTTGAATTAATGAGAGTGAGGCAATTATGACAGTTATAGTAGTTATAGCAGTTATAGCAGTTATAATGGACACGGTAGTTTTAAGTGGTTTAGAGCACTTAAAGCTCCTAATCCACTCTTCTACTCCTTGAGTAGGAAATCCACTAAAGATGTCTATTACACTTCTTTAATCTCACAGATTCCTTCTAGACCAGCAGTCTATTAGTTCACTCTTGAACTCTTCAAGTCCAGCAGACTTGGTTCTTCACAGTTCACTTAGAACTCTTCAAGTCCTTCAGACTTGGAACTCTCACTTCAGTTGATTGGTTGTTGTTGAGATCGTGATTGGTGCTACTCAGTTGCTATTAAGCACTTGTTCGAAAGAACTGAGTAGCTGAGCAAGCTTTCTCTTTTTCTCAGATCATAGAGTTGAACGTTGAGTGTTCTTGTGCGTTTTTGTTCCATGCTTGCATACTTCTCTCATCTATCTGTGGTCTGTATATATGTGATCTTTTTAAATCTATCCGTTGAAGTCATCTGATGAGGCATTAAATGCGTTTGACATTTTCGAGCTTGGATGGAGACTTTTACGCACATCTTACGAATTGCAATCCGCCCACCGACACAACAGATCGCTTTCTCACCTAACACCGAAAAGGTGTTTTCCTACGCCAATGGTCCTTTTCTTAGCTTCTTGAATCGTTCCTTTTGATCAATACTAAGGATATCTTTTTGTACAGATTGGAATTTGGTGAGTGCTTCAACGTTCAAAACCCATTCCATATTTGTTGGAATTTGTTTCCAAACAAAAGACAGGGCTCGATGCTTCTGACACAAGACAGATGATACTCTACGATGCATATCGTGGTGTCTTGTCATATTTGTGTCTGGTCTGAATAGAACACTACGATTTCTTTCAAGGGTTTTCATGTTACGATCTTTCCACACTACGATCTTTGCTTGCTCGTCTTGCAGACTCTAAGTTTCTGAGAGCATACTACGATCTCTGAGTTAGCTTCGGCAAATGTCTAGACTACTCTACTATTTCTGGAGAGGCCCTTCAAGGTAGATACACTACGATCATCTCAGCTCTACGATCCTGTCTTAGCTTCTGCATTCTGTTGATCAGCTGGATAGACTACGATTCTCTTCAAGGCCTATCTATTTCTTTCTAGTCATAGATTAACCTAACATATTTGATCTCTTTATCTATACAAGTGAACATTAAAGGCTAAGATCAAACTAACAATTTTGATCTATAACTAAGTCCTTGTACATATATTCCTTGAAGGACTTCACATATAATCATGAGCATTTACTTTAAAACATCAAATCAAGATATGCATTCTTCCAACATACTGTAATATTTCGAGCCCCAAAACGTGCAATTATCGAAACTATATTTTCCTATAAATAGAAGCTCATTCTTCTTTCATTCACACCAATTCACTAAGACTCACAAGAGCAATTATAGAGTGAAGCTATAGAGAGAGAAGCTATAGAGATAAAGAAGAAGAGAAGTCTGCTACTTCACTATTCCAGTATCTAGTCTTCTTCCATGGTACGGGGTATTATTTATTTCATAGTCTTAAGAGATATTATTTTTTGTATTCGTATGAATATTATTTTCGTTCAATAATTGTAAGGAATATCATCTTCGTTCAATATTCGTAGGAATATTATTTTTGTTCAACAGTCGTAAGGGGTATTATTTCTTTCGTATTCATGAAGAGAGTTATTTTCTTTCAATACTCATAAGGGTTGTTACTCTATTCTCTATTATTCTGTTGGAATAACCTGTCTACGCGGACTACCGCATGCATGGTGAAATTCTTCTTTAATTCCATTCTTTATTATTACATTGTTGGAATAATGAAATTCTTATGTTATTCAATTCTTTATTATTACGTTGGACTTTATCACTGTGGGACTAGCATGCGTGAGTGAATGACCCTTCGTATTCATTCTTTATTAAATTGTGTAAATGATCTGTCTAGATGGATTACCGCATTACAGATGAAAATCAATTTGCAGTTTCGTATATTCTATTATACTCGTATGAGATATCCTTTCTTTTGTACTCATCATGGAATGTCATTTTCTTTTGTATTTTCCTTTTATGAGTACTATTCACGGAGTACTATTTATGGGTACTATTCACAAAGTACTATTCCTGAAGTACTATTCACGAGTACTATTCCCAAAGTACTATTCATGGGGTACTATTCTCGAAGTACTATTCATGTGGTACTATTCACTGGGGTACTATTCACCCAGAGTACTATTTATGACAAAAAAATTGATTTTTTTTCAGTCCAAATCATTTTTGATACAATATCATTCTTGAATTTTACTCCACAAAGCAGTATCATGTTGATAATTTGATCATTATTGAATTCTGGATAAATTAAATTATAAATCTTTAAAATTTTATCCTTTGCTTTCTTTTAATTGAGTTCTTATATCATTGTCATCATCATCATGCTTATACTGTGATGAAAGTCATCTTTGGCTTACGTGCATAGATGGATTGTTGATTGGTATGATTATGACCAAGGATCATTCGATATAATCATGACCCATAATGTTATAAATGATGTGGTAAAAGTCCTCATTGGACCGTAGTGAATTGATGTAGAGTTATTGGTATGATTATGACTAGGGATTATTCAGTATAATCATGACCATTGATGATTACATGAATATCCTTGGCACGTAGTGCAGGGATGATTCGATGATGTGGTTTATTTATTAAGCTGAGTCTCAGCGATAAAGTTGATGAAAAACTTTTTAAATCATATAAGATAGTAGATATCATGCTCTACTTGACTCTTCTAATGGATTATTTATTCCGCTGCAGTTGTTGATCTAAAACTTGTTGTCTATTGTATTCTATCAGTTGTTATACTATTGAAGGCTAAGGATAATTTATTCTGCATTATCTTAGTCATAATATTTCTTACTAGGCTAGTTGAGCTCACCTTTTTCTTTCACTGTTCTCTTCAGGAAATGAGAATATAGCTGGGACTGGTCGGGGAATGGATTGACGGTCCAGATGGTTGTTTTAGTAGTCCTCCCTATTTTGTAAAATAGTGTGATAATAATTGTAATGAGGACTCCATTGAGAGTGGATATTGTCTAGAAGGCAATATTCTTGTTTAAACTCTCAGCTATGTTTTGTCGTATTTTGCATGACAATTGTATAATTAAGTTTGTATTTGATTTATGTACCATGTATTTGGTGACTCAAGATGGGTGATGTATACCTATTTTGGGGGCGTCACAAAGTACGCTTAAAAACCACAAAGAATGCTTACCCACATTTTAATGCGTTAAAATTGTTGAATAAGTAGTGATTCTCTTCCAATGTATGCACAAATTCGGATGTTAGAGCCTTAGCCTTGAGAGTTGAATAATTGATGAAGAAAACACTAGGTTTAGTGATGAAAATCTAAAATTTATTGTGGATTTGGTGTAGAATGTAGAGTTAGAGTATATATAGAAGTGTAATTGATGGCCGATTTCGATGGGGAGTGGGCGGTTTAGAGAGAATCGTGGGGTTAAGGTTGCTATGTTTGGTTATGAGAGAGAAAAGTGGGAGCGGCACGATCCGAAGTCTGTATTTTAAAAGCTGAATCTGCGACCCCCCACCGGGGCGGGCTTCTTTTGAACTACAAACCCCCGCCAGTGTGTGTAGGCAGACAGACCCCCCCCCTCCCATTTGGGCGGGCATGTCAATTATTTTGGGGCCACGGCATTGGCAAGCTACTATGTCATGCACCACTTTTGATTTTCTGTTGTTTTGTCCCGCACGCATGTTTAACTTCATCCTCAGTTCCCGAAATCCATTAAAAACCACTATTAGAGCTAGTTCCATAAAACTTTGAGCAAGTAAGCTAAGATTAATACATATTTACTAATTCCTGAGCTAATTAACTACTAACTTATTATTTGCAAAAAATTGAACTACTAAGTACTAACACTAATAACTAAGCTACTGAATTATACAATGTGAAACTAAATATTGCAATAACATGAAAATTGGGTTGCCTCCCAATGAACGCTTATTTTTAAGTCTTTCAGCCTGACTACTACCTGTTTTATGGCGCATCGGCAAGAGTGATTGCGGTTGTTTGGTGATCGACGTCACCACCCAAATAGTTCTTTAGACGTTGCCCTTTGACTTTGAATGTTTCAAATGGATTTCGGCTATAGAGTTCAATGGCGCCATGTGGATAGACTATTTTGATGGTGAATGGCCCCGACCATCTTGATTTAAGTTTCCCAGGAAATAATCTCAGTCGAGAGTTGTACAATAATACCTCTTGGCTCGGTTCCAACTTTCTATTCAAAATTTTCTAGTCGTGCCACTTCTTGACCTTTTCTTTATACAACTTAGAGTTTTCGTAAGCTTGCAGACAAAATTAATCTAACTCGTTAAGTTGTAGCAGTCTTTTCTCCCCCACAACTGTTAGATCAAAATTCAACTTTTGTATGGCCCAGTATGCTTTGTGTTGAAGTTCAACTGGGAGGTGACACACTTTTTCGTAAATAAGTTAATACGGAGACATACCGATTGGTGTCTTGAATGTTGTGCGATAAGCCCATAAAGCGTCATCCAATTTCAAAGACCAGTCTTTTCTGTTCGGATTCACTATTTTCTCTAAAATTCTTTTCACCTCTTTATTTGAAACTTCTGTTTGGCCACTCGTTTGGGGATGATAGGCCGTAGCAATTCTGTGATTAACCCCATATTGCCAAGAGAGCTGTGAAGAACTTATTGCAGAATTAACTTCCCTCGTCACTTATAATAGCTCTTGGCGTGTCAAATCTGGTAAAGATATTCTTCTGTAGGAATTTCATAACGACTTTGGCATCATTTGTTGGGAGTGCCACAACTTCGACCCATTTAGACACGTAGTCCAGTGCCAGCAAGATGTAGAGATTATTGTATGAATGCGAAAAAGGTCCCATAAAGTCAATCCCCCATACATCAAAAAATTCCACTTCTAAGATTGTGTTGAGCGACATCTCATTCCTTTTTGAAATATTGCCCACCCTTTGACATTTATCACAGCTTTTTACAAACTGGTATGCATCTTTGAACAAAGTAGGCTAGTAGAATCCTTCCTGAAGAACTCTTACCGTTGTTCGCTCACTTCCATAGTGTCCCCATATACAGATGTGTGGCATGCATGCAAGATATTGTTCACTTCATTGTGGGGCACGCATCGACGAATCATCTTATATGCACATTGTCTGAATAAATAAGGCTCATCCCACATATAACACTTACCATCATGTAGGGATTTCTTTTTTCTGTTGATGTGTCAAGTCTGGAGGAAAGGTCTTGCTCACCAAGTAGTTTGCAAAATCTTCATACCATGGAAATTCAAAATTCACCCCAAACAACTGTTCATCTGAAAACAACTCGTTGATCAATAACTTATCTTCCTTGTCCTTGTCTGGATTTTCCAACCTTGAAAGATGATTAGCTATCTGATTTTCTGTCCCCTTCCTATCCTTGATTTCTAAATAGAACTCTTGAAGGAGTAGAATCCAACGGATAAGCCTAGGCTTTACCTCTTTCTTGGATATTAGATATCAAATCGCCGAGTGGTTAGTGTATATAACAACCTTTGTTCCTATTAGGTATGAGCGAAATTTGTCAAAGGCATACACGACTGTAAGTAATTCTTTCTCTGTAGTTGTGTAGTTCAATTGTACATCCATAAGGGTTTTACTTGCATAGTAGATAACATGAAATATCTTATCTCGGCGTTGTCCCAATTCGGTGCTATGATTACGGGTGTTGTTGCCAACTTCTTCTTTAACTATTCAAAAGCCATCAAACATTCTTCATCAAATCTAAAAAATGCATCTTTTTCTAAAAGACTACATAGTGGTTTTGCAATCTTCAAGAAGTCTTTGATAAACCGGCGGTAGAATCTAGCATGGCCGAGAAAACTACGAATCCCTTTAACTGAGGTCAGTGGTGGTAGATTCTTAATTGTTTCCAACTTTGCACGGTCTACTTCCAACCCTTTCGCAGAGACTTTGTGCCCAAGGATGATTACCTCTTTGACCATGAAATGGCATTTTTCCCAGTTCCACACCAAATTGGTTTCCACGCATTGTTTTAGTACCATAACCAAATTCTCTAGACAACTATCGAATGTATTCGCATATACTAAAAAGTCATCCATAAAAACTTCTACATTGCATTCCACCAGGTTCAAGAATATTTCCATCATACATCTCTGAAAAGTTGTCGGTGCGTTACACAGTCCGAATGTCATCCTTCTTAATGCAAAGGTGACATATGGGCACGTGAACGTCGTTTTCTCTTGATCTTCCCGTGCAATGAAAATTTGATTATACCTTGAGTACCCGTCCAATAAGCAATAGTACTCATGTCCAGCCAAACGGTCCAACATCTGATCGATGAAAGGTAAGGGAATGTGATCCTTCCGGGTTGCCTTGTTGAGCTTCCTGTAATCCATGCATACCCTTCAACCAGTCACTGTCCTAGTCGATATCAATTCATTATCTTCATTAGTCGCAACTGTCATCCCACCTTTCTTCGGAACACAATGCACTGGGTTCACCCATGAACTGTCTGAGATAGGGTAGATTATTCCAGCATCCAGCCATTTCAAAATCTCTTTCTTCACAACCTCTTTCATAATTGGGTTGAGCCTCCTTTGTTGTTCCACTGTCAGATTTTGCCTCCTCTTCCAAGAGTATTGTGTGCATACAGAATGAAGGGATTATCCCCTTGATGTTAGCAATTGTCCATCCTATCCCAGATTTATACTCTCGAAGAAACCTCAACAACTTACTTTCCTGTAATTCGTTAGGTGCAGATGCAATAATAACAGATAAAGTATCTGAATTTCCCAAAAATACATACCTAAGGTGTTTAGGGAGAGGCTTTAGTTCTAGTGTGGGTGGTTTCTCAAGTGATGGTTTCATCCGTGTCGATGCTTTTTCTTCTGTATGTAATGGCTCAAATGGCACTTTGAATCTACTCACTCTAGGAAATGCATCCAACATATGTAAATAGTTAACAAACTCTGAATCGTCCAAGCCAACATCTCCCAACAAAGTATTTTCCAATGGATCCCTGTCCAAACCTCGAATCATATCTTCACTAATCATTTTTTCAATTACATCCATTCTGAAACACTCTTCATCATCCGTAGGAAATTTCATAGCTTTAAAAGCATTGAACTTCACTTCTTGGTCTTGTACTCTCATTGTTAACTCTTCTTTTTGCACATCAATAAGAGTCCTCCCAGTTGCCAAGAATGGCCTCCCTAAGATAATTGGGATGTTCTTATCCTCTTCATAATCAAGGATGATGAAATTTGCTGGAAATATAAACTTATCCACCTTTACCAATATATCTTCAACAATTTCCCTCGGATAAGTAACTGATCTGTTCGCCAATTGTAGTGAGATGTTTGTTGGTTTTGGTGTCGGCAAACCTAACTGAGTGTACACAGATAACGGCATGAAATTCACACTCGCACCAAAATAAAATAAACATTTGTTGAAGGACATGTTTCTAATCGTGCAAGGAATGGTGAAACTACTCGGATCCTTCAACTTCGGAGGCAACTTCCTTTGTAATACAGCAATACATTTCTCCGTCAATGCAACAATCTCATAATCTTCCAATTTCTTCTTCCTTGACAAAATACCCTTCATGAACTTTGCAAAGCTCGACATTTGTTCTAGGGCTTCTGCAAACAGAATATTTATCTATAGCTTTTTGAAGATTTCTAAAAACTTAGAGAATTGTTTGTCTATCTTCTTCTTTTGAACCCTTTGCTAAAACGGCGGTGGAGGATAGACAACTGGTACCACATCAGCCTGTTCCTTATCCACTTTTCTGTCTTCACCCTTTTTCTCTTCCACCACTTTTTCTTCACTTTCTTTAACATCTTTTTCTTGGAAAATTTTCTGCATTTTGCCCCTCTAGATGTTTTCCACTCTGTAATGTGATAGCTTGACACTGCTCGTGATTTCCCCTTGGATTCTTCTCAGTATCACTTAGTAAAGTCCCTTGAGGTCTGTTATTCAATGTCATCGCAAGCTGTCCCATCTGATTTTTTAAGTTCTTAATCGTCGCCGCTTGTGTTTTTATAGCTTCCTCATTACCGAAAATATACTTCAACAATAGCTCCTCAAAATCTGACTTTTCCTCATGTTGCGAAGCTAACTGTTGATGCTGATTTTGGAATTCGGGGGGATAAGATGGTCATGGAGCTTGCTGTTGATTTTGATTGTTGCTCCACGAGAAGTTTGGATGTTTCCTTCCCTCCGGATTGTAGGTATTTTGATATGGATTAGGAGGTCTATTATAGCTACCTATAAACTGAATTGCTACCGGATTAATAACACACTGATCTGTCGGATGTTCCCCCACAGACAATTCACACACATAAGCCATCTGTTGAACCTATACTCCTGTGAGGGCATCCATTTTCCTTGATAGTGCTGAAATCTGAGCCGCTAAAGCCATCACTCTATTTAACTCTAACACTCCAGCTGCCTTAGGTTGAGTCATTCTTGCTGTTGGCCACTGGTAGTTGTTAGCTGTCATTGTTTCAATCAAGTCATAAGCCTCCTCAAACCTCTTAGCCATAAAAGCTCATCCCGACGCTGCATCTATATTAGTCCGAAGATTACTGTTCTTACCATTATAGAAGGTTTTCATCTGCAACACTTGGGTAATTCGTGATGCGAACACTTCCTCAGCAATTCCTTATACCTTTCCCAAGCTTCGTACAGTGACTCCCCGTGCTGCTGTTCAAACATTGTAATCTCATTCCTCATCTTAGCAGTCTTCGCCGGTGAGAAGAATTTGGCAAGAAACTTTTGAGCTAGGTCATCCCAAGTAGTGATTGATCATGGTGGTAGTGAATGTAACTAGCTCTTTGCCTTGTCTCGCAGTGTGAATGGGAACAAACGAAGTCGTACTGCATCATCAGATACCCTATTTTACTTGAAGGTATCACATATCTCCAGAAAGCTCATCAGATGCTCGTTCGGATCATCATTAGCCAATCCCCCAAACTGTACCGAATTCTGAATCATCTGAATTGTACCAGGCTTTATTTCAAAATTGTTCGCGATAGTCGCAGGCCTGGTAATGTTTGAATGAATTTCGGTAACCATGGGTGTGGCATAGTCCCTAAGTGCTTTCTAATCCTCTACAACCATAGTTTCTTGCTTCTCAAAGTTCTCCCTAGTCTCTTTAATCCACTTACTCAACCTTTGAAACCATCTTTTGATGTCGTCCTCGTAAGGAAGTAATTCTGGTTTCTTTGACCGAGTTTGCATACACTAATCATGAGAACCTGAAATAAGAAATAACAAAAACAAAAAGAAAAATGTTTAACTAAAACTGATATAATTAAACTGATATTAAAAATAATAAAATCAATTATATGTCCCCGGAAACAGCGCCAAAAACTTGTTGGGTGTAATCTAATTATGCACGACACACAAGTATACGTGATCAACAAGTAATATAATGATAAGTTAAGTATCGTTCCCATAGAGGCAAATATAAATTTTTATCTAGCAATTACCAGCTTTGTATTATCTCAATTTTATTAAACTAAAAGATTTAAGAATGAAATTAATGAATAACTACTAAATTAAATACAAATCAACTAACTACCACAAATTTTACTCATATAATAGAGAATTAAGCCTACAACTTCACTTTATGCTTCACTCAGATTATCACACTTCATTTTAATTTAAATTAACTATTCCAGTTCATTAATCAAGAACACGAAAGTAGATATAACCGTATGTCGATGTACTATACCCATATCAACTTAAATCCACATATGATAGAATTAAGCCAAACACCCTAATTAACTAATTCACTATATCTCTATACGAATTACAATTAAAGAAGGTTTAATCCCAAGTTCTCATACGATTACATGCAATTCATAGGTATATCTCTATCCTAAACATAAATTATGAATTCCATCAAAATGCAGAAATCACAAACACATGTTAAACCCATATTTCATCTCTCGAATTCATAAAAGTTCACAAAGAATTGGTGATCAAGCAACTCATAGATTACACACAAATCATAATAGATGAACTAAAATAACATCATTGAATTAAATTTGAAACATGATAATCCTCATTACACATAAAGATCCATTATAGGCTTAATAAGATAATTTAATTCATGACTGATGAGATAAAAACGTAATAGAACAAAGAAATAAACATCCCAATTACAAAACTGAAATTGAAGAATGAAAAATAGCAAATAGAACCACCCTTTTCTTTAATACAATCTGCAATCTTCGTATTCGTCGCTCCTTGCTTCGATTCCTCCAAAGTCTCCAAAAACTAGTGCTCGAAAGTTGTTGATGATGAATTAAATGTTGAATGAATGATTAGAGTTGATGAAGTCTTTATTTTTTATAACTGAATACATTCTTTTTCATGTCCCAATCGCGTCCAATGTCCATAAAGCCACGCCACCATAGAAGTAGAAACACATCAGAACTCCTTCTTCTCTGCCGCACACCCCGGCCCCGGCGGGCTATTTCTTCATGGGAACCCCCGCCCCGGAGGGGTAACAAGTTTTCTGATTATGTGTACCCCCGCCCCAGCGGGGTACTTTGCTTTATAAATGCCCACCCTGGCGGGGTGTTGTTCTGTACTATACTGATTTTTGTTGCTTTGCTTGCCTTTCTTTCCACCATAACACTTAACCATTGCCTTAGCCAATACGTACTAACCCTGCATAACACAAACACAAACGCATAAAACAATACTAAAATAGACGAATTAACAACCATTTAAGTCCAAAAAGGCATATAATTGGTAGGTATAAACCCACTCATCAGGCCCCGATGTCTCGAAGTACGTGCATTTTGACTAACTCGCAGTCTGTTTAAACCTTCATAACTTGCAATAGTGGAATCCGATGGAGGCGTGCTATAACTTTTCGGAAAGCTCTTTCTGAGAGCTACACAATGACATAGGGCTTCCCTTTTCTGAATTCAGGAATATGGGCCCATGACCAAACAACCATCTTCGGGTCTTCGCAGGAAGTCCGTTGAGTTATTTTGCATAGTTTATGCTCGAAAGTGCTGCAATGGCTCTTTGTGACCCTACAACTATACTATGGTTGTTGATGTTATTTTGTCAAAATGACCTTTTTGCCATCCCGGGGTTGTCTCCGTGGTTGAAGTGGATTTTGGTTGTTGCTCGGGGCTGTCTTCGGGGTTTGATTTGATATTGTAGTCCTCAAGAGTTATCTCTGGAGTGTGAAAAAGACGTTTTTGCCCCCCTGCATAGTTAGTAACAGGAAAATAAAATTTTGAGTGTCTACAATGTATATGTTAAGTAACTTCAAAAGTGCTTTGCATTTGAATCTAAAACTAATGTCATACAAAGATAAAAGACCTAGACCATGCACCAAATATAAACAACATTCGAATGCAAAAGGATAAGTGAACTACATTCCTGTAATTCCAAAATTTTAAATTAAATAAGGTTTTTTTATGAGTATAATAATTATGGAAGTAAAATAATGAAGTGTGATATTATCCTCGACATTGCAATTAAAATGCATTTCCTACTAAGGGTTTTCCTGTAAGAAATTCATAACAAAATCAAAGTCAAAAAGATAGATTTGAGAACAATGAGCCCTTTGCCACAACAATCTACAAACCACACCCATGTCATAATAAAAAAAAGTTAGTACTCATAACATTTTCAATATCAAAACAAATGATCCAAAATATGAAGTTAAAAACAACATTACTTTTAGTTGGAGTAAAATACAAATGTGACCACTGAACTTTAGGTATTTTTGGGTATTGAGCATCTTTCTTTTGGTCAATGCAAATCGAACCCCTTTTTGTCTCAAAATTTAGATATTGAGCCCTCAAGTGCCACATGTGTATTGATTTGCCTACGTGGCACACGTGACACCGCTTACGTGTACATTTTTACCATGTGGAACCGCTTATGTGTACATTTTCCAGTTAATTGCCAAAAAACATGCCCCCCATAAATCGAACCAAAAACCTCAAGTTTGAAATCTTGGTCACGAGATCACCTCAGCTCTAAGGGCATATCTATTATTTTAGCAAAAGGATTAACGTTTATATCAAATCAATTTATTTCCCCCAGTAGAACATTAAAAGACAAGTGAACCCATTAATTTAAAACAACTTATCTCCATTATCATCTCTCTCGTCTAAAGCTCAGCATTTTCAGATCTCCAAAAGTTAGGGTTCGCTAAATTAAATTTTATTATTATTATTGTTATTATTATTAGTAGTATTATGATGATGATGATGATTATGATGATGATGATGATGATTCCCCCAGTAGAACATTAAAAGACAAGCGAACCCATTAATTTAAAATAACATATCTCCATTATCATCTCTCTCATCTAAAGCTCAGCATTTTCAGATCTCCAAAAGTTAGGGTTCGCTAAATTAAATTTTATTATTATTATTAGTATTAAGATGATGATGGTGATGATAATAATAATCATTATTATTATTATTATTATTATTATTATTATTATTATTATTATTATTATTATTATTATTATTATTATTATTATTATTATTGTTGTTGTTGTTGTTGTTGTTGTTGTTATTGTTTTTATTATTATTATTATTATTATTATTATTATTATTATTGTTGTTGTTGTTGTTGTTATTATATATAAATATATAAAAAATAATCTCATTACTAAAAATAAATATATAAAGATAAATCATAGTAAACAATATATAATTTATAAACAAAATAAATTTTTTATCAAAATAATTACCCCTCCTTCCCCTCTGTTCGTTATCTCTATCTGCAACAAAAACAAAAATCTTTTCTCATACTTCATAAACCCTTAAAAATCCAACCACAACAAACCCTAATTAAAAAATCATCTTAACACATCATCTTCCTCTCAATCCCTTTCTCCCAATTCTGCTCCCTCAACCAAGATGGCTGGCTCGAAATCCTCACCAATTGCCTCATCTTTTGTAAATCTTCTTCATCCAAGATTGAAGGAAAGGAAATAACTCCACAAGGGGATTGAAGCACCCGTTTCTTGTTTTTATTCCTCTTCTTTCTTGTTTTTTTGTCTTTCTCACTTGGAGATGGAGAGTTTTTGTGGTAGTGTTGATGATGTGATTAAGCACAATAGAGGTGTAGATGGGTTGATTTACTAGTGGATCTGGTGTTTTGATCGATGACAGAGGAGAATGAGGTGGTGGTTCTGGATAAAAGATGGATGTTAATTCGTCAGAATCGAATTTTGATTTTGATTTAAGTTTTATCCCCATTAGCATTTCTGATTTTATCTTTATATATATATATGATAAATGATATTTAAGGGAAAATAAAAAAAACTAAGCAATTAATTTAATGAATTGGAAGAAGATGATCCAGCTTTAAAAAATGAGCTAATTTTTAATTTTTGTTTTTTTTATTTAGTTGTTATGAATTTATTTAGTTTACAGTAATATTCTTAATTTGGGTAATTTAATAGTTAGGCATGTGGTGCTCGTGTGGTATTTTGGCCAAAACCTCAAACTTGAGGTTTTGGGATCAAATCTGGGGAAGGGTATCTTTTTATGAATTAATTTTATTAAAGTTTACATCGTGATACCACGTGTGCCACGTAGGGAAGTCAACACACATGTAGCACCTGAGGGTTCAATATCCAAATTTCTTGACAAGAGGGGATCATTTTTCGTTGACCAAAAGAAAGGGCCCAATACCCAAAAATATCTAATGTTCAGTGGTCACATTTGAATTTTATTCGTATCTCTCTTTTCTAAACTTTCTTTTAAATTATCATTTTCCTCTTTAAGAACATTGTTTTTTTCATTTAGTTTGTTTGCATGATTATATAAAATTTTATTATAGTTATGCAAATAATCAATTTTAGCATTTAATTTGGACATTTCACTTGATGTGCAATATTTAACTATTTCGGTGTTTTTTTCTCAATCAAAGTTTTTACTTCTTTCATTAAATCATTTATCCAATTTTTTAAGCCAGAATTTTTCTCTTTAATATGAATATTTTCATTCTTTAAAATAAGATAATCAGAAATAATAATTTCATCAAGTTCAGTATTTACCTCGGATAATTCCTGGTTGTTTAATCTGGTGAAACATAGTTGAGTTGTTTCATCATCTTGATCAGGTTCATGGTTCGGATTCATCGCCACTCCATGTCATTAATGTTTTTCCTCCTGAGTTGTTTCCATTGTTTTCCTTTTGAGTTAGAAACAATCTCTCTTGAAGTGACCAGGCCTTCCGCATTCAAAACAAGTTTCCTCTTAGACGTGGTTTCTTCTTGAAGTCCTTGTTGTTGAGAGTTTTTCCTTGGAACTTTAATTTGTTCTTCTGTCTAATTAGCTCTCTCAATTTCTGAGTCATCATTGCTATTTCTTCATCAAAGTCTTCATCATCACCTTCCATGTAACCTACAACTTGTAAAGTTAAAGTCTTCTTCTTAGGTGCCTTGTATTCTTTATCATATATTTTTAGTTAATTTTCAAATTCTTCAAGCTCTCCAAATAAAGTGAGAATTTCCATGGTACTAACTGTTGTTGAGCCTTGAAGAGTTGTAACCTTCGAACCGTTTGGACATGACTCTTAGTAGCTTTATGTTTATTTATCTCTGATCAATTTTTCGGTCGAGCACACTTAGTGAATTCATTAAAGTGAGGAATCTAGCTTGAGCTTCTTTGATTGTTTCATTTTTCTCTAACTTGAAGAGCTCATATTATTGAATCAATATACTTAACTTGACTTCCTTCACCTTTGTAGTCCCCTTATGGCTTATAATAATTATGTCCTATATTGCTTTTATCATATTGCATGCAGACTTTATCAATTTCAGACTGGACCATACCACTCAGTAGTGTTTTCATCATGGCTTTGGTGTTATAGGATACCATATTAGATTGATTTGCATCCATTTCCATGAAAGTCTTATGATAAAATCCTAACTGAGCTCGCATCAAACAATAACAACGCAACTAGGGGTGCTCAAAAAATTCAGTTTTTTTGGTTTTTTACCGAACCGGTTGAAACCGGTACCGGCGATACTGATTTTTTTTGTTTTGGTTTTTTCGGTACCGATTTTTTTATACTTTTCGGTACCGGTAGCGATAATGAAAATTTTGAATTCGGTAAATACTGAAAATCGAAAAAAACCCAATAAGTTGTAGAAAACTGAAAAAAACCGAAAAGTTGAAAACTGAAATAGATATAAGAGTGAATCAGAGATAAGAGATAAAGAAAAGATTCATGCAATCATAACTCCACAAATATTGTTCCAGAGATATCTAATTAATTTCCAAGATTTACACGGTAACAAACATGATTGAAGATGCCAAGATTTTAGCACTTTGAATATTTAAATTGATTTTCAGAAGATTTGCATGACATGATTTTAGGCATTACCCAATATCTCATTATTTAATCAATTAGCTTGTTTTATGGGACTTATTAACAGCCACATCAATTAAGAAATTTCAAACTACAATTACTATTTACTACAATTATGATAGTTAAATACTCTTAGACTAACAATTGTAATTAATATTTGTAAGAATATAATTTAATAGTCTCATTTCTTAGTTTTAAAAATTTTGTTAATATAAAAAAAATTTATTTAATTATTGCGGTATAACCAAAAAAACCCAGTCTGACTTTTGTATCAAAGCCAGCATCAAACCTGCTATTACTAGATGCAGGTATCGGTTCTTGATTTTCTGGGTTTTTCGATTCTGTACCAGTTTGATTTTTTCGGTACCGGTTTGGTTTTTTACCGATGATCACCCCTAAATGCAACTCAAGTTCTGAGGATTCAACAAATGATCTTCTGTGATTGGGCTTAAGATGACTCAAGGATACTTACATTGGAGCTCATTTCATATGAACGGAGAGGAGAGGATCAATCATGTGATTTGGGATTACTAGATACCATCTATTTGGAAAGACTGAATCAACGCAAGCCAAGTTATCATGCAACGTATGAAACAATGGAAAATGTGATACCCCAAAATAGGTCTACACAACCCATTCTGAGTCGCCAAATACATGGTACAGAATCCAAATACAAACTTCATATTTATAATTATTAACTGTCATGTAAAATATGACAAAATATAAGTTGTGAGTTTCAATACAAATATTGTCTCATAGACAATATCCAAACTCAAATAGTCCTCATTACAATTATTGCCACACAATTTTATAGAGTAAAGACTACTATAGTAATCATCTTGGACAATCCGTCCATTCCCCGACTAGTCTCAGCTATATTCTCATTTTCTGAAGAGTACAATGAAAGAAAATGGTGAGCTCAACTAGCTCAATAAAGAATATTATGACTAAGATAATGTAAAAAAAATATCCTTAGTACTCAACAGGAAAAAATTTGATTGAATACAATAAACAATAAATTTTAGATCAACAACTGGAGCGGAAATAATAATCCATTAGAAGAGTTAAGTAGAGCATGATGTCTACTATCTTCTATGATTTAAAAGTCGATCATCAATATTTTATTCCTGTAACACCAATCAATAATTATTTCTAATCATCGAATTATCTATGCACTACGGGCCAAAGATAATCGTTTGTATCACAAGTGATCATTATCATGCCAAACACCTGTCCATCTATGCACTACGGGCCAAAAAGGACTTTCTCCACAAACTTTTATCTATAACATTAAAGGTCATGATTATACCAATACACAATTCTTGGTCATAATCATACCAATCAATAGTTTATCTTTGCACTACGGGCCAAGATGACTTTCAGCACAATATAAGCATGAGGATGATGAGAATGATATAAAGAATGAATCAAGTGTGATCAAAGATGAATATTAGATATTTATAATTTAATTTATCCAGAGTTCAAGAATGTCCAAATTGTCAACATGATCACCAATTGTGGAGTAAAATTTAAAAATGATATTAAGGATTCATATTTCAAAGATAATTTGGACAAAGAAAGAAAAAAACTAATTTCGTCATGAATAGTATTTCGGTATGAATAGTAACTCAGATGAATAGTACTCCAACATGAATAGTACTCCGGCATGAATAGTATCCTGGATGAATAGTACTCCGAAATGAAAAGATTAAAATTTAATAAGAAAGTTCAGACCAATATTCTAGTGAAATGATTTTAGAAGAAACGCAAACTATTAACGATATTTTAGTAATTTCAACGATTATAGAAGCAATACTTATCAAAGTAAGTGTAGATTTAAGAATGTGAAATGAAATAATATCACTTACATACTATAGAGTATGGAAGAAGATAATATTCCTTACGAATATTGAACGAAAATAATATCCCTTAGGAGACCAGATCTGACTGGTATATCAGAGATATTCTTAAGAAAATCTTGCACTATTAGCTACACTCAAAGTATTCTTATATTAGAAAGAAATACGCACAAATTATAGAAGAAGAATTCTCTAATTCTGGTGTGACTTTAATTTCTTAACTAAGCAACCTATTTATAGGAGAATGGCAGAGCACTATTTAAGAAAATTTCACGGACAAACAGTAACTGATTCAAGGAGTCGTCTAATTTTTCTAATTTTTAATATGCAGAACTATGCAATAAAATATTCTAATAAAATAAAAAAATTATATATAATACAATATATTCTTTTTATATTCTAATAAAATAAATAACTTTATATATATTATAAAAACTATTTTGTTTTATATAAAAAGTTTTCTGTTTTATTACTATTATAATAATAATAAAATAAAATTGAGATAACTTTCTACCAACGGTTTGACAAATTGGCAGATGATGGTCTATGAAATAATAAGTCAAACTTACAACAAACTCCTCTATTTATATCAAAAATTAAATAAATATCTACCACAAATCACTTATCTTCAGTCAACACATTTTTAATCTTTTAACAATTATTCATCATTAATATTATAATTCACAATATTGACAACCAGATCGTTCCCAGGAAAGAGGGGGCTTTCCGATAAGTATTTTGCCTTATTGGCACGCAATTAAATAACATAATCATTTTTCTCGACAGAACTTTCAAGACATTGTCAATAATAAAAATAATAATATGAATAACTGTTTCGTGTCAATTATTGATTTAATAATATAAAATATTGTTCAGATGATACTATGATAATAATTGAATCAATAATATGAGATACTATACAGCAACTACTGTGACAATTATTGAATGAAACTGAGTGATTTCTTACGTAAGCATTAATAATCAAAGATACTTTGCAATACCGTGTGCTACTGTACAATATCGCGTACCACTATGGAATAATGTGTATTATTGTACTTTTATCACCTGGTATTTTAACAGTTTAACGATAAAAGTTTTACCGTTATTTTTATAAAAAGTTATTTCTGTCGATTTCTATATCCGACAGTTATTCCATTGTGTGGTACACTAATGATTGCGTCATCGTACGAATATTCCCCAACAAAAAGAATATTCCCCGACCAAACGAATATTTAATGACAACTTGCTTACTTTGTAAAATTTGCACATATCACCCATAACTATAGCATTTATTAAATTATCACATTAATATTTAGAATACTATTCAGAGAAAATTAAATCTTTATTCATAAAAGTTGGGGTCTTATAGAAAGGGCTTCAAGCTACACGACAATACGTTCATCATGCGACAAAGATCAAAGCTTGGAGTTTTCAGCTTGCCATTTACATAACAGCCACTTTAATCCCGATTTCGACCTTGATCCATCTAGATTCTCTCAATTCGTAAAGAATGAAAATTATAGAGATATTCCTTAGCTTTCCGTAACATTTTGAATCGTCCCAATCGAATTTGCCAAGGCAAATGAATTTGCCCCGGCGAATTCGTCTCTGTCCAAAATTTCCCAGTACCTTCTGAACTTGCCCCAGCCCATTCCTCTCTGGATCATTAATTCTCCATGGCGAATTCCCAAGCCTATAAATCTGCCCCAGTGAATTTTTCAGGTTCCAGTTGGGTTTTTTACGCGTTTTGACAGATTTGTATGCGGGTTTCCTTCGTAAATTAGATCTTTTTAGCATATTTTCAGATTCCTATTGTAATTAGGTTGCTTATAGATTAGACTTTGATTCCAAATCAATTGCAATTCCTTATAAGGATTTTCAAGTTTCCATAACTACTATAAATAAGCTACATGATGTAATTCATAAGACGACATTATTATTATTATTCAATACAATTGGTGAGATTATTCTCTTCTTTGGTTCTTTGAGAACTCTTAAATTATTCATGGTTTGTCTATGAATGTTCAATTTGACTTATCATACAACAATACATAGTTGTGTGTGACATCTTCTACCGCATCAATCGTTGATTATACTAAGGTTACCGCTTACATATAAGCGAGGGGTCAAGGTGTCATAGATGTTCCATTTAAAACAACTTCCTTACACGATCGATTGTAACAAGGTTCTCGTCTCAATATAAATGTTGGGTGGAGGTGTCGTGAGCGTTCCACCTTACAATTTTGATAGAAACGATATGGGCGACGACCACCTCACGCAAGCGTGCCATGGAGTCCATCATCTTGGGACTTCCATCATCATGTCTTAGGATGACGAGTCCATTTTCAATTACCCACCATTCAGATGGGTCCCTATTAAGACAGATTTTCATTCTCAATTTCCAGAAGTTAAAGTTATCACTCCTTAGCAACATAGGCGACTTGCTTGTGGACTGACATTCTTGAAAGTTTAGATGTGCCATAGGATCTTCCCCTACGATCTGCAAAGATCAATATTAGTAGAGTATTACTTTGAATCGAATTGTAATTTTGTATATGTGCACACCTAGAGGGGGGTGAATAGGTATAAATGCTAGACGTGATAAATAGTGATTACTTTTAAAGTTTTTCTGCTACAAGTATGCATGTTTGTTTTGTTGTCTACTTTAGATTAGGTTCTTCCTCAGTTATTATTAGACAGGATACTCTGTCAGCATATGTTTTTGGATTAGTATATCTTCAAGCGAGCAGCAGAGCACTATATCTAGAAATATAAATGCAGAATAAGGAAAGACAGAATAGTAAATCACACCAAAATTTTAACGTAGTTCAGCCCCTGTCCTCTAATCTAGTGGCATAATCCACGTCCAATACAAATTGGTATTGGAGACACTTTTTATTAAACTTAATACTCAAATGATTACAGAAAAACTCCATGTATAAAGAAGCTCAGCTCTGACTTCAACACCACTATCCCCTTGCACCTCTATAACTTTTGCACCTCTGGAACTTTTCTCATCACTGAGACCTTTGATACTTCATTTGTACAGACTAACTACCACCGGAATACCCAAGCCAAACTAGGTTTGTATTCGGATTACAAATGCTATGATTTAAAGAGTACAATAATTTTCCAACTAAAAGGAATTTAAGAATAATATAACTAATGACTGGAACTAGACTTAGTAAACTCTCAGATGTACTATATAAGATGAATTGCAACTTTAAGAGTTCTGCCTTCTATAGCAACTAGGATGAGAATTTATAGAACAAAGACCAACGACTATATGAAAAAGCTAGCATGAAAATCTCAATCTTTGATTAGAAGAGATAGTAATTTCAGCAATTTTGTTATAGATAACGACTATAATATTTTCCCAATTTAAGTAAGTCATATATATGAAATCAATTCAAACTTAATCAAAAGAGAAAAAGAATATATATGATAAGGATGTTAGAGTTCATACTCTAGACAACTTGAGTAGCTAGATCAGTTTCCTTGATAGACCCCAATTTAAATTAGAACATATTGCTCAAATTCCTTAATAAACTCCGATTCAAAACTGATTTGATAGAGTATATTTGAGAAAGAATTTCAAACAATAATAATGACTTGGATTTAAAAACTTTTGTACTAGAAAAACTTCATGCAATCCTACATGTAATTTCAAATGGACTTATACCCAAATTAAGTCAACATCCAACAAACAGTCTATTTTATTTTCAATAAACCCCTATCAATTTAGCCCTGAACATAATTAATCATGTCCATTAAATAACATACATACACAAGCATATTGTTATCATTAAAATCACAAATAATCAAAACTAACGATGTTCATTTGTTTTCTTTTTCACCACATGTTCTTACAACTCAATGCCCTACCATACAAGGTACAATTATTTCATTTCTATGCTCTCTTTCTTCATTTGTATACATTAAGGACAATGCATGATTTAGGTATGGGCGAATTTTGCATTTTTATTTATATTTTGCATTTTTATTATTAGATTTTTATGTATTTATTTTTCTTCTTTTTAGGAAACTAAAAGGTAAAATGCAAATGTTGCCCCTGAACTTATGGTGTTTTTGGGTATTGAGTCCCTTTCTTTTGGTCAATGCAAATTGACCCTCGAGTGACACATGAGCATTGACCTAGTGATGTGTGATGTGTACTTAAACTCAAATTTCATCAAAATTTTATTATTCCATGAATTTAATCCCAAAACCTCCTATTTAAAATTTTAGTCAAAAGACCACCCAAGTAATAAAGGTTTGGTTGTTTAGTTTTCCCAAGAAATAAGTTATATACTCAATCAATCGATTCCTCCAATAGAAAAAAATAATAAAATTTTAATCTTAAGATCAATTAATTTTATAAAATTAGAAAATAAAATAAAATATTTTATTATAAAATATGCTAAAAAAGTATAAGAAAGTAATGACATTTAAACAAATTACAAAGTTACAATTAGAAAAACTTATAAAATTATTTACACAAATTAAAAAATTACACTTAGAAAAACAAATATAAATATTTTTACAAATTAAATAATTACACTTAATTACACTTAGAAAAACTAATAAAATTATTTAGACAAATTAAAAATTACACTTAGAAAAACTAATAAAATAATTTAAACAATTAACAGCAAATCAAAAACTGATAATGTAAATATAAAAATGCTATCAACCATCAAACAACAGCCAAAATAAGAACATACATCTTTTCATTAATTATAAATATCACCTTGGCTAATGTTTAGAACTTGATTTATTGGATTTGATTTTCTAATCTTTGCTACCCAATTCGTCGGCATCTATGGATGTTACTGGGCTGATGCGGATTTTGGTGTTCCCTTCCAATTTTGACTCGATCTGGTCCTTTTCTATGCTCTATGGTCAAATTTGGTGTTTTCTGATCGGAGGACCTTTGTTGGTTTCTGGATTTGTTTTCGTAGCAGCTAAGACGCTTATGTTTCCAGTTGATGCGTGTGTTTCACACGCATGCTTGCAGCTGGGGTCTCAATTTCTGATGTTCCCACTTTCACATAACAAGTTGGAGATGATGGATTCACGTGGGTCTGTCTGGATTAAATACAAATTCGACCACTGAATTTTAGTGATTTTTGGGTATTGAGTCCCTTTCTTTTGGTCAACGTAAACTGCTTATGTGGCACATGCGGCGGATCTTTTGGTCAACGTAAACTGCCTATGTGGCACATGTGGCGGATCTGGCATAGTATTTTATATTATAATTTGACATGCGTTAGCTGTTGATGTGGCGTCTGTTAAATTTTTCCAAAAAATTGTTATGCACAAATTTGAACTCACAACATCACATTTGGAACTTTGGTCATATGACCGCTGGAGCAACACAGGTCAACTATTAATATCTTGCAAGGATTAATTTTTATATCAAAACATGAGATTTCCCCCATATATTTTTTTATTCTCATTCACTACATACCATTAATATAATCTTAGGAAGATATATACTACAACATGCAAACTGAAATGATCAAAAAGCTAGATATTATATTTCTTTCAAGAACATGAATCAGATTATTTGATCATCTTTCTACATAGAGATATATTTAAAATTCAAAGAGATATATACATATATGAGACATGGGATGCAAAAATTCAAAATTCATATATTTAAATATATATACATATGTTTAAAATTTAAAGAGATTATATGTGACGCCCCCAAAATAGGTATACATCACCCATCTTGAGTCGCCAAATACATAGATGTAATCAAATACAATCTTAAATATACAACAAGAAATTGTGAGTTTTAATACAAATATTGTCTTCAGATAATATCCACTCTCGAGAATAAGTCCTCATTACAATTATTATCACACTATTTCACAGAATAGTGAGGACTACTAATGCTATCATCTGGACCATCACTCCGTTCCCCGATTAGTCCCTGCTACGTTCTCATTTTCTGAAGAGAACAATGAAAGAAAGGGTGAACTCAACTAGTCCAGTAAGAAATATTATGACTAAGATAATGTAGGATAAATTATCATTAGCCTTCAACAATGTTAAACTGATAAAATACAATAGACAACAAGTTTAACTGCAGTGGAATAAGCAATCCATTAAAAGAGTCAAGTAGAGAATAAATTCTACTATCTTTTATGATTTAAAAAGTTTTTCATCACTTTTATCGCTGAGACTAGGCTTAATAAATAATCCACATCATCCATGCACTCACTGACCGAGGATATTCATTATTATCACGACCACAAATTATCCATGCACTACGGCCAAGGATATTCGTGTATTCATCAATGGTCATGATCATACAACAATCGTCCATCGATTGCACTCACGGGCCAATGAGGACTTTTACCACATCATTTGTAACATTACTAAGCATGATTATACCGAATAATCCTCGATCATAATCATACCAAGTCCATCTATGCACTACGTGCCACAGATGACTTTCAATAAAAAATATAAACATGAGGATGATGACAATGATATAAGAATTCAATAAAACAAGTTCAAGAATTAATTTATCGAGGAACTAATAACGCCCAAATTGTCAACATGATACTTCTTTGTAGAGTAAAATTTAAGAATGCTTAATAATATTTCCATGAAAAGAGATCTTTGGATGAAGCGCAAATATCAAGGATATTCCACTAATTTCATTGAGTATAAGTCAAAACTTTAACCAACCTTGAGTATAATAAAGAATAAAATAACAAAAGAAATCATCGGGCATGTGATAGATAATCGCATACGCAGGATATTCATATTCCAATGTAATAATAAAAGGCGAAACTAGGTTCTACAGAAACGAAATGTACAAGATATTCCAGCAGAATAATAAAGATTTTAACTAGGTCCCGGCGAAAAACGATACAAACAAGATATGCTAACATAATAATAAAGATGTAAAAGGGTCCCACGTGAAAGCGCATGCATAAGATATTCCAATGTAATAATAAAGACCTAAATAATCAAGAATTTCACCAAGTATAGGTAGTTGCAGCGTATCTGATTATTCCAACAGATTAATAAATAATGGAATAATGAAGAATTTCACCAAGTATATAAGGTAGCTCAGCAGATACAAAGTTATTCCAATGTAATAATAAATAATGGAATAACAGAAGAATTTCACCAATTATAGGGTAGACCACGTATACAGGTTATTCCAACAGAATAATAAATAATGGAATAACAAAAGTTCTCTTCATGAATACAAAAGAAATAATACCCCTTACCTTATAAAGAAGAACTGGATATAGAAGTAGTGAAGTAGCAGAATACTCTTCTTCTTTCTCTCTATAATTTCTCTCTCTAGAGTTTCAGTGAATTCGTAAGAAATAATGAAGGAATGAGCTTCTATTTATAGGAGAATTGATTGAATAGTAACTAATTCATGAACGGTTCAGATTGATTTACCTTTAAACGGTCGGTCCATATTAAAACTTAAAGTAACGGTCCATACTGATTCACTATTAAAACTTTAAACCAGCGATCCGTATTGATTTACTATTAAAACTTTTACTATTAAAACTTTAAACCAGCGATCCATATTGATTTACTATTAAAACTTTAAACCAGCGATTCATATTGATTTACTATTATAAATTCAACCAACGGTCTGAAAAATTAGCATATCTCCTCATGGAATAATATTGTACCCAAAAATAATTTGGACTGAAAAGAAATATACTGTTCGGGTGAATAATAACCTATGAATAGTAACTCGTGAATAGTACTCCCACACAAAAAGTGTCCCGAATACCCGATTGAACAATATAACCTCCAGACATCAATTATCATCGGAATAGATGTCAATTTTTACTAACACAAATAATCCCAACACAATGGAACTATCAAATTCATCTTTAATCAACACGAACTTATTCACCATTAATATTATAACTCACAATATTTAACAACCAGGTTGTTCCCAGGAAAGAGGAGGCTTTCCAATAAGGATTTCTCCTATCGACGCGCAAGAATTAGGTGACCAAACCTCTCCTCGTGTAACTTCTAGACATTGTAAATATTGTAATTTAATAATATGAATAACTTTTTCGTCTCAATTATTGATTTAATAATATAACATATAATGCAAATGATACTGTGACAATAATCGAATCAATAATATGAGAGATATGATGTAGCAATTATCGTAGCAATAATTGAGTATAATCGAAAGTGATTTCTCACGTAAGCATCAATAATCACTACCGGTGTGCTACTATGCAACCACGCAGTACATTGTACTTTTACTACCGAGTAGTTCAACAAAGATAATAATAAAACTTCCGCCGTTATTTTCATAAAAATATTTTTGTCATTTTCTCAATCCGACAATAATTCTGTTGTGGGGTCCACCAATGATTGCGTCGTTGTACGAATATTCCCTGTTAAAACAAATATTCCCCGACCAATCGAATATAATACAACAACTTGCATACTTTGTAAAATTTATAAATACTACCCACAATTATAACATTATCTCAAATCCACACCATAATGTTCATAAAAATATTTCGAGAAAATTAAATCTTTATTCATAAAATCAGGGTTCTCACAATCTCACCTCCTTATGAAATTTTGCCCTCGAAATTTACGTACGTACCTGGTTTGCCGAACAGATGAGGACACTTCGTCAGATTCTAACTCTTGAGGTATAACCTTTAAGCGTAGAATATATTCCAGGATTTTAACAGGTACATCTTCATACGTTAAATTATTTGCTATCTTGTTCGGTTCTAAATCAATAATGTGGTTCGGGTCGTCCACATATTTACGTAACATCGATACGTGACAAACGTTATGAACACGCAACATATTTGGCGGTAAAACGAGTCTATAAGCCATAGTTCCTACTCGATCGAGGATTTCAAATGGGCCAATTAAATCGAGGATTGAGATTTCCTCTCTTCATCGATTCTTGCTTCTAGAATAACGCCCTCTTGAACCTTTTTCATCACATTCATCAGCTCTGAGTATGTAGCTTGAGCGGTTTTAACTTTATCGATTAAAGTCGATTCTAATCGTATATTCGTTATCTTCACGTGAGTCCTTAGAGTCTTTAACTCTATCTTCATCATTTGTAAGTTATACGAAATGGGTCTTTGTGTTAACAACATCGCACTCATAAACGTATACGATCTTCTACTCAATGCGTCAGCTACCACGTTCGCTCTTCCACGATGATATTGAATGGTACGATCGTAATCTTCAACAGCTCGAGCCAACTTCTTTGTCACATTATACGTTCGTTTTGGTTAAAGAAATATTTAAGGGTTAAAGAAATGGGTTTTGTACTGGGGTCAATACAAAATTCGATTTCACGTTCTAGGGTAGGCTAAGAAGTCTTCAAGAATACGTCAGCAAATTTATTAACAATAGAAATATCATTCAAAACTATGACTCTCATTCAAGACTTGGATAGTACGTCACATTGATACCTATCAACTTGCCATCGTCATTCACGACGTCGCCTACAGAAAGTTTGGCTTCGGTGCATTCCACAGAAGGAAGTCAACAACGAAAGAATCGGGACTCTTTACTTATGGCTTGATATGATAATGATTGACTTTAGTGGTTTGGTTGCTTGAATTCGCATAACAGGTTGGTTAGGAATATGAAAGCTAACAACTTTACGAAAAGCATGATGAGTAGTTAACCAATCGATTTCTAAAATCACATCAAAGGCAAGTATTTTCAAAGAGATAAGATCGACAGGTAACGTGAAAGTGTCGATTTGAATCAACAAGATTTATAAACAGTGGAGGTAATGAAGGTTTCTCCTAACGAAGTTTCAACCAATAAGTCAAAGTCTAACTTCTCACCAGTCAAATTTAAACGTTGAACACAACTAGGTGAAATACAAGAGTGGGTAGAACTAGTATCGAATAAGATATAGACTTCGCAAGAGTTTATAATTAACTTACCCGTAATAACTTCATTCGGGTTTCTCGATAAACGCTCTCACTTAAACTACCGATTTTGACTTGTTTGGGACATCCCATTTAGACTTAACTTTGCTGTAGAGTACATTCCACCCTTAATTGCTTCGTCACATTCCTAATCCATGATTCGAATCATTATTCTTTGATCCATATCGAATTGGGGTTGACCGCTCTGAACAGGGTAATTCCGAATTCGATGTTGGATTCTCCCAATTGTTGTCCAAAAAGCGAAATCCATTTCATCTATTTTGGCCTTGTTAGATCGGACGTCTTTTTCTACAACATCAACATGTCGTGCGGCTTTTACCTATGCATCATCTATTTTCATTCGTTCATTTGCTTCTTCTTTCATCAGAACTTTGATCATAGCATTCTCAGATTCCAGCTCTAATATCTTATACTCTGCCAAAGAGTGCTTCTGTTCAAGCATTGCACATCGGGAAACACAATTTTGAATTGTTACATCTCTTTGCTCCACAACCGCTTGCCGTTCTTCAGCCTACTCTTCCAACTCATGAATACGATTTTATAATTCTAAATTTTGATCATAAACTTCTTCTAACCAATTCTCCTCGTGTTCTCTTCTTCTCACTCTCATTTGCTACTTTCAGAACTAGCTCGGGTGCAACTATTAGTTCTTCATGCACCACGTAGATATCTCTAATTTCTTCTTCGTCTGACATCACATTAACTGTTAGGTTTGTAATATTCATGAACGCAATCAAATTGCAAAAATAAGCGGAAACGTGGAAAATCAGAGTTTAAAAATTTTACAAATCATATACCCGGATCACCCTTTATGCACAATTATTAATTAAACGAAAAAGATGAATAAGAAACATACCCTTGAAGATCTGAGCTTCCTCAGGTACAACTTCACCTCCAATCCTTTTCGCGTTCAACTTGAATCCACCGGGTTTGGTTCCTTCCTTTGATCAACGTTAGCCACCCAAGTGTTTAGCCTCTAGAGGTGATCCACCAAGGAAGAAGAAGAATTCAAGAAGATGGGTGGTTGGCTAAACCCTAGTTTTTCTATCTCTATAGAAAAGGAGCGTACTCTCCAACCATTGGAATTATTACGTAGTCTTAATATCTGAGATAAGACTCCTCTTATAAAGATATCAAGTAACCCTATTAAAATAAGGTATTATTTAATTAAACTCTTTTAATTAAATGGGCTCCCTAATCTTATTAGGGATAATTAATTAAACTCCTTTAACTAATTTTCCTTCCTAATCCAATTAGGAATAAATGAGAGTACTTATATTAAATTAATTCCTAAACTCTTTTAGAAATTAAAATAATAATAATAATTGTAATAATATTAATAAGACTCCTCTTATTAATTTATATTTAATATTTCTAAAATATTAAATAATAAATATTAAGCTATTTAATTTATTCTATCACCATAGATTAAATTAAATATACATAACATATTATTACGATTATGCCATTAACTTCTTAAATGATTATTCTTCCTTTTATGGTGTGACCCTTTAGGTTCTCCATATTAAACCGGTTTTGAATAAATCAATTAGAACAATTCTAATCTTATTTAAATAAATAAATTAAACAATTAATTTATTTAAATTAATAATATTTATTCTACAATAGGATAAGCCTCCCTAGCGATCAACGACTTTCCAGATAATATAGATTTCAACATTAATCATAAAAGAACCTTTGAGTAAATAGTTACCGCATAATTCAATCCTTCCACCATACAATGTCCCAATTAAATATAAGACATGGAATTATTGTCAAGTCTTATTTTATTTAATTATATGTATTTCGACTCTTAAATGCACAACTCAAATAATGCAAATTAGAAACTCCTTTCTAATTTCATTCGCTTCGCCAAGGACTCATTGGGTTGTCATTTATCGAATCACATAGACATTTCTCTTCTTTTAATGAAGTGGTAGATTCTTTATTGATCATACATTATCTCCATGTACAACTTATTATACCCAAGCATACACTTTGATATACCCTAAGGGTCTTAAGGAATAAGTCAAAGTATAACTCATCATACACAAGATACTAAGATGATCTTAAGTCCAAGGATCACTTGATTACTATCACTACAGAATTCCTATCGACAGCAAGTAAAACTCCATTAGGTATTCCTTAGCGAGCCAACGTTCGATGAACTTATTCTCTAATAAGCACCTACATACTTGCTTTTAGTGTCTCCACACAAATGATCATGAGATCAATCATCCTCATCCAAATAAAAAGCAACGTATGTACCAATCTATCCGGATTCACTAATCCCCAATTTTAGTAATCCAATGATTGGGAACTATTTTAGTTTTAAGCTTTCTAAGAATTTTGATCTAATTAGAATGATCATCATCATTATTCTAAAAGCATTGCTTAAAACTATGGGTTTATCACATATTATAAAACAGCATCATGTAGATAATTAAAAGCCTTTAATAAATTAATACTTTTTATTAATAAATGAAATAAGATTGTTACAAAGTATATGCTTTATCATCAAACATGATTGGCTTGTGTGCATACTACTTTCAATCTCCCACTTGCATTAAAGCCAATCGTCATGGTATCTCATACTCTTCTTCTCTAAGTGACGATTATCCTGTTGTTGGATAAGCTTTAGTTAATGGATATATAATGTTGTTCATGAGAGTCCACTATCTCTACAGTGATTTCCCATCTTTCAATGATTCTAATAATCAAATGAAAGTGCCACAACACATGTTTAGATCCAAGATGAGACTTAGGAACTATTCCTAGTTTACGTAATGAACTTTTAATCCAAACAATCAACTTGCAGCTTCATTTATAGCTATATACTTTGTCTTTATCACTAAACCAAAGAACTCTTTCTTTGTTTGGAACTTTTCAATTCATCGCACTAATTGCTCAAGGTAACCTTTACCTTAAAGTGGATTTTTCTGTCGTCTTGGTCTTTCCGACAAACTTGATTCATTAAGCCCTCTAGTTTTAATTTAGACCCACCATGAATATGATCACATCCTTAGTGCTTGGGTTAAGCACTTTAAGAAGTTTTTCACCGACTCATAGTGAACTTCTCCATAATATGGTGATCAACATCGGGTCTCGTACATTTCATTGCATACATGATTGTCACTCATGCGACGACCTCTCTTTCGTGAGTCTGTGGAGACTATTAAGAGAGATACACTCCATAGCTCATCGACATGAGACATCTCTTGAGTTTGCCATGCTAAACGACTTTAGCATCAAATGAATATCGTTCCTTGGGTTAAGTCGAGCATCCTCTTAAATCTATCTATATAGATTTATATCCCCAATTAAGATACTCTTCCAAATCATTCATGGAGGAATGTTTGGACAACTTTATCTTCTTGATTGTAGCATTGGTATGTCATTCCTTATCCGTAGTATATCAACATATAGTACTAGGAATGTCACGATGCTCTAATCGACCCCTTTGTACACACTAGGTTCATTCTTATTTTGATAAAATCAAACTCTTTTGATTGCCTCATCAAAACGAATGTTCCATATTTGAGAAACTTGCTTCAATCCATTTCTCGAAAGTGTCACAACACTTACCTCATCATCATATGAATCGGATCATCATCTTCTATGATGTGTACCTCATCATCATCATCTATGATGAATCCATACCTCCTAGGTATCTTGATACTATTATCCGATTTACGATTGGTTGTGGTATAATAGGTCTACATCTACGTGTTCCTCTTATTTGACTTATAGTATTTTGTGGTTCTTGAACTCTTCAAGATCTATTATCCTCCCACTAGCCCCTTTTAATGATAAACACCTTTATCTTAGAAGCGGCGTGTTTCGTAACAAACACCTTTTGCTAAGTAGAATTATAGAACATATACCCTAAAATTACTTTTATGATGTCCCACAAATCAGTACATGTCAAATCTTGTCCCAAGCTTATCCTTGAAACCTTTTCACATAAGTTGGACAACCCCTTATCTTAACATACTCAAGATTAGAATCCTCCCCGTCCATAACTTTTATGGAGTCTTGGGCTTGATTTTGAGGTTACCTTTTTAGAGAATATCTGACCATTTCTAGGACATTATCCCGAAGGATATTGGAATGTCGGTAAAAATCATTATGGACCGCACTATGTCCAAAAAGGTACGATTTTCATTCGGATACATCAATCAATTATTGCACAGACGGGATGTGTCCATTATGAGAAAACCATTTGAGATGATCTAGAAACTTATTGACAAGTATTTATTCCTTGATCTAATCAAAGAATCTTAATACATTGCCAATTTGTTTCACTTCAATTCTTTGAACCTTTCAAATAATTCACACTTATATTTTAGCAAATACACACATTCAACTCTTTGAATGATCATCTCCTTTTCTCATACTAATTTGTGCAATATGCAAAATTATTTTCATGTAAGTCAGTATACAAAATTTATTAAGTAATATTCGATTCTATACAAAACATTATTATTATAAATAGAACAACAATTGTTCTTAATTATAATACCAAAGATTTCATTGTCCAACAATAAAATGGAAATAATATTTTAACAAGGCTGGAATACAATAACAACTTATCGACTTAATAGATTTGTCTGTAGGCATTGCTAAACTATAAGTTTCTATGGCTAATATGGCAACCTTTGTTACATTTCCATACATAGGATTACTTATATTTGTTTAGCTTTACTTATGCTTGGTCCCTTCATAAATCTATATTTATGATAACCAAAGTCGGTATCCAATACCCAAGTAGAACCTTGACTTAAAGAAAAATTTATTTCAATCATGAACAAAAGCGTATTAGAATGAAACTTCACTAAGCTTCTTTGGTTAGCTCTCTCAGAAGATGCTTCTCGCAGTTTCTTTCTAGTGTCCAGGCTTATTGCAGTGGAAGAAAGCTCCTTTGCTATTCGAATCAGTTTTGTTCTTATTATCCTTTGTTTATGCCTTTCTATTTACCTTCTTTGAATCGTTCTTCTTCGGAAGATCCTTTGGCCCCTACCAAGAAGACTTGATCTTTCTTGGTTGGAAAGTGACTCTCAACATTTTTCAACATGTCAAGCAAATCAACGAAGGCGATATCTAGCTTGTTTATATGAAAATTCACAACAATTATGAAAGGAGTCCGGAGTGAGTGCAAGATCAAATCTTGGCTCAACTCTCCATCCATGACAAAACCGGTTGTCCTAATTGATCAATCAAATTGATTATGTTAAGGACTTTTTATGCATCTTTGTAGTGTCATTAGTCATTCTAGATCGGAAGAGCTCCTTAGATATCTGATATCTATTAGTCCTACTTTCCTTACCATCAACTACTTGATGTGCGGGGAATATAGTAGGAGCATCCATAGTTTCATCTTTATTTCAAGCTCGTTACTCATGGATGCGAGCATGATGCATCGAGCCAACGGTTGTGCATCATCTTGTCACTTTCTAAAAGTAGCAATTTCTTCCTCGAGAGGCATTATCTCGCAACCATCATAGGATAGACATATTAAGGATATAAGATAGCTTTTCAACCGTGAGAACTATTCTCAATTTCCTTAACCAATCCATTTAATTCGGTCCGGTTAATTTAACATCTAATACGCTACGCAGTGATAGTAATTTAGACATTGTAAAATTCTGTAAATGAATTTGTAATTAACAACATTTTAACATACATTCTTTTATTAATTACCAAAATAAATTAGGTCTTGTTTTAAATTGGCATCTCCCACTATTTTCTTCAAACTATATTACCCTCACTTATATAGTTCGGCAAAATCTAATTAAAGATTTGCTAGTGAGAATAAGGATCCTATTTCAAATGTATATAGCCTTGTGGTGACACAACAAATTATATATAAATAAATAGGTAGACAATTTTTGTCAATTACATCAACTATGCAACTCCTTTTCTTTTGCCTCTTAGATTATTTTGATCAAGTGGTGGCACATCCGAATCAAAATTATCCAAGTTAAGTCCGACCTAGCACTCCATATATTCAAAAAGAAAAATATCATCCTTGTGGTGACACAACAAAATAATATTGTTTAATTTTCTTTATAAGCATCAAATGTGATAAATTAACATCTTAAATACTTAATACTTGCCTTGTGGTGACACAACAAACTCATATTAAATATTTAATACTCTATTAATTTTATCATGCTAGAAAGCTGACGTTCGATATTCCAAATATCTTTGAACGCTTAGGACTTAATATAAAAATTGAGGGGTTTGTTATTAATTTGTCTCATCTTGTTTAGTGTGCATTTACATATATATATATAAAAAAACGCATTATATTAATGAACATGCCAAGCATGTTTGCATAATATATAATATATATAGTATAAGCATGCACATATAGAATACTATATTCTACTCGGATTGATTATGGACTTTTATTCTAGTTTGGTTCACTAGAGCCACCAAGTGAACCAAAAGGTCAAACCCTAGGGGTGCAAGAAATAATATTTAAATATAACTATTACATTTAAACCCGGGCTCCATTATTACAAACGGGTCTTCACGCGCTCCTTGCTCCTTGATCTCTAATTCTTCAAAATTAATTCTAACTATTCTTATTACAAAACTATTTGAAATAAATAGAAACCTTGATCAGCAGTTAAGGGAAAGTACATAGAAGGGAGATAGAATTTACATTAAGAAAAATTAGAGAAGATGAGGTACGCAGACCCCATTTAATAAAACTCATACATTCATGCATCCAACTAAAATAAAATCCAATCACATTGGTCAATAGTCCATAATCAATCCCATTTATTATCATACACATCACCATATGCATCAATAAATAACATTCATCTAATGAATAATAAACATTCAATATATATATTGATATCATTTAATGGGCAAATTTAGTTAGTATAAAATCTATTTTTGAATCAAAATAAACTCCTTTATTTTAATCCAAATTTAAATCAAAATAAAACTATTTTATTTTAATTTATCCAATTTTGAATAAAATAAACTATTTTATTTTAATCAAAATAAACTCCTTTATTTTAATTAATTACGGAATCCAATTCCATGTAAAAAAAACTCATTTATTAAAGAAAACATAGATTCTCTTTCCTATTCACAAATAAACTCCTTTATTTTGAATAATATGAAATCTTATTTCAGTATCTAAATAAACTCCTTTATTTAAGGAAATATGATTCTTTTTCCTATTCACAAATAAACTCTTTTATTTTGAATAATATGAAATCTTATTTCATATCTAAATAAACTCCTTTATTTAAGGAAATATGGAATCCAATTTCAACTCCAATTAGTTATCATAGAATCTAATTCCAACTCTAATTAGTTAGCATGAAATTTAATTTTAATCTTAAAATAATTTATTTTTTTTATCGTTTTCCGTGATTTCCTGTTGCTTCAAAATTTAAGCTCATACGATTTCCCTTGAAAAAGTTATTCACGTGACCAGGATGTATTATATATAATATATAACTATTATAATTATAAGTAGCGAGAAAGATGATGTCACGTGAACTGAAAAGATTTATATTATCATAATATCAACCAAACCAAGCGTTCTTAACAGGATAATGACAGCGAAATCACGGATAAAAAAAAAACAGGTTTCGTTTTTTTTTTCACAAAATAATAATTTTATACAATAAAATTATGTCCAATTAAATTGTTCTAAACACATATCAATATACATATCAAATTTAAACAATTAATAATTCGCATAAAGGTTTGGCTCTGATACCACTGTTAGGTTTGTAATATTCATGAACGCAATCAAATTGCAAAAATAAGTTAAAACGTGGAAAATCGAGTTTAAAAATTTACAAACCATATACCGGATCACCCTTTATGCACAATTATTAATTAAACGAAAAAGATGAATAAGAAATATACCCTTGAAGATCCGAAGCTTCCTCAGTACAAGTTCACCTCAATCCTTTTCGCGTTCAACTTGAATCTCAGGGTTTGGTTCCTTCCTTTGATCAACGTTAGCCACCCAAGTGTTTGGCCTCTCGAGGTGATCCACTAAGGAAGAAGAAGAATTCAAGAAGATGGATGGTTGGCTAAACCCTAGTTTTTCTATCTCTATAGAAAAGGAGCGTACTCTCCAACCATTGGAATTATTACGTAGTCTTAATAACTGAGATAAGACTCCTCTTATAAAGATATCAAGTAACCCTATTAAAATAAGATATTATTTAATTAAACCCTTTTAATTAAAGGGGCTCCCTAATCTTATTAGGGATAATTAATTAAACTCCTTTAACTAATTTTCCTTCCTAATCCAATTAGGAATAAATGAGAGTACTTATATTAAATTAATTCCTAAACTCTTTTAGAAATTAAAATAATAATAATAATTGTAATAATATTAATAAGACTCCTCTTATTAATTTATATTTAATATTTCTAAAATATTAAATAATAAATATTAAGCTATTTAATTTATTCTATCACCATAGATTAAATTAAATATACATAACATATTATTACGATTATGCCATTAACTTCTTAAATAATTATTCTTCCTTTTATGGTGTGACCCTTTAGGTTCTCCATATTAAACCTAGGTTGTGAATAAATCAATTAGAACAATTCTAATCTTATTTAAATAAATAAATTAAACAATTAATTTATTTAAATAAATAATATTTATTCTACAATAAGGATAAGCCTCCCAAAGAATCAACGACTTTCCAGATAATATAGATTTTAACATTAATAATAAAAGAACCTTTGAGTAAATAGTTATCTGATGCAATTCAATCCTTCCACCATACAATGTCCCAATTAAATATAAGACATGGAATTCTTTGCCAAGTCTTATTTTATTTAATTATATGTATTTCGACTCTTAAATGCACAACTCCAAATAATGCAAATTAGAAACTCCTTTCTAATTTCATTCGCTTTAAGCCAAGGACTCTTTGGGTTGTCATTTATCGAATCACATAGGACATTTCTCTTCTTTAAATAAGTGGTAGATTCTTTATTGATCATACATTATCTCCATGTACAACTTATTATACCCAAGCATACCCTTTGATATACCCTAAGGGTCTTAAGGAATAAGTTAAAGTATAACTCATCATACACAAGATACTATGATGATCTCAAGTCCAAGGATCACTTGACTACTACTATCACTACAGAATTCCTATTGTGACAAAAAGTAAAACTCCATTAGGTATTCCTTAGCGAGCCACGTTCGATGAACTTATTCTCTAATAAGCACCTACATACTTGCTTTAGTGTCTCCACACAAATGATTACGAGATCAATCATCCTCATCCAATGAGCAAGCAACGTATGTACCAATCTATCCGGATTCAGTTATCCCCAATTTAGTAATCCAATGATTGGGAACTATTTTAGTTTTAAGCTTTCTAAGAATTTTGATCTCATTAGAATGATCATCATCATTATTCTAAAAGCATTTCTTTAAACTATGGGTTTATCAAATTTTATAAAACAGCATCATGTAGATAATTAAAAGCCTTTAATAAATTAATACTTTTTATTAATAAATGAAATAAGATTATTACAAAGTATATGCTTTATCATCAAACATGATTGGCTTGTGTGCATACTACTTTCATTAACCTGGTTAGTGATTAAAGGTGTCTCAATGGTCTCATTCACTCCATTGTTAATATTTTAAGCTGCCATTTTTCAAACACTGCCACAAAACAAGAGTTAATTAACGCATCACATATTATCCCTATACTTTGACCAACCAATTAAATAACAAATAAACTTAGGTAGGTCATACTAGCGAAGGAATTCTCTGTCTCTCCCCTCCTAGTTCTTATCTCACATTTCAGCAAGAGATCATATCCCTAAGCTTTGATACCAACTGGGACGCCCCCAAAATAAGTATACATCACTCATCTTGAGTCGCCAAATACATGATACAGAATACAAATACAATCTTAAATATACAACAAGAACTGTGAATTTTAATACAAATATTGTCTTCTAGACAATATCCACTCTCAGAATAAGTCCTCATTACAATTATTATCACACTATTTCATAGAATAGTGAGGACTACTAATGCTATCATCTGGACCATCACTCCGCTCCCCGACTAGTCCTCGCCACGTTCTCATTTCCTCGATGAGAACAGTGAAAGAAAGGGTGAGCTCAACTAGCCCAGTAAGAAATATTATGACTAAGATAATGCAGGATAAATTATCATTAGCCTTCAACAATGTTAAACTGATAAAATACAATAGACAACAAGTTTAACTCCTGCGGAATAAGCAATCCATTAAAAGAGTCAAGTAGAGAATAAAATCTACTATCTTTTATGATTTAAAAAGTTTTTCATCACTTTTATCGCTGAGACTCAGCTTAATAAATAATCCACATCATCCCTCAAGACTACGACCAAGGATATTCATTAGTATCACGACCACAAATTATCCATGCACTACGGGCCAAGGATATTCGTGTATTCATCAATGGTCATGATCATGCCAACAACTGTCCATCAATGCACTACTACGGGCGATGAGGACTTTTACCACATCATTTGTAATATTACTACCATGATTATACCGAATAATCCCTAAATATAATAATCATACCAAGTCCATCTATTCACCACAGTGCCACGTAGATGACTTTCAATAAAATATAAACATGAGGATGATGACAATGATATAAGAATTCAATAAAACAAGTTCAAGAATTAATTTATCCAGAACTAATAACGCCCAAATTGTCAACATGATACTTCTTTGTAGAGTAAAATTCAAGAATGCTCAGAAGAATATTTCCATGAAAAGATATTGGATGAAGCGCAAATATCAAGGATATTACACTAATTTCATGGAATATAGAAGTTAAAACTTTAACCAACTGAGTATAATAAAGAATGGAATAACAAAAGAAATCACCGGGCATGTGATAGATCAAGACAAACAAAGTTATTCCAATGAATAATAAATAACGGAATTCAGTCCGCCAGAAAACGCATACAGCAAGATATTCTAATAGAATAATAAAGACGGAACCAAAGTTCTACAGAAACGCAACGTAAATAGTGATATTCCAATAGAATAATAAAGGCGGAACCAGTCCTGGCAGTAAAACGCATGTATGACGAGGATATTCCAATGTAATAATAAAGATTTAAACCAGTCCCACAGAAACGCATGCATATGATATTCCAACAGAATAATAAAAATGAAATAATCAAGAATTTCACCAAGTATAGGGTAGCTCAGCGTGATACTGAGTTATTCCAATGTAATAATAAATAATGGAATAATGTAAGAATTTCACCAAGTATAGTGTAGGGTGGCCAGCGATACTGAGTTATTCCAACAAAATAATAAATAATGGAATAAATGAAGTTCTCTTCATGAATACAAAAGAAATAATACCCTTACCTTATAAAGAAGAACTGGATATAGAAGTAGTGAAGTAAAGAATATCACTTCTTCTTTCTCTCTATAATTTCTCTCTCTAGAGTTTCAGTGAATTCGTAAGAAATAATGAAGGAATGAGCTTCTATTTATAGGAGAATGGATTGAATAATAACTAATTTATGAACGGCCCAGATTGATTTACCTTTAAACGGACGGTCCATATTAAAACTTAAAGCAACGGTCCATACTGATTCACTATTAAAACTTTAAACCAGCGATCCGTATTGATTTACTATTAAAACTTTAAACCAGCGATCCATATTGATTTACTATTAAAACTTTAAACCAGCGATCCATGTTGATTTACTATTATAAATTCAACCAATGGTCTGAAAAATTAGCACATCTCCTCATGGAATAATATTGTACCCAAAAATAATTTGGACCGAAAAAAATATATTGTTCGGATGAATAGTAACCCATGAAGAGTAACTCGTGAATAGTAACTCATGAATAGGAACTCATGAATAGTAAGTCGTGAATAGTACTCCGACACAAAAAGTGTCCCGAATACCCGATTGAACAATATAACCTCCAGACATCAATTATCATCGGAATAGATGTCGATTTCTACTAACACAAATAATCCCAACACAATAGAACTATCAAATTCATCTTTAATCAACACGAACTTATTCATCATTAATATTATAACTCACAATATTTAACAATCAGGTTGTTCCCAAGAAAGAGGGGGCTTTCCAATAAGGATTTCTCCCTATTGGCGAGCAATTAGGTGACCAAACCTCTCCTTGACAGAACTTCTAGACATTGTAAATATTGAAATTTAATAATATGAATAACTTTTTTGTCTCAATTATTGATTTAATAATATAACATATAATGCAAATGATATTGTGACAATAATCGAATCAATAATATGAGAGATATGATGCAGCAATTACTGTAGCAATAATTGAGTATAACTGAGTGATTTCTCACGAAGCATCAATAATCACTCACCAGTATTGCTTCTTGTACGCAACCACGCCAGACATCAGACTTTTACTACCGAGTAGTTCAACAAGATAATGATAAAACTTCCGCCGTTATTTTCATAAAAATATTTTTGTCATTTTCTCAATCCAACAATAATTACATTTGTGGGGTCCACCAATGATTACTTGTGGTTATATTTAATATTCCTCGCTAAAACGAATATTCCCCAACCAATCGAATATAATACAACAACTTGCATACTTTGCAAAATTTATAAATACTACCCAAAATTATAACATTATCTCAAATCCACACCATAATATTCAAAAAAATATTTCTAGAAAATTAAATCTTTATTCATAAAATCTGGGGTCTCACATTATATATATTCATTTACTTTAAATAACTAAATGTACATAAAAGTCTTCAGATACATACATAAATGTACATAACTAATTGCGTGATAATAAAAATAAAAATAAAATAGTTATAATAATAATAATAATAATAATAATAATAATAATAATAATAATAATAAAATAATATTAATAACAATAAAAATAAAAATAATAATAATAACAATTTGTTTTAGTACAAAATGATGTATGATATAGTTATAAAATAATATAAAAAAATACAAACTTTATTTTTTAAAATTAGAAACAGCTAAAAGTTCATTGATTTTCAGTGTTATTAACACTATAAATTGCCCAAAAGCCTATTTTACCCCTACGGTCCTAAAAGTTACAAATTACATGCGACTTGAGATTGTTGTAAATATCCACGGCCCTATTTTACTTTTACTTTTACTTTTATTTTTATTATTATTATTATTTATTATTATTATTATTATTATTATTATTATAATTATTATTATTATTAATGTAATTGTTATTATTATTATTATTATTATTGTTATTCGTACTATTATTATTTTTATTTTTATTTTTATTATTTTATTTTATTTTATTTTATTTTATTTATTTTATTATTATTAGTGCTTATTGTTATTATTATTACTATTATTATTGTTATTATTATTACTATTTTATTTTATTTTATTATTATTACTATTATTATTATTATTATTATTATTATTATTATTATTATTATTATTATTATTATTATTATTATTATTATTATTATTATTATTCTTATTATTATTATTGTTATTGTTATTGTTATTGTTATTGTTATTGTTATTATTATTATTATTATTATTATTATTATTATTATTATTATTATTATTATTATTATTATTATTATTATTATTAGTATTAGTATTATTATTATTATTGTTATTATTATTATTAGTACTACAATTGCTAATGTTAGGCAAGATGAGGATTTGTATTTTAATTTTTTGGGGAAAATAAAATGTTTTGATATAATGATTAATTCTTGCAAGATATTAACAGTTGACTTGTGTTGCTCCAGTGATCATATGACCAAAGTTCCAAATGTGAGGTTGCGAGTTCAAATCCGTGCGAAGGCAATTTTTTGGAAAAATTTAACAGATGCCACGTCATTAGCTAAATCATGTCAAATTACAATATAAAATACCACGTATGCCACGTAGGCGCCACGTGTACCACGTCATCTGGTCAACGCACATGTGGCGCCTGGGGGTTCAAAGTCCAAATTTTTGAATAGAAATGGGCTCAGTTTGCGTTGACCGAAAGAAAGGGGCTCAATACCCAAACACCACTAAAGTTTAATGGTCGACTTTACATTTAACCCAGGTCTGTCTTAAACATGGGTCGCACCTTATTTCAAATGCAGGTCATGTTCAAATTCAAAATTTAATGTTCAACAAACCCAATTGAAACCCTAATTTGTAAAACCCAAATCAAAACCCAATATCCAAAAATTTGATTATATATACATATATAGAGAGAGAAAGATCTAGAGAGAAAGATGTATAGAGATCGTTTGCCCAATTTAGTTCTTTATATTTCAATTGCTTACTCAAAATCAAAATCTATAAAACTTCTTGCATCCTTCGTGGATAATGAATGAGCTTTTGATGGTGAAGGTGCACGGGTGGTTATGCCATTAGTGAGGAAAAAAATAAAGGAAGTGAAGAAAGAAGATGTGAGAACCAGAAGGAAGATGATGAAGGGGTTGTTGTTATATTATTTTTTTGACTAAAAGACAAATTGCACCCGAAATTTTACACTAGTGTTGATTTTTTCACCCCAAACTAAAAAAAGGTGTCTAATTACACTCCAAACTTTACTTATGCTTAACAAAAGGCACACTTTCGTCACTTAACCAGTCAAAAGTGACTGGCTAAGGTACACATGTGGATCTGAAGGGGTATTTAAGTCTTTTCCTTCTTATCTTCTCACTTATTAGCAGGACTGACAGAACAACAAAAATAGATCATCCAGGTACAGAGCAAACACAAAAACACAAGCACATACTAAATTTCAAAATCTAATATTTGAAAACATTAAACTAAGTTTGGGACATAATGAAAACCAAATACATATAATTTCACCATGAAAAGAACCGTTATGGCCTGATTTTAGAGCTAAACAATAAGCATATAACAGCTCTAACCAAAATTCTGAAGCCATAAAACATACCAACTGACTCGCTACATCTTGTCCACCACCATTAAATCTTGAACTAACAATTACCTCAGCCACGATTAAGAGTTTGAAGGCTACATCTTGTCCACCACCAGTTGACCTTGCTCATGAATCAACTCTATCCGCTTCGCGTAAAACTTATATTCCATTACACGAATATCCTTCCATTTCTCCTCCAACTGACTCGCCTTATCTCTCCCAATCAAGCTAATTCTTTCCTTCACAAAATTCTTCAAGCTAGTCCACCTACACCTACATCTACACCACCAGTAAGTCCACCTCCACCTACACCACCTGCAAGCCCAATTAAATCCATATCTCCACCACCAGCAAGTCTACCTACACCTATACCTACACCATTAGCAAGTCCACCCACGCCACCCTCAAAACCACCAAAGAATTCAGCACCACCTCCACCAAAACCACTAGATAATACACCACCCCCACCTTCCCGCCTCTAGAAAATCCGCCACCACCACTATCATCAAAACCACCAAAGATTTCACCCCCACCATCAGAATCTAATACACCAAAAAATTTACCTCCACCACCAGAGGCAGAACCTCCTAAAAATCTAAAATTTCACCTCCGCCGCCCCCAACTCCTAATATTACCCCTTCACCTCTAGTGTTTTCACCATCCTCAAATTCTCCTACCAAATTGTCTCCACCATCACCACAAAAACAAGTGTCCCCTCTACCTCGTTCACTTGTCCCCCCATCATCCCCTTCTCCTCCTTTGCCTTATCAAGTTCTAATACCACCATCAAATAACTTGCCTACCAACAAGTCTAACACACCCTCGAACTCTAGTTCCATAAAAAATAATGGCATTGGTACTAGAGGAACATTAGCCATTGTTTTGGAAGCCATACCTGAATACGGGTCAAACCCTTCCGTCTACTGGTAATCAATCATCCCTTTTAGTATCTCAATTTCATCGTCCTCGCTCCATAGCCGATTAATTGCAGACTTTTGCTCCTCGATTGGATCATCCTCCCCATCCCCGTTCGAGACCTTACTCTTCTTTTTCCCTAAATCCTTTTCATTCTGCTCAGTACCAGTTAGGCGCTTAGCAGATGGCTTCAGTTGGGTAGATTTCAATGTTGGTTTCTTATGTTTAGGGGAATTTTCCATCGGTTTGGAGATAATGGGTCTGACGGTACAAGCAGAGCATGTAGGAGAGTTTTGGTAGCTTGTTCCAGCTCAATGTTTGAGAAGATAAGAAGGAAAAGACTTAAATACCCCTTCAGATCCACATGTGTGCCTTACCCAGTCACTTTTGATCGGTTAAGTGACGAAAGTGTGCTTTTTGTTAAGCATAAGTGAAGTTTGGGGTGTAATTAGATACCTTTTTCAGTTTGAGGTGCAAAAATCAATAGTAGTGTAAAGTTTGGGGTGCAATTTATCTTTTAGTCTATTTTTTGACTTTGTTTAGTTAATTACTTAAGTTTCTGTTATGTTTAGTTAGCTTAATTTATATTTTGTTTCTTTACTAAAAAAAGTAACTATATGTTGTGTCTTTGTTGGGTAAATTGATTGATTAAGTATTAAAGTTATTAATTTTTCTAAGTGTAATTTTTTAATTTGTCTAAATAATTTTATTAGTTTTTCTAAGTAATTTTTGAATTTGTTTAAATAATCTTATTAATTTTTTAAAGTAATTTTTAATTTATTTAAATAATGTTATTAGTTTTTTAAATTTAATTATTTAATTTGTAATAATATTTATATTTGTTTTTCTAAGTATAATTTGTTAATTTGTGTAATAATTTTTATTAGTTTTTCTAATTGTAACTTTGTAATTTGTTTAAATGTCATTATTTTCTTATACTTTTTAGCGCATATTTTATTATAAATACTTTATTTTCTAATTTTATAAACTTAATTGATCTTAAGATTAAAATTTTATCACTCTTTTTCTATTGGAGGAATCGATTGATTAATTATATAACTTATTTGTTGGGAAAACTATACAACTTGGCCTTTGTTGCTTGGGTAGTCTTGTAACTAATATTTCATATAATTGGTTTTGGGATCAAATCCATGGAATAAATATATTTTTTATGAAATTTGAGTTTAAATACACATGGGGTAAAATGAATATGTTGCTTCTAAATTTTAGGTGTTTTTGGGTATTGAGACCTTTTTCTTTTGGTCAACGCATATCGAGTCCCTTTGTTCGAAAATTTGGATATTAAACTCTTAGGTGCCACATTGGCGTTGACCTGCTGATGTGTCACACGTGACACCTTCGTGGCATCTCTGACGCATACATATTCCATTTAATTTTCCACATGTTCAGTTGACGTGGATGTTTTCTAATTATTTGCCAAAAAAACTTGTCCTACCCATAATTTGAACTCAAAACCTCCAATTTAAAATCTTGGTTATAAGACCACCCGAGCACCACAGGCCTAACTTTTAAATTTACTCAAGAATTAAGTTTTATACCAAAACAATTCATTTCCCCCAGCCCTACCAGATTATTACTTCGTTCGTCCCAGTATAAAAGTCCTTATTACTATTTTGGATAGACACATGTTAAATGTCCTCTTTCCTTTAATAACCAAATTTTTACACAATTTTTCCTATTATACCCTTAGCATTAAATATTTCATATTTTTCTTATTCTAATTCCCTCTCCATATTCAATAAATATAATTAGTTATGTGTTCAAAATATTATGAATTGAAAAGCTAGAAAGTCACTCTCTCACCTACATTGAAAATGATTAATGACATATTATTATGGGCAATTTTTTCATTTCATTCATCTTCTTAATATGTGTGAAAAATTCACCAGGACTTTTATCCTGGGACGGAGGGAGTAAAAGACAAAGATAACCATTAATTTACAACACTGTTATCTCCATTGTTGTCTCTCTCATCTAAAGCTTACCAATTTCAGATCTCCAAAATTAGGATTTGCTAAATCAATAAGGGTTGCTAGTTTTGGGATATGAAACGGCCAAAACCAGGAAATCGCACCCATCAAACTCCATTTCTCTTTCATGGAAGACGATGACGAGTTCGGAGATTTGTATACGGATGTCCTCACACCCTTTACGATTTCCTAGGTTTCGACCCCAAAAAGTTCTGATTCAAAGTGGCGACTAGGGATTTGGATCAAAGTGAGGAGGTGAAACGACTAAATTTTTTAAAATTTGAATTGTTATGATGCCTAGTTTTAATTTAGATTCAAATCTTTATTTGGAAAAAGTAAGATCGTATTTATAAGATTTTGAAGAGTAAAAATCAAAGGCTTGGTTTGGTTCGTGGATTTGCTTAGTGTTGTTTTTGTCCCTCCATTAAATTTATGTATCAACTGGTTAGGATCTGCATTGCTTAGTAGTTTGTACCCATATTGACTATTTAATCTTACAGATTAACAATTAATTAAAGCGGAATAATTAGGAAATTACTGAATTTCACTGTGACATCGTGCACATTGCTATTATTTATGAACATAATGACTATTTTTTTGGGTTCATGAACATTACCCATATTTAATAACTATTAGGTTTGTGGAATCTTTTGAGGATTCGGCTCTAAAATTGTTTGTTGATTAAAATTGCTTGGTTGGCTATACTGTTGTATAGGGTTGATTTGGGGGTTTTAATGGCTGTTTTTTTTTGTGGGTTTCTTATATAGGATGATGCTTGTATAAGGGTTCCACCCCCTTGTTTCTCTTTGATCGTTGTAAAAGTAATGTGCTTGTTATTCATAAATCACTTTCTTATTCAGTAGATTCTAAAATGAAAAAAATTAGGTAGTTTTATTATTGTTATTGTTATTATTATTATTATCATTATTTAATTTATTATTATTATTTTTGTTATTATTATTATTATTATTATTGATATTATTATTATTGTTATTGTTATTATTAGTATATTTATTATTATTATTATTATTATTATTATTATTATTATTATTATTATTATTATTATTATTATTATTATTATTATTATTATTGTTGTTGTTGTTGTTGTTATTGTTGTTGTTGTTGTTATTAGCATTATTATTATTATTATTATTATTATTATTATTATTATTTATTATTTATTATTATTATTATTATTATTGTTATAAAATATTTATTAAAATAATTCTCCTCCCCCTCTGTTTGTCATCTCTTTTTGTTTTATTTAGTTGTTATGAATTGATTTAGTATATAGCAATATTCTTTGGGTAATTTAGTAGTTAAACTTATGGTGTTGCAGTGGTCTTTTGCCTAAAACCTCAAACTTGAGGTTTTGGGATCAAATATGGGTAGTGACATCTTTTTAGGAATTAATTTGATTAAAGTTGACGTCAACGGTGCCACGCATGACATGTCAGCAGGTTAATGCCATTGTGGCACCTAGAGGCTCAATATCCACATTTTCTGTAAGATCCCAAATTTTATGAATAAAAATTTAATTTTTTGAAATACTTTTTTAATATTAAGGTGTGAATTTGATATAATGTTATAGTTGTGGGTAGTATTTATAAATTTTGCAAAGTATGCAAGTTGTCATAAAATATTCGATTGGCCTGGGGAATATTCGTTTTATCGTGGAATATTAAATGACGACTCAAGACAATCATTTGTGGACCCCACAACGGAATTATTGTCTGAGTTAGAAAATGACAAAAATATCTTTTTATAAAAATAACGGCAAAAGTTTTACTGTTAAACTGTTGAAATACCTGGTGGTAAAAGTACAGTAATACGCGTGGTTGCATAGTAGCACACAGTATTAATTATTGATGCTTACGTGAGAAGTCACTTAGTTATACTCAATTATTACTGCAGTAATTGCTACATAATATCTCTCATATTATTGATTCAATTATTGTCATAATATCATATGCATAATATTTTATATTATTAAATCAATAAATGAGACGACAAAGTTATTGATATTATTATTTACATTATTGACGATGTCTAGAAAGGTCTGTCGACGAAAGGGGTTTGGTCACCTAATTGCGCGCCAATAGGGAAAAATCTTTATCGGAAAGCCCCCTCTTTCCTGAGAATGATCTGGTTGTTAAATATTATGAGTTATAATATTAATGATGAATAAGTTCGTGTTGATTAAAGATAAAATTGTTGATAAAAATATTTCCATTGTGTTGGGATTATTAGTGTCAGTGGAAATCGACATTTATTTCAATAATAATTGATTTCTGGATGTTAAATTGACCAAACGGGTAATTAATCGAATAATTGAGAATTACTGTTGGTTCACATGTATGGAACTATTGATTCACATGTATATACTATTAGGGGATGTGGTGCAAGGTTGATAATACTTGAAGGACTAAATTAAAAATGGAGGTATAGATGAAGGTACTATACTATAATAATTCGAGCCCCTAATCATGCAATTATTGAAACTATATTTTTCTATAAATAGAAGTTCATTCTTCTTTCATTCTCACCAATTCACTAAGACTCACAAGAGCAATTATAGAGAGATAAGCTAGCGAGAGGAAGAAGAAGAGTATTCTGCTACTTCACTATTGCAGTATCCAGTCTTCTACTAAAGTAAGGGGTATTATTTATTTCATATTCGCTTACGATATTATTTTTCGTATTCGTAAGAAATTTTATTTCGTTCAATATTCGTAAGAAATAATATTTTCTTCCATACTCTGTAGTATGTAAGTAATATTATTTCCTTTCAGATTTCAAATTTTATACTCATTTTGTTAAAATATTGCTTCTATACTCTGTGAAATTAGTAGAATATCCTTGAAATTTGTGCTTCATCTAGTATCGTTTCACAAGAATATTTTTCTGAATATTCTTGTTAAGTTTTAAGCTTTTCATGCCGGAGTACTATTCACGGGCATTATTCATTTATACGACACTATTCATACGTACGACACTATTCACATAGTACTATTCATGCGCACTATTAATAAATACGGTACTATTCATAAAGTACTATTCACAGGGTACTATTCATGAAGTACTATTCACTCGAGTACTATTCACCCGGAGTACTATTCATGATAAAAATTGATTTCTTTTCGGTCTAAATCATTTTTGATACAATATTATTCTTGAATTTTACTCCACAAAGTAGTATCATGTTGACAATTTGGATATTATTGAATTCTGGATAAATTAAATTATAAATCTTTAAAATTTATCCTTGCTGTGACACCCCCAAATCAAGGTACTTCATTCCCACAAGATTTGGTGCTCACTATCCATACATTCATACTATCTACCCAAATAAAATAATATTTAAACCATAATCCTCCCTTTAAATAGGATTACATCATTAAATTCAAAAACGCCCCAAGTTGTCTAACCTTTAAACATTATATAAGTGCGGAAATAACATTATTACATCACGTCATTATTTAAAAGTATATGATCATCACAATAAATAAAATTACAAGTCTGCATCACTTGTACATTTTTTCCTTTCCTTTGCTAGTTGAAGGCTCATCTACCTTCTCAACTTTAGCTGCAATGAGTATATAAATATGCAAGAGTGAGCAAAACAATTGCTCACTGGATATAACAATGAATCAAAATAATAATAATAATAATAATAATAATAATAATAATAATAATAATAATAATAATAACTGCCAACAATAGGCTCATCAAAACTGAATAGTACTCTAACGATGATAATCAAAACTGGAATCCAAAATATGGAATATATCTAACTAAGGGTCATAAGACCATGAACTATGTCCACAGTTGCGAGTAATCTTTCAACTCCAACTTTAACAAATATAAGACTATAAGGACTCCTCGCACTTAGGGGATCACCCTTCGCATACAATGTATTGTGTACAAACATTTCAACGCTAAGCGTAAATTATCCCCTAATAATAATAGGGTTGTTCATCTCAGTATTTAGAGTACAAGTCCGCACCAAAGAAAGTTTGGTTTGGATAAGCTTTCAAGGGTAATTTGAAGTTTAACGAACATCAACTAGAGGACTAGTTGAATCAATAGTGTTTAATAACACCACAGTTGTTTAATAACAACATAACATAGAATAATTGAGAATCATAGGTGAACTGACTATACATATTAAACTCATGCTTGAAATAACTATAGAGCATAAGTATTCAACAAAATGAATAAAATGGTAAACCTTTTCTTGAACAATAAATAAGCTAAGGTTAGGGTCTTATAACATTAGAAATAAAACTACTGAACGTACATTAACTGATAGCAAGCTGAAAACTAAAAACTTGCCCAACATGGTATTAACTCATGCAAAGAATTAAAACAGCTCAATAATAGAGACGAGAGTTCAAAAACTGCGTTCATTATACAAAAATAGAACTTAAGAAACTTGCTTAACTATAAACAAGTTAGAATGAATCAACCATAATGAGAATTCCAATAACATTAGAGTTAAAGTTTCCTCAACTGAAATTTAGGAACAATTGACTTGTTCAATAACAGTTTAAGATAGAAAACTTGCTCAATCAAAAGAATAAAGCTACACAATGTAATAATACAACTAGCTCAATGAAAGTGTAGAGTTAGAAAACTTTCTTACTGTAAAAAGAGAAATTTAGAAACTTGCCTCGAGCGTAAGCTATAAAATTAAACTCACAATCACCTACACATAGGTTTAGAACCACAATATCTCTTAGACATACTAAAATACCACAACATATGGATTTCTAGTTAGACTTGTTATGTTAACACAAGCCTTAAGCTACTATTCAAATATCAGAAAATCCAAGTGTTAATCTTCGTAACACCTATTTATTATTTATCATGCTTAATAAATCAAAACATGTCCCTTGTAGACACTCGAAATTTTTCGCGTGCACTGCTCACATTAACATTACAGGAGGCGATTCGCTTTTCTGAGATATATACTCGAAGCGACTTACATCCATTCTGGATACTACCAAAAGTGTAGTTCCAACCCGGAATACAAACCGGGAACATCAGTTCCAACCCGAAACACAAACCGGGAACTTCATCTCCAACCCGGAACACACACCAAGAATGTCATTTCCAATCTCGGAGATAACCCCGAGGTTTGCAAGATCAAAAGACCGGTAACAACACCGGAGAGGACAGTTCTGTCTCGGTGATAACACCGTGAAGTTCAGTTCCAGTCCTAGAAACAACACTGGGAGTAACAACTCCATCCTTGGTGATAGCCCCAAGGGATGCTTTTGTAGTTCCGGCGATAACTCCGGAATCGTTTCAAACACATGCGATCAGCTTCAAGCTCAGATCTCCTACCGAGGCAATCATACCTCAGACCCGGAGCTAACAACGGGCAGATAGGTTCTTTCACAGATGACCTTGTGGTATTCAAACACTTGCAACAGTCTAATCTCAGATGTAACCCTGAGCAACGTCTGCTTTCTGCTCAAACTGGCGATAACCCCGGTAAGGAGTCAAAAGCGTCATCTTACCGCCTCAACAAGATGATATCGTGGCATACCAATAAGTAGTCCAATCTTAGATAAAACCCTGAGCAACATCTACTTTCAACTCAAACCGACGATAACCCCGGTGAGGAGTCAAACATCATCTTGTCTCTTCAACACCAGCGCGTCGTCTCGACACTTCATACATACATACATACAATAATGTCCCACAAGAACTGAGGAGTAACAATCCCGAGTGACTATTACGCGTGGCAGTAATTTGGATAGAATTTGAAGCTTGAAGACCATGGGCATAGACCCGTCTTCCTGACTTCGTACAACCTCTAATCTATGTAATTGCATAACTCTCGACACAAGCGATCCGAAGAAGGTTAGATATACCTCGTTCGAATGCTTGGATTGAAGTTCTGTAAGTTTGAACGGACATTATAGTGCACGAATGCACGTACTACGAGACGACGGGACCTGCAAGGATCGGATGCACCACGACACCGTTAGGGTAATCATGCAATGCCGCCGCAGTGTACTCCGCTGCCATCCGTTTATATATACAATCCTTGGGGTCAGCCATTTGAAAACGGAGAAGAGAGAGAAAAGGCGACGAAGCCCTGTCCATTTTACTCTGCATACACATCTTTTGAGTGTTTCCTCACTTTTAAACACTTGTTAGCTCACATATAGCTATGTTTTATCCGGCGGGAGCTGAGTGTTTATCCATTTAAAGTCATAGAAGTCTACTTTGGCAGTCCACTGTAAGCCTTCTCACATTATATAAAGTCTCCTTCTCACATTATCACACACTGTTGTACACGTTGAGAGTCGTGTGAGTGTGTTTGCCCAAACTTCGGTCCGTGGTTTTCATTTATGTCTGTATATATGTACTTATATATATATATAAGTATATATTTTTATATGGATTAACATTATCGAGTTATGCCTCGATTGAGCCTAGACTTCGGTCTGGAGCGTTTAATTGCTTATATATATATAACTGTTGTCAGACATATCTGATGAGCCTGAATTTTACATCCGGAGCATTTACTCGCTTTTATATATATATATATATATATATATATATATAAACTCATATATATAATTGTTGTCGGACATATCCGATGAGCCCGAATTGACATCTGGTGCGTTTATTGTTTTTATATATATATTTGTACATATATATATATATATATTTACATTTCTGTCAGGCCTGGAGTTTACTTCGTGGCCTTTTACAGCTTTATTTACATTTTGTTTCGCTTTGGAGTTTACTTTGTGGCAGTTGATCGCTTTTATGACTTTATTTACATTTCGTCACACCGAGTTTACCATGTGGTGGTTGATCATGTCCATATATATATATTTACCGCTTTTATATATTTACATTTTCGATCCCCCATAGAGTTGCTTCGTGGTGGTTGAGCATGTCTGTATATATATATTTACAGCTTTTATATATATATAACTGCTTACTGCTCTCCATACAAATTGCAATATCATGTGAGCCTAGGAATCATGTGAGCACAAATTCAGTCTACTGAATCTAGATTCGGTTCCCATGATGGACCTATTTTTCAGTTGTAAGTAGCTTGTACATTATTTTACAATGTGTGAATTTCCTTGGATGACTGTCATGCCCATGAGGAGTTCGGCACTGCTGTATATTATTTTCTCGAGAATGCTTCGTATCTCGAAAATAAAAGTAAACAAGCCGAACATTTAATAATAAAATGGAAGTATAAAAAGGTCTCAATTCCTATTGAGTATAGGGTTTGAAAACCTCTTTTACAAAACTTCATTGATATATCTTGGTTAAAACTGAATTTTTCTATAAAATTCAAACCTTGTGTATATAGGTACGAACGAGGTCTCGCACTACTTTCAAATAATTGCACATTGATCCACACACACACACACATTCATATAACAATTTCTTTGAAAAGTTGCGGTCACCGTGGCAACACGGATGTCGGGGGGTGCCTAACACCTTCCCTCCGCATAATCAAGCCCTCAGACCCAAAATGAATCTTGGTTTCACAGACCCGTCTAGCAGTGTCAAAATACTAGGTCAATGTGCAAACTTTTTGGTTGCGTTGGTCCAACCAGTTAAATACACCAACTGGCGACTCTTAATGTCAAATCGTCGACATTATACATGTCAAACCTTTTTCACTTGTTTTTTCAAAAAAATCTCACATTAACATGAGAACACCAAGGAACAAGTAACGAAAAGGGATATCAAAAAATCCCAGCATCGACAGGTGGCGACTCTACTGGGGACTCCAGTAAGAGGGCTTAAGCCGATATTACATGCTTTTCAAAATTGTTATATGCTTGTGTGTGAATGTTGAATTTACATTTATGATGAATGTGTACGAATGCATCTTAATTACTATACTGCTAAATATCTATCTGTGATGTTAGTGCTTCGCACATGTCATCATTTTGCATAAACGGTGAGACACGTTGTATGTGAATGTATGTTGTGTGGTCCCTCCACCAGAAGGCTATCTTGTCGGTGTTTGATTACTGGACTCGTGGGAAGAATGATTCCCTGGGGCTCAGGAAAGGCACCACTCAGATTCGCTCTAGTTGAACGACCGGATTAACTTCCCGTCAAGTAGATTGCAATGATCTGGGAACCTTCATGCCAAAAAGCCGCGAGAGTAACCCTAAGATAGGTCAGCCTCTGATAAACCAAACGCGGAGGAAAGTCTCTTCATACTTTTCATTTTCAATTACTTGTAAAAGCATTTACTTGTAATTTTATTCTATGTTCATCCATATGTAATGGAAAATATGAAGAATATCTGTATATGAATGACATGTTATCAATTAACAACCGGTTTTGCATGACACGTAAGTCTTTTGTAGGGAAACAATTGGGTATGTTACCTGCTCAAAATCCAAAAAGGCCACAGGCCTACAGCCAATCATGTCTTCTTCTGACCAGTCTAATACTATCTCCCGAGAAGAATTTGATGGATTGAGTAAACAAATTATGAGACTTGGCCGTTTCTATCGAAAAAGAATTGCACCACCACCACCTGTGGTACGAAGATACCTACACATACAGAATCCCCTACACAAGGAGGAGTTCAAGGTCCAGAAAAAACAATTCCGGAACCTCAGTTGGATACAACCAACAAAGATCCTGAAAACACCCATCTCAAAGGAGATCCAGACAACGGTGATATCAGGAAGAAGGTCCTTCAAATGGAGGAAACTATTCGTGTTCTCAAAGGGATTGGAACATATGATAGTGTTTCATATACAGACCTTTGCATATTTTCTGGTGTTCATTATCCAGAGAAATTCAAGATCCCTGATTTTAAGAAATATGACGGATTAGGGGATCCTTATACACATTTAAAAGTGTTCATTGGAGAACTTGGGTCTTACGTAGAAAATAAAAAGCTCGTAATGCAAATTTGCTTTAGAAAAGTCCGATTCGAGAAGTTCTGCTCATGGTATACCAGATTAGACAACTCAAAGATCCATAGCTGGGAAGAGCTGGCTCATGCCTTCCTTACTCAATACAGTTTTCAATCTCAGATGGCTCCTGACCGGTACCAAATTACCAAGGTCAAGAAACAGTCTAATGAGTCATTTAGAGAGTACGCTCAAAGGTGGAGGCGCCTTGCTGCTCAAGTTATTCCTTCCATGACGGAATCAGAAATGGTCATGACTTTCATAGATGTACAGGAAGCTCCTTTCTATGAAAGAGTTCTAGCTGGTATTGGCAAACCATTCTCTGAAATGATCAAGCACGGAGAAATGGCTGAGATGGGATTGAAATCCGGTAAAATTCAAGACCTAGCCGCTCTTAAAGTTGTTACTGAGCACATCCAGTCCGGATCTTATGGAAACAACCCCCGGAGGGTCCATAAAAAGAAAGAGGAGGATGTTTCCTTGATACTACAATGAAAAAAAGGCAATCAAAGCATACCTATGCTGAGGAGAAACTACTCCCCTTTTCTAGCACAATTTTCAAACCCTCCATTGTCTAAAAGTGGAGAAGTAAAGCGGCCTCAAACGTTCACACCCTTAGGGGACTCGCTCGAGAATGTTCTTGCTCTTCTGACTGCTCAGAAGAAAATTACACATCTTCTTCCACCAACCACCCCTAATGGGAGGGGTTTTAATGCTACTCGGAAGTGTGCCTATCATGCCGGAGCACCTGGACATGATACTCAAGATTATTGGGCCTTGAAGCATAAGATTCAAGATCTAATAGACAATGGTGAGATCGTGGTCACCAAACCAGATCAACCTCATGTGCAAGATAACCCTCTTCCTCAACACAAAGAAGAAGAGGTCAGCATGATCAGTTGGAGCACTGTATAAGGTTCCAATTCTAACGACGAATCATCCCAACCCATCAAAGACGATGTTGACAAATGGGATTATGTAAAGTTCCAGTTTACCATGGAATGAAAGATGAAAGCTCTTTCCAAATACATTGAACAACTGGCAGAACTGGTGACCCACCAGCATCAAGTCACACGCCAATTAATCAGGCAGGAGCGTGCCTATATTCTTCCTTTTGTTATTAATGCCTCCTCACCACCTTTAGAAAGTGAAGCTATGGAGGATAAGGTTGCGAAGAGAGCAAATGCTAAAGCCCGTCAGGATTTTGCCAATCAGAGGGAATTCACCTATTTGGGCCAATCTATGGAGGAGATATTACAGATGTTGATCAACAAAGGAAGAATTACCTTCCTTCTCCCTCCAATCAATCCCAGTTCAGGATGGTTCAATCCTGATGAAATGTGTCGATATCATTCACATTCTCGTGGTCACGGCACAGAAGAATGTTGGACACTCCGCCATCTCATTCAGAATCTTATTGATAGCGGTGTCCTGCAAATAGCAGATGATTACACTGTACAACTCAAGGGTGGGAATGCATGTCCTACCAAATGGAAGGGATCAGAAGCAGTTATATCTGAAGTGGATGATGAGACTGTCAAAGTATTTTCCATACAACTAATTTAACTCAAAGGAGCTGACAATCCTTTGAAAGTGGCCGCACCAGAGCCAGTTTCTTTATCTTGCAGAACATAATATCCTGTTGTCAGCTTACACAACGTTCCATGGAATTATGGAGAAGCTGAAGGATCCACTTCTAATACTATCACATGTTGTCGAAGGAAAATCCACCGTATCTTCCTCAACGGGTTATTAAACCTACTTTACGAAGTTAAAGGAAAAGTGCCCATGGAGAAGATTGAAAATTCCTCCGCATTATGGGCCATAATGAAGCCAAAGTGGTTTTAAGCTTCATGAGAAGCTCCACACCAGATTTCAATCATGGACTTGGTTTTTCTTCTAAGGATCATCTAAGATCTTATCAAGGTTTTAGAAGAAGCCTATTTGCCAAAATCAGTAGACGTGGAAAAATTTCAACATTTGGTTGATCACATTTTCAACAACAATGTGATATCCTTCACTGACGACGACATACCTCCCGAAGGGACAGGTCATTGCAAGTCATTGCATATTACAGTTTTGTCTTCCGGGTACATGCTAGCTGGAGTTTTGATAGATGGAGGCTCATCTCTAAATATTTGTCCTTATGCCACCTTGGTGAAGATGAATGTCAATCTCAGGCGGATCTAAAGCAGCCATACGGTTATCAGAGCTTTTGATGGATCCCGACGAAATGCCGTCAAAAAGATTAAATTTCCAATTGAGATTGGTCCAAATACATTCAATGTATCCTTCCGCATCCTCAAGATAGACTCAGGATACAACCTGCTATTGGGGAGACCATGGATACACATGGCTGGAGCCGTTCCCTCCACGCTACATCAACAACTCAAATACATTATCAATAATAGTCTAGTCACTATCAACGCTGAGTCGGATTGTCCTGAACCAGGAACTCTACCAATCATCAGCTTCAATTCAGAAGTTGAACCGGCCAGTTTCCATACTTTGGAAGTGAGTAACACGCAATACCATTCTATTAGAGCGCCACTTCCCATACCCAAGATTTCTGCCGAGGTTATGTCGACCACTCAAGAAATGATGTCGTTGGGTTATCAACCTGGACAAGGGCTTGGTAAAGATAAGCAGGGTATTAAGCACCCTATCCAAGTGTCCAGTCAAATTGGAACAGCCGGACTAGGCTATTCTGCCAATTCCACTTACAGGAATCCTCATAAGCATAAGCAGGTTCCTCAAGCTTTCGCCGCACAGCGATTTTCTATACCTTTACCCCATGAGCTAATGTAGTCTCCAGTAAAGGTGCCAACCCATGTTGTAGCCATGTTGTTTCCTAAACCAGTGCCAATCAAAGCTAAAGAGGTGCTGATTCCGGATCCCGAAGCAAAAGGAAAGGAACGGAAACATAAACATGACCTTGCCTTTATAATGGCAGGCCTACGCGTCATTGTTTATGACGAGCATACAAACAGATACACCCCAGACGATGATTGCCTAGATGTCATGGTTATCATTCGGGAAAATAAGGAAAATGATGATCCTTCCATCACTGCAGTCCATCAGGACTTTGCCCTCGACAATTGGAGCAGTACTCCATGCATTGGTCGACGAGGGTAAAATGGGCAGAAAATCCCTCTTCCATGTAGATAACTTTAATTGCTTGCTTTCCTTTACAGTACTAGCAATTATTTTATCAAGTATATGCTAACACTTTTGTATGATCGAACAGTTGCATATATTAAGTGAAAGCATCTTTTGTTTCAGGACTCTGAATTTAGGTGTGCATGTACTTGCTGATGAATGCCTTCTCTCCACAAGGGTTGTAACTTTGATGCAAAGTTGGACTCAGACTTGATGGACATCCAAGAGGACATTGAGACACCTCAAGAGATTAAGGAATGGGTCGCAGACAAACCCAAACCCAATCTTGATCAAACCACTTCTTTCAATCTTGGAACCTTAGACAACCCTAAGCTAATCCAAATTGGTTCAGACCTTACCATAAATCAATGGAATGACATGGTTGCACTATTAACCCAATTCCAGGATGTGTTTGCATAGTCTCATGAAGACATGGTGGGTTTGTCCATTGACATTGTTCTTCATTGCCTTCCCATCAAAGAAGGATTCAAGCTAGTCAGGCAAAAACTCAGGCGATTGAAACCTGAGTGGAGTTTAAAGGTCAAAGAAGAAATTGTGAAACAATTTCAAGCTGGCATCATCATGATATCTATATATCCGGAGTAGATATCCAACATTGTTCCCGTACCTAAACCAGGGGGAAAGGTGCGAGTCTGCGTGGATTACCGGGATTTGAACAAAGCTTGCCTTAAAGATAGCTTTCCCGTGCCCTTTATCCACATTCTTATTGACAATACTGCTCAATACGGCATGTACTTCTTTGCTGATTGCTTTACGGGGTACCATCAAATTATGGTCGCTGAGGAAGATCATGAGAAAACTGTTTTCATCACGCCTTGGGGAACCTTTTGCTACAGACGGTTGTCATTCGGCCTCATCAATTCCGGGGCAACCTATCAGCGAGCTATGATGGTTCTTTTTCACGATTTAATGCACAAAGAGATAGAGATCTACGTGGATGACATCATTGTCAAATCCCGGAAGGAGGAGCACCACTTAGACCATCTCACAAAACTTTTCAACAGGTTGCGTAAGTACAACTTGAAGTTGAATCCCGCCAAGTGCGCCTTTGGTGTTAAGTCAGGCAAGTTGCTAGGTTTCTTAGTCACCACAAAAGGATTGAATCGATCCTACCAAAATCCAAGCCATCAAGGAAATGCCCATTCCTCAGACAGAGAAGGAAATACGGGGATTTTTGGGAAGAATCAACTTCATTAGCAGATTCATTTCTCAACTCACAGCAACCTGTGAGACAATCTTCAAGTTGTTAAGGAAGAACTCCTCCATGAAATGGAACGATGAGTGTCAGGAAGCCTTCCTCACAATCAAAGAGCAACTGATTAACGCTCCTATTTTGGTACCTCCCAGGGATGATGTTCCCCTGTTCATGTACCTGTCCATAAATGATAATTCCATGGGCTGTATGTTGGGACAAAAAGACAATGGAGGCCAAGAAAGAGCTATCTATTACCTCAGCAAAAGATTCAGCATCAGTGAACACAAGTACACTCTGATTGAGAAGACTTGTTGTGCTTTAGCATGGGCTTCCATGAGGTTACAGCATTACCTCCATGGTCACACAACCCATCTCATATCCCGAATGGATCCTCTCAAGTATGTGTTCAGTAAGCCCACACTGAATTGTCGACTGTCCAGATGGCAGTTGATCCTATAGTAATTTGACATCGTCTATGTGATGCAAAAGTCTGTCAAAGGTTAGGGAATTGCGGATCAACTGGCCGTCGCACCTATAGGGGACTACAAACCCTTGGAAACGTATTTCCTCGATGAAGGGGTAATGGCAATTCAAAGAACAACATCAAGACAATACACGCCAGACGGAGAGAATGTATTTTGATGGAGCTATTAAATACGAAGGCTCTGGAGCTGAGCAGCCCCTAATATCCCAGACGGGAGATAGATTCGTCGCCAAGATTAAATTATAGTTTGTCAACACCAACAACACAAATTGAGTATGAAGGTCAGATCATGGGGCTAAAACTTCGCTCGCTCAATGGGCATCAAAGTTAATCGTCTTTGGGGATTCGAATTGGTAATCAAGCAATCCACGAGGAATCTATCAAACCAAAGAATTACATTTCTCGCCTTTACCATCCAAGAAGTTTTATAGATGGCTTTGGAGTTTGAAGAAATCTCCTTTTTACACATTCCTCGTAATAGGAATGATTTTGCAGATGCATTAGCAACGTTGGCCTCCTTGGTTTACATACCGGACAAGGAAAACATGCCAATCATCATGTTTACTCTGCAAAGAGCCCCAGTTTATGGGAATTACATTGGAGAAGTATCGGATGAACTACCTCCCATCCACAATCCTTGGTATCAGCACATCAAGGAATATCTGCGAGATGGATCTACACCCGCTGAGGTGAGCCTAACTAAGAAGAGGCAGATTCATCGACTTGCTATGAAATTCTACCTGAGCGGAGATGCACTCTACAAAAGAGATGCTGGATTAGGTCTTCTCAGATGTCTGGATAAAGACCAAGCTCAGAGACTCATGGATGAGATCCATTGTGGAGTATGTGGCCCTCACATGAGCGGACCCCTACTTGTCAAGAAGATCCTCAGAACGGGGCATTATTGGCTTACACTCAAAGCTGACTGTGATGATCACGTCAAGAGGTGTTATCAATGCCAGATTCATGGGAATGCTATCCACGCCCATCCAAGGGAACTCCACAATATGAGTTCACCATGGCCCTTCTCAATGTGGGGAATGGACGTGATCGGGCCCATCGAGCCCAAAGCCAGTAATGGACATCGATTCATATTTACCATAATCGACTACTTCACCAAATGGGTAGAAGCAGCATCCTTCCCCAGGGTTACTAAAGAATTTATCATTGCTTTCATCAGAAACAATGTCGTGTGTCGATATGGACAACCAGAGGTCATTGTGTCAAATAATGCTAAGAACCTCAACAACAAAATGAGGGAGGAGTTATGCAGAAAATTCTACATCAAACACCTCAACTCCATCATCTACCGTCCAAAGATGAATGGTGCTGTTGAAGAGGCTAATAAAAACATCAAAAAGATCATGCAGAAAATGTCCGCCAATCACAAAGGATGGCCTGACATTTTACCTCTGACTCTATTAGCCTACAGAACTTCCATGCGAACTTCCACTGGGGCAACCCTCTACTCATTAGTCTATGGGATGGAAGCAGTGCTCCCCATAGAGGTGGAAATGGAATCCCTCAGAGTTTTGATGGACGCTCAGTTGGGTGAAGACCAATGGGTACAAGACAGGTATCACCAATTGTCTCTAATAGACGAAAGACGATCCACGGCTATCTTCCATGGTCAGTTATATCAGCAAAGGATCGCACGATCCTACAACAGAAAAGTCCGACTACGGTAATTCAAACAAAATGACTTAGTTTTGAAGAAGATCATTGACAACCAAGATCAATCTAAGGGAAAATTCACTCCTAATTGGGAAGGCCCATTTGTTTTCAAGGAAGTATTGACAGGAGGTGCTCTCAGATTGCAGAAAATGGATGGCGATGAATTTCCACAGCTTATCAACTCGGACATCATGAAACGGTACTATGTCTGAAGTTACCATCAAACAAACATCCTGGTTTTGATCATCAAATCACCAGTCATTTCGGTTTTGAACCCTTTCCTTTCTACATACTCTTCCGCCCCTCAGGGAAACATACACTTCAAGCCAACAGTCTGGTTTTACCTCAATTCAAACCTTCCATACAATCTCGGTTATCCTGAAGATGGGATTTAACCTTTCACAATTTCGGTTATCCTGAAGACGGGATTGAACCTTTCACACTTGCAGTTTATCCTGAAGACGGGATTAAACTTTTCTACGCTTACGGTTTGTCCTGAGGATGGGATCAAACTTTTTACACACCTGCAGTTTATCCCCATTATGGGATTAAACTTTCCTCTCCCCGCAGTGTAGCCTGCACATGGGATTTATGCTTATCTTCACTGTGACGCCCCCAAAATAGGTATACATCACCCATTCTGAGTTGTCAATACATGGTACAGAAACAACTACAACTTTATTATTACAACAGTAAAACTGTGAGTTTGAATACAAATATTATCTTCTAGACAATATCTATACTCAAATAAATCCTCATCACATTTATTGATACATTATTTTACAAAAATGGTGAGGACTACTAAACAATTCTTTCTAAAACCTTCATTCCATACCCCGACTTGCATTTCGCTTATATTCTCGCCTCCCGAGAAGAAAAATGGAACAAAAAAGAAAAGGGTGAGCTCAACTAGCCCAAAGAAAGAATATTATGACTAAGATAATATACAACAAATTACCGTTAGTCTTCAACAGGAAAAATCTAATAGAATACAATAGACAACAAATTTTAAATCAATATTCGCAATGAAATAATAATTCATTAGAAGAGTTAAGTAGAGAATGCAAACTACTATCTTCTATATATGAATTTAAAAGTTCATCGTCTATCTTTTATCCCCGTAACATCAATCAATATATATCCGGAATCAACTATTCATCTTTGCACTCTGAGCCAAAGATATTCATCGATTGGTCAGTGTTCATCTAAACACTGTTCATCTTTGCACTACTACCAAAGATATTCTTCAGAAATCATTCATCTTTGCACCATAAAGCCAAAGATATTCAATAATATCATCATTTAAGATCGAGGATGATGAAAATATTTTTAAAGAAACGAATCCGGTGAAACAAAATGACAAGGATTAAGGATTAAGGATTTCGTACTTTGTTTTATCCATGTTCAAAAATACCTCAAAAATAATCATAGTGGTGTAAAATTCAAGAATGATCAAAACATGGATACAATCAAAGCTAGTATCCGAATAGATATTTTGGACAAAAAGAAGAAATTTTTTTTTTAAATTGAATAGTCAGATATCGTGAATAGTGCCGTACACGTGAATAGTAATCTCGACACCAAAAGATAGAAATTTCCCAAAAACATCTTCACGCTTCATTACTACGTGAATACTTCGTGAATAGTAACTCGTGAATAGTAACTCGTGAATAGTAACTCATGAATAGTAACCCCAGAGCATGAAAAAGTTTCAAATTTGATAAAAGTTCCAACCAATACTCAAAGATAGTGATATTGAAGAAATAATATCATTTGAGAAGAAAATAACACCCCTTACCTCGAAAGATTAGTACTTTAATTTGGAATACCGGGTATAGTCTTTGAAGGAACTTTTGACCGTCTAACAATACTCAAAGTATACTCACAAGAATACGCTCAATATATTGAGAGAGAAATAGAGAGAAACTTCAGTTTCTGGTGTGTTTTTCAATTCTAACCTAAGCACCCTATTTATAGAAAAATGCTTAGAACACCAAAGTAGAAAATTGAATATAATATTAATATATTTTTCACATTTTCTTTAGCCCACCTTAGACAACTGATCTCAGCCCATTTGAATCACATGTGAGGCCAACTTAGTTGCAAAAAACGTTTTTCTCAAAATAATTAACTAAAACTCCCAAAAATTAATTATTTCGGAACTTCGGAACTTCAATAATTCATAATAAATAGCCCTTTTATCAAAAAAAATTCAAATCTCGAGAGTTTTATAGGAAATTCAATTCTTTACAACTTTGCGAGAAGAAAGTTTTTCCGAATTCTAAATGAAATTAAGAAATCCACAAAGCAGGCGATTTTGTGCTATAATTAAATTTCGATCAATAAATGGGGTCCGCATGAGCATGTTTAACATGTTTTAAATATTTATTGCAACAAAAATACTCTTCCTCCTCGTATACTCATATATCCCATATTCGTTGTAAAAATATCACCATTATTATATTATTATAATATTATAATATATTTAAATAAATTATTTTATCGAGGAAAAGATAAAATTTCAATTTTCAACAATTGTCACATTAAAAATTTTCTCCATCTATATCCACATAAAATCAATATTTTCCTTATCATATGAATCAATAATTAATTATTCACAAATAATATTACAAAATCACAATATCGACAACCAGTGTGCGGTTCAGGAAAGAGGGGCTTTCAATAAGAATTTCTCCTTCTTGGTAGCAAGCAATTAGGTGACCAAACCTCTCCTTAGCATGTAACTTTCTAGACATTGCCAATAATGTTATCTAATAATATTATTCAGATAATATGAATTATTGCTTCGATAATGAAAAATATTGTGTAATGACAATTATTGAAACAACAATGAATATAAAATATCAACGCAGCAATTATTAAATTAATAAAATCTTTGAGCAATAAATTATCGTAACCATTATTGAGTAGTGCCTTCTTACGTAAGAATCAATAATTGGTGCAATACCGTATCTTCTTGTGTTTTAACCCAAAAGTATATTTAACAAAGATAATTTCGGTGAATAACTACACCGTTATTTTTAAACAACTTATATTTGTCGTTTTCTTCATCCAATCGCTTTCCAGTTATGGGGGCCCACACATGGTCGCGGCGTCGCATTTAATATTCCTGACGAAGCACGAATATTCCACGACCAAACGAATATTCCCCAAACAACAATGAATATTTTATAACCACTTGCTTATTTTGAAATATTTGCGTATTTTACCCTAACTATCCACATTAATCAAATCAACCCTTACTATTTCAAAATAATAAATAGAGAAAATTAAATTTCATTAATAATAAGTTGGGGTCTTACAACCTCCCTCCTTATGAAATTTCGTCCTCGAAATTGACGACGTACTACAGTGTTTCAAAAGGTGAGGATACCTCGCTTTCATTTCCGCTTTCAATTCCCATGTCATTTCCTCTATAGCATGATTCCTCCACAAAACTTTAACTTGTGGTATGACCTTTTACGCGTAGGACATGCTCCTTCCTATCCAAGATCTTGACGGTACCTCCTTATCGTTAAGTCTTGGCTATCTCAAATGGGGTTCTAACTCTATAACGTGGTTCGGGTCTTTCACATATTTCTGAAATACGGATATGTGAAACACATTATGAACACGAGACATACTCGGAGGTAACGCGAGTCTATAGGCTACATTTCCTACTCGGTCAAGAATTTGAAATGGACCAATAAATCGTGGATTGAGCTTTCCTCTCTTACCAAATCTTGTAACTCCCTTCCATGGAGCAACTCGCAACAATACATGATCCCTACACTAAATTCCACGTCCTTTCGATGAAGATCTCGCATAACTCTTTTGTCGATCTTGTGCCGGTTTGTATACGTTGTCAAATCATTTGGATCTTTTTCAGTAGTCATACGTACCAACTTTCGGGTCCCAACAAAGTGTTGCTTCACCCACCTCGGCCCCAACATATCTTTGGAGAGCGACACTTTCGCCCATATAATGCTTCAAATGGAGCCACACCTATACTTGCACGATAATAATTGTTGTGTAGGAGAATTCCACCAATGGTAAATACTTATCCCAACCGCCCTTGAAGTTCAGGACACGAGTCTTAATAAATCTTCAAGAGTTTGAATAGTCCTTTTCGATTGTCCGTCTGTTTGAGGATGGTATCCGAATCAGATCGTAAATCCGTGCCCATAGCTTTTTGCAAGCTAACCCAAAATCTTGAAGTGAATCTTGGGTCACGATCCAAATAATGGATACTGAGCATGCCATGCAACCTCACAATCTCATTCACGCGTCACATACTAGCAAGACGTTCAAGTGAATAAGTCTCCGTGTCGGCAAGAAATGAGCAAACTTGGTTAATCTATCAACAATAACCCAAATAGAATTGATGCCCTGAGAAACAGTAGGAAGACCCGTCAGAATTGAAATCCATGGTAATGTGTTCCCACTTCCATTTCGGAATCTCAAGTGGTTGCAACGGACCCTTAGGTACCGGATGCTCGCCTTTACACGTTGACAAGTTAAACACATTGAGATAAACTTTGCAATCTCTCTCTTCATATTGTTCCACCAAAATGTATATCGAAGATCACGATACATTTTAGTACTTCCAGGATGGATTGCAAATGGTGTATTGTGTGCCTCCATCATAATCTTGTACTTCAAATCAGAGTCGTTAGGAACACAAAGTCTAGAGTGGACTCGAAGTATTCCTTCTTCATCAATTCTCGCTTAGGAATAGCTCCTTCTTGTACTTTCTTCTTCATACGCATCACCCAAGGTCGGTGGCTTGAGCAACCTTAACTTTTTCTATTAAAGTTGGCTCTGTGCGTATACTTGACATCATCGTTTTCGTTCCTCGCATATGATCTTCTACTCAACGCGTCACTACCACGTTCGCTTTTCGGGATGGTATTGAATAGTGTGGTCGTAGTCTTTCAATAGCTCGAGCCAACGTCATTGCCAGCATGTTGAGTTCTTTTTGAGTGAAGAAATATTTAAGGCTTTTATGGTGCGAATATATCTCCACTTTCTCCCCATATAGATAGTGCCTCCATATCTTTAAGACGAAAAACGATTGCCGCTAACTCTAGATCATGAGTAGGATAATTCCTCTCATACTCTTTAAGTTGTCGCGAGGTATAGGCTATGACTTTCCCACGTTGCATGAGAACACATCCTAACCCTTTGCCTGAAGCATCGCTGTAGATAACAAATCCATCCGAACCAGATGGTATTGTTAGAACATGTGCCGAAATAAGTCTCCTCTTAAGCTCTTGGAAACTCTTCTCGCATTCTTCGCTCCAAACGAATTTTGTATCCTTCCGAGTTAGCTGAGTTAATGGAGTAGCGATTCGAGAAAACCCTTCCACGAATCTCCGATAATAAACCACTAAGCCCAAAAGCTACGATTTGGCCACCGACTTCGGTTGCTCCCAACTTTTATTGCTTCAATCTTCTGCCGAATCAACAGATACTCCATGTTTTTCGACACCGCGTGCCCAAGGAATGCTACTTCCTCAAGCCGAACTCGCATTTCTTCAATTTGGCATATAGTTTGTTTTCACGAAGCCTTTGGAGTACCAAACTTCAAATGGTGCTCATGATCTTCACGACTTTTGGAATATATGAGGATGTCATCAATAAAAACAACAACGAATCGATCCAAATATTCCTTGAATACTCGGTTCATCATATCCATGAAAGCCGCAGGAGCATTAGTCAATCCGAAAGACATGACTAAGAATTCATAATGCCCATACCGAAGTTCTCAAGGCGTCTTTGGAATATCCTCGATTCTAATCTTCAAATTGATGATATCCGTAAGCGAAGATCATTTTTGAAAAGAATTGTGCCCCTCAGAATTGGTCAAACAAGTCATCAATACGAGGTAAAGGATACCTATTCTTGATGGTGACATGGTTCAATTTCCGATAGTCAATACAAAGTCGCATACCCCGCTTCTTTCTTCTTTACGAATAAAAGCAGAGCACCCCAAGGAGATGTACTAGACGAATGAAACCGATGTCCAACAATTCTGTAGTTGGACCTTTAACTCTTGAAGTTCAATAGAGCCATTCGATATGGGGTTTTAGAAATGGGCTTTATACCAGTTCAAGATCAATAAAGAATTCAACTTCACGCCGGGGTAGGCAGGAAGTTCTTTGAAATACGTCGGAAAGTCAATAACAACGGGAATATTATTCAAATTTGGCGTGTCTTTATTCAAATCCATAACATGGGCTAAGAAAGCTTGACATCCGTTTTTCAATAAACGAATAGCTTTATGATTAGATATGACGGTGATTGATTTTAATGGTTTAGTTGCTTGAATTCAGTATAACAAAAGTTGGTTAGGAATATGAAAACTAACAACCTTACGAAAAACAATCAATTTTGGCATGATGAGTAGTTAACCAATCAATCCTAAAATCACATCAAAAGCAAGTATCTTTAAAGAGATAAGGTCAACAGGTAAGGTAATGGTGCCAACTTGAATCAAACAAGATTTATAAGCAGTTGGATGTGATGAAAGTTTCTCCTAACGGAGTTTCCACGAGATAGGTCAAAGTCTAATTTCTCCGAGTCAAGTTTAAACGTTGAGCACCTGGCGGAGAGATAAATGAATGGGTATACCGGTATCAAGTAAGGTATAAACTTCGCAAGAATTTATAAATAGCTTACCCGTGATCACCTTGTTTGGGTTCTCGCATTTTGACCAATCACAACAAACGCTCTTCCGGAATCGTTGACTTTGACTTTTTACGGGACGGTCTTTTGAGTCATCGTCCCCATTGAACTAGGTTTCGCTCTCGCATAATCTCGAAAGCGATATGTCCTTCCTTTCCACAATTATAGCATACCTTGAACTGTTGTGGGACAGTTTGGATCGATATGTCCTCTTTCCGCATTTATAGCATATGACCGGTGGTCGTTCTCCTCCCCTAGAACCGATTCTTCTCAAGACCATCGTCTTCACATGGTCCTTGTTAAATCTCCTCTTTTAAAATCTCCTCTCGACTCGCTTCTTTTATTTTCATGGCCATGATTACCACCAGAGTGGTTACCATTTTTGTCCGTCTCATTTCTTTCTCCGTTGGTTATCATTATTCATTTGATCGCTATCTCGATACGATCCACGGTTATGGTCCTCGGTTGACCGTATTTCGTTATCTCGCTCTAATAATTGAGCCCATTGCAACAACATCCGAATAGAGAGAAAGTTTATGAGAAATGAGATATTGACGTATCTTGGGTTTCAAACCTCTAAGAAACATCCGCGTCATCGTTCCTCATTCTCCACCAAATGAGGTGCAAACACGGATAACTCGCAAACTTTGCCTCGTCATTGAGACACCGTCATGTTGTTTTGCTCTAATCTGATGAACTCCACTTCCTTCATATAGCGAACACTTTCGTGAAAGTATTTGTTATTAAATAGTTTTCAAATGTTTCCCAAGACATATCTTGAGTGCTAATTTGGATACGCTTCACGAGACTCCCACCGGTGATGCGCTTTCGCCACGGAACATAAAGGTGGCGAATGGAACCTTCTGTTCCTCCATACATCCCAAGACATCGAATATCTTGGTAATTTGCTTGACCCATGTTTCCGCCATGATCGGATCGGCTTTCCCTTAAATTCGGTGGTCCCAACTCTTTGAATCGCTTGCATTTGTGACAACCCGTGAATTGCTATCATTTCCTCCTGTATTTTGAACACGAGTCTCCTCGTCGATTTTGCATGAATTGCAAAAGCTTCTAAACATCCCTCGTTCATCATCGCTCGGTGGTGTTATTCATGGGAGGAACATTGTCACTGTTGCACGCTCTCCTCGTTGGTGAGTACTGAGCGCTCCACGGTCTCATTTCCATTGTTAATATTCTCAATCGACATTCTCAAATCCGCATAAAACAAGGGTTAATTAAGGAAATCAATATATCACATAATATCCTTATATCTTGACCAACTAAAAAAAAATAAGCTTAGGTAGGACACACTAGCGAAGGATTTACTCGTCTCTCCTCCTAGTTCAATTCCCCGATCTCCGCCAGAGATCATATCCTAAGCTCGATACCAACCGTGACGCCCCAAAATAGGTATACATCACCCATTACGAGTTGTCAATACATGGTACGTAAACAACTACAACTTTATTATTACAACAAGAAATCGTGAGTTTGAATACAAATATTATCTTCTAGTAAATATCTATACTCAAATAAATCCTCATCACATTTATTGATACATTATTTTACAAAATGGTAAGGACTACTAAACAATTTTGTCTAAAACCTTCATTCCATACCCCGACTCGTACTCGCTATATTCTCGCCTCCTGAGAAGAAAAATGGAACAAAAAGGAAAAGGGTGAGCTCAACTAGCCCAAGAAAGAATATTATGACTAAGATAATATACAACAAATTGCCGTTAGTCTTCAACAGGAAAAATCTAATAGAATACAATAGACAACAAATTTTAAATGAATATTCGCAATGAAATAATAATTCATTAGAAGAGTTAAGTAGAGAATGCAAACTACTATCTTCTATGTATGAATTTAAAAGTTCATCGTCTATCTTTTATCCCTGTAACATCAATCAATATACATCTCCGAATCAAATATTCATCTTTGCACTACAGCCAAAGATATTCATCGATTGGTCATGTTCATCTAAACACCTATTCATCTTTGCACTACTACCAAAGATATTCTTCAGAAATCATTCATCTTTGCACTTTCTGGGCCAAAGATATTCAATAATATCATCATTTAAGAGATCGAGGATGATGAAAAATATTTTTAAAGAAGCGAATCCGGTGAAACAAAATGACAAGGATTAAGGATTAAGGATTAAGTACTTTGTTTTATCCATGTTCAAAAATACCTCAAAAATAATCATAGTGGTGTAAAATTCAAGAATGATCAAAACATGGATATAATCAAAGCTAGTATCCGTAATAGATATTTTGGACAAAAGAAGAAATTTTATTTTTTAATTGAATAGTCACAGTATCGTGAATAGTAACTCCGACACCAAAAGATAGAAATTTCCCAAAAAAAATATCTTCACGCTTCATGAATAGTACTCGTGAATAGTAACTTTCATGAATAGTAACTCATGAATAGTAATCGTGAATAGTAACTCATGAATAGTAATCCCGACATGAAAAAGTTCCAAATTTGATAAAAGTTCCAACCAATATTTCAAAGATAATGATATTGAAGAAATAATATCATCTGAGAAGAAAATAACATCCCTTACCTCGAAAGATTAGTACTTCTAGCTGGAATACCGGGTATAGTGCTGAAGGGAACTTGCACCGTCTAACAATACTCAAAGTATACTCACAAGAATACGCTCAATATATTGAGAGAGAAATAGAGAGAAACTTCAGTTTCTGGTGTGTTTTTCAATTCTAACCTAAGCACCCTATTTATAGGAAAATGCTTAGAACACCAAAGTAGAAAATTGAATATAATATTAATATATTTTTCACATTTTCTTTAGCCCCTTGAACAACTGATCTCAGCCCATTTGAATCACATGTGAGGCCAACTTAGTTGCAAAAACATTTTCTCAAAATAATTAACTAAAACTCCCAAAAATTAATTATTTTGAACTTGAACTTCAATAATTCATAATAAATAGCCCTTTTATCGAAAAATTCAAATCATGCGAGTTTTTATAGGAAATTCAATTATTTACAACTTTGCGAGTAAGAAAGTTTTTCCGAATTCCAAACAAAAATTGACCGAAATCCACAAACCAAGCGATTTTCTGTTTATAATTAAATTTCGATCAATAAATGGGGTCCATGAGCATGTTTAACATGTTTTAAATATTTATTGCAACAAAAATACTCTTCCTCCTCATATACTCATATATCCCACATTCGTTGTAAAAAATATCACCATTATTATATTATTATAATATTATAATATATTTAAATAAATTATTTTATCGAGAAAAAGATAAAATTTCAATTTTCAACAATTGTCACATTAAAATTTTCTCCATCTATATCCACATAAAATCAATATTTTCCTTATCATATGAATCAATAATTAATTATTCACAAATAATATTACAAAATCACAATATCGACAACTGAAGGCTCCTGCAGGAAAGGGGCTTTCAATAAGAATTTCTCTTCTTACTAGCTTGCAATTAGGTGACCAAACCTCTCCTTAGACAGAACTTTCTAGACATTGCCAATAATGTTATCTAATAATATTATTCAGATAATATGAATTATTGCTTCGATAATGAAAAAATACCGTAATGACAATTATTGAAACAACAAGAATATAAAATATCAACGCAAAGCAATTATTAAATCAATAAAATCTTTGAGCAAGAATTATCATGTAACCATTATTGAGTAGTGCCTTTTACGTAAGAATCAATAATTGGTGCAATACCGCAAAGTATCTTCTTGTGTTTTAACCACCGAAAGTATTTTAACAAAGATTAACGATAACAACTACACCGTTATTTTTAAACAACTTATATTTGTCGTTTTCTTCATCCAATCGCTTCAGTTATGGGCCCATACATGGTGGCTACTTCGTCAGTAAATTAATATTCACAAGCGAAACATTTAATATTTCACGACCAAACGAATATTCCCCGACAACAATGAATATTTTATAACCACTTGCTTATTTTGAAATATTTGCATATTTTACCCCTAACTATCCACATTAATCAAATCAACCCTTACTATTTCAAAATAATAAATAGAGAAAATTAAATTTCATTAATAATAAGTTGAGGTCTTACATTCACCTTCAATTCGTCCTGAGGGGCGAACTACACCGACCTGATCTCCTCTTCAATAGGAGTACGTAGGCAACCATATGCTATATGTCCCGGTCTCAACAACAAAAATATTTCTGCCCTTTCTTCACAACAAAAATAACAAAAACATCTCTACACCTATCTGCCTTTCACAATCAGTGTTTAACCTCCTACACTAGGTTCGAACTACGCAGACTTGATCTCCTCTTCAATAGGAGTACGTAGGCAGCCATTTATGGTTCAGTCTAACCCTTACTAGAATAAAAATTCTTGTCACACGGTACTGGGATCAACCTTCAATTCGCCACATTTCATCGGTTTCAGTTCAAAGGGATGGAATTACCCAACCTCTTCTCACAAATAGAAGATTCGGTGACCATCTAAGCTACGATCGTGCCTCAAAGAGCAATACCAATCCATAAGAGATGGAATTAACTAGGCTTCTCACAAATAGAAGTACTGGCGACCATCTGTGGTGCGGTCAATCTTAGAGAGGAAGAAACCATCCTTCTCTCCACTTTTCCATACAGATATCAGTCCCAAGACACCAAAGATGGTAGGGATTTATAGAAATCAATGATCCGTTCTGAGAGATCTTGCGACGTCTCAATGTCCATCTTTCAAGGATACGTTCAAAATGCATCAAGATCACAAGGCCCTGAAGAAACATGCAAACATCATGCAAGTATCAAGGCATAACTAAAAGGGAAGTGAATCAAAATATATTTCCCTGCCATACATAATACTGTTTGATATATACATCACATCTGTATACGACAAAATGGCTAAGCTTAGTATCATGCAGGAAAATACAAAGCTATCTACAGATATGTGTGTATGCGGACTATCAGATCTAACATAGCATCCCTCTCTGACGACGGAGGAAGCACTACAAGGTCCTGCCCAAGGGTATCTACACGAGCTAGCAGATCAGAGGCTAACTGCATGGTGGCATAGTGCTCATCAATGTAAGCACTCATGTCGGCAAGACTGACAGTCATCTGGGATGTAACGGATGTACTATCTGCAATGGCCACATCCCTAGCAGATAAGGCGGCATCTCGCTCCCCAATCAATGCATCCCTGACTGATCTAGCCTCATCCCTCTCTAACAGAGCGGTATCTCTCTCATCAAGAGCTGTCAACATCGCGGCCCTAGCCTGATCTCTAGCATAGGTCATCAGATGTAAGCTCTGCTCCAAATGATGTGCCGAATACTAAGTAACAGTGGCAATTGGGGTGGGAGAATCCATCATAAATGTTGGCAGCCCAGCAATCAAGTCATCGGTGGGAATAACAGCCTCCTCTATAGGCTCTTCATCGTCAGAATCAGTCTCCTGCACTGTGGATACTACCGCAGCCGATGTAGTCTCTGTCTCCATCCATGCAGAATACTCTACAGAACAACTCGGATGGTCGATGAAAACTCGGCTAGCTCTCGGCCGATCCCAACAAAGTACATAACCCGGATCTGTCCTCCACGACAAATGGTGTGAAGCGGTTACCGACTCATCGCCCTCATAAGGATGGAAATCCTAAAACTGGTCAAACTGACACATCACGACCAGTGGGTGGTAAGTAATCATGCCCCTCAATCCAGCCAGAGGGAGATAATCCATGCCCGGAGCATGAGTAATGAAGTTGTAGGGTGAGCTAAGCCCTGAACACGATAATATAGCAAATGGGTCTCTAATCCCTACCAGGAAAGCTGACCACGATGCAACATATGTGCACTCTGCAGGCTGAAAGGAGTATGACATGGCTATCTCCTGGGTGAAACAAAACCCTTGCCGTCTAAATGTGCCAATCGGTCTCAAGTGTGACATAAACCACACATACAGCATGACCGAACTACCTGTAAACACTCCTGCTGGATAAGTGCAACAGTATATAGCTGACCTTAGAGTCTCTGCGATGATCATCGGTACAATGGTATGACCCTCCCTGAGAGCTCTCACTGCTATAATGACGCCGATATCCAGCTCATCCATGTATCATGGCATGAAGGCGTATGACAATATGCATAGAAGCAGTACATCTATTCTGGCTGAACGCCAATGGTCCTCCGGTGTGGTGAAATCCCCGGAATGTCGTGCATAACTATCCTCAGAGCCAAACCTGTCAAACAGGAAATGCTGGGATATCACGTGGCTGGATGTAATCTCGTCCTGGACCACTCTACGTCTCAATCCGGTGAGGGTCATAAACTATCTACTCATGTCTCCAATAGCCATATGCACGCAGCATCTTCAATCGTGTATACTCCTACAAAGTAGGAGTCAACTCCTGGGTCCTAAATTGGAAAACCTGCCTCTCCGATACCCAGTGCTCTAGCATGCCCTCTATAAATCCTGTGGGAACCTGAAATATCAACAGGGTCATAGTATGCTGCAGTAAATCATCTACGATCACTATGTCTGATGGTGATATACTATCATACCATGAACGCATACCAGTTTCCACCAAAAATGGTGGGGTATGATCAATACGGCTAACTATCGAAGAAGACATCTGTACGGGCCGTGTCATAAGACCATCCAGGGGTCAATGCTGAATATCTCTAGACATACATACATATGCATAACATAATAACATAAATGATACAATGGATGGCAATATGATATAGGGAATGAAAAACTATCCATACATTCCTAAGTATATCATCATCTAATACATCTTTGTACAGCTAAAATACAGGAAAATGGGCCGAAGCTACCTAACATACAACAGAGGCCTATCAAAAGATATAGCGAGAATGGGGTGAAGCTACCCAACATACAACAGAGGCCTATCAAAAGAAATAGCAAAAAATACATCAGAAAAAGTCAAGAGTGTCGATGTCTACATCATCGATCATCGTCCATTCGATGTAACTCCTCCGAGTCACCGGATCTCTATCTCTGAGGATGTCGTGCCAATACAAGGAGGATCTGCCGGTAAAAGCCATATGGGTCATTCGAGGGGCCGGAGCCAGAGCTGGAAGGATCAAAAGTATCTACCTCTAAAGGATCTCTGCCCAAATGCCGAGTGAAAAGATGTGTCTCTGTCCATTGCCAAGTTAATCATAATCAGTGTCACATGAGTCGGATCTCTGACACAGGCTAGCCAATCCATCATCATCACGGATCTTGGAACCATATCCCTCATAAACTGTGTGGCGCGGGTCTGAGTTCCAATCGTACGAGGGATCCACCAATGCTAGAACATCTCCTGAGACCAGGCGCCCTATAACAATATAAAACTGTCAATCCCCATCAATGGGATGGCAATGACGGGTGACTACAAAATAGGCCAATAATGCCTGGCAGGAGGCATGATCAGCATACGGATCTCTCCTGTAGTGCTCCTAATAGCACGCTCTCCTAAATAGAGCTCCCATCCTCCATCTGTGAAGAGAGGAATCCAGTCGGGTATGGTGGAAATGACGTACTCTACTCCAGTCGGGTACCCATCCTCAAAACCAACTCCCAAATGCTCTCCAGAGTAGGGAATCTATGTAATGACATCGGCTGTCAACAACTCCAACTGTAGGCGACAATGAGTGAAACCCTCAGCAACAGGGACCTCCGCCAGTATGGAATGATTCCATCTCCGTCCTCATGGATAGGTATCTAAACCTAACATGCTCACAGGATACAAACAAGGAAGCCTCTCATAAGCCCAAAACTGCCAACACAAAGGCAAACATCTGCTGTCAGTCAACACTCTTAACCTATACACAGGAAAAGACAAGAGAAACACTCACCAGCAGAAATGGGTAGAATCCTAACCATGCCTCAGTCAAGCCCTACGATCGCATGCGCATTCCCTTGAGGAAGTAGGCAAAGGTGTAGGAACCCCAATCATACTCTCCTATATGGTCCACGTGTCGAGTGGTGCTAATCAAAGCGAAGGACATCGTAGAGGAATTATCTGCTATGTAAATGCGATTTCTAATGATCATCAGAACAATCGTCGAAGAATGCGATCCACGACTCGCACACATCATCGTATAGGCTCACTCAAACCATTTCATAGCATCTATGCTCAAAGGACCCGTACGAATAGTCCTGCCCTTGAGCGCCTCCGTTGGAACTCCCAATAAGGATCTGATGGCAGTAGGGGTGATATTTGTCGTGCAAAGCACCGGCTCCCCTCTAAACTCCATACCTATGATAAACCGCCAATCCATCAACGTCATCATCACCGCACAGTCCAGCAAATGGAGTGATTGAGTCTGGTGAAACCATCGCTCAGACAATTCCCTGAGGTAACCCCAGGGACAGCGACGGGGTAGAATGGAGAAGAACATCCCAAATCCCCAGCCATGGACGATCGCTCTATAGTCATCATGCAAAGCCTGATACATAGAGTGGATGCTAAACCAGTTCCCTCGAGGCTGTGTGAAGCCGAGAACCTACATCAAATATAGATCAACATCAGAATCCTTGATTCCTCATCAATAGGAAATAAGGGAGATTAAAGATCTAACTTCATACCTCATTTGCGTGCAGGTATACTGAAGGATGCCTACTCAAGTCACCCAGAAGATCTGGGTTCACCACTGAATACTCGCAATTCCCTACGGGAAACACGACAAAGAGAGCAAGAACCTCGATCGGTGCATCCTCCTCCTCGTCCTCAACATTCGGCACTTCAACCCAAATAGGACGTATCACCGCCTCCACCAAACGACGAGGCTGTCTAACAGAACGGCAGTGAGGCTCTTCAGAAGCTCTCCTCCATACACCAGAAGTAGTCCTACGGGAACTACTCGGCTGATCTGGATCCATAATATCTGGACAGCAAGTCTCCAAATCACCTCAAAAAGGGTGTGGTAATTTCTTACCTGGAGCTTTTCAAAAATGCATTGCTTTAACATACATCTACAATAGAGTTAAAAAATGTATGACTACCCAATACCTACATTTTGGGAAAATTTTGCCATAACCCCTTTGTAAATGGGACTATCCATATACACATAGGCATGACTAGGTGGCCATTCAGTAGTACACCTGTACATAGTCATATACATCCTACATGCATTAATCACATCACAGTAAAAATCCGTAAGTGTAGTCTAATTACCAGGATTATTTTACTTTTATGCCTTTACTCATTTGTCCTCAGATAGGATAAGAAATAACAGTAAAAGGTGCCAATTTGACTGCTTCAAAAGTTAAATTTTTTCACATCATTATGTTCAGCATGGTTTAATACTAACATTTGTTATATTGAATATTTTTATCAAGTTATATCAGCATGCATATTCACTACTACGTGTCTAAATGCATTTCATGTGATAAGTCATTTTCCAACGGACAGAAATTGGAAAAAAAATTCATGCATGTGTTACCAGGAAAGTGAAGAACGCTTGTACGGTGGCAGAATATGCAGAAAGTTGCCCGAACTCAGCAGATCTAAAGAAGAGCTCTCAGATTTCCTTCACTGTGCAACTTGAAAATGACTTATGAAAGCAACCATTCGCCTATACATAGACATGGTTGGCCGTAGGCTCACCTGCGGCTTCTGTAGGTGTACCTACGGCACTCATACATGGGTCCCACACCTCCGGCTCGCTCCAGTTAGAGTTGCAAAGGAGGTCGCACAAGCTGAAAAGGCCAAATCAGGAATAAAAGTGCTACGCGATTGAGCGGAGTAGCATGAAATCTTGGTTTCTCGTCGGTCAGAGTTAAACTCTCATCGTCTCAACGGTATTCGCCTGAATGCAGGGTATACTATACCAATGAGATCAGCTTTCATAGATCATGCTCGGCAATACCCCACAAAGGTCCGATGTCATCATTTACAGGGTCACAACCCTAAACTTCCCCGGAAGGGGTTACAACGCAAAACCACGAAATATCGAACCTCCCCGGCGGGGGTTACAATGCCCAAGTTATCAAACATCTACGTGTCCCCGGCGGGGGTCACAACGCGCATCTTTCAAGCATCTACATATCCCCAGCGGGGGTTACAACGCAATGCAACCATTGATACACACATTAATGAAGGTCAAGCAACCTTGACATCATGTCAGCCGATGGCAAGTAAACCCATCGAAGCAACCTTCCCCAGTAAGGGCTACAACACAATGCTACCATTAACACATACATCAATGAAGGTCAAGTTGACCTTGACAATACACCCAATGAGGATTTATCCCGTGATACACACATCAACGAAGGTGAGCAACCACAGCGATGACAAAGCTATTGGTAGTAACCCGACGAATGAGGGAATATGTTATATACATCCTCAAACAGACAAAGCTTTATCCCCACAGATCTCTTACACACAAGAGGTACCTCTATGGAATATAGGCCAATATCTAGGATTCAAGACTTTGGTGATAGCCCCAATGTCAACATCCTTGGAGACTTGGATCGCAAGTTCATCCCAACAGGATTACCTGACAATCATGCATCATACATTTGCATCATGTTGCTCCATATAGCATCATGTTTATCTTGCTTGCATTTCAAGTGTCTAGGATTATTTATCCTATCCATGGCTTAAATTGCATGAATATGATAAAGAGGGGCATCTGTAGACACTCAAAATTTTCTGCATGCTTATTACTAACATTACAGGAAGGCAGATTCATCTTTCGAAGATAACCCTGGAAGACAGCTTACATCCATTTTGGATACTACCGGAAGTGCAGTTCCAACCCAGAACACAAACCGAGAACATCAGTTCCAACTCAGAACACAAACCGGGAACTTCATCTCTAACCCGGAACACACACCGGGAATGTCATTTCCAATCTCGGAGATAACCCTGAGGTTTGAAAGATCAAAAGACCGGCAACAACACCGGAGAGGATAGTTTTGTCTCGGCGATAACACCGCGACGTTCAGTTCCAGTCCCAGAAATAACACTGGGAGTAGCAACTCCATCCTTGGTGATAGCCCCAAGGGATGCTTTTGTAGTTTCGGCAATAACTCTAGAATCGTTTCAAACACATACGATCAGATTCAAGCTCAGACCTCCTACCGAGGCAATCATACCTCAGACATGGAGCTAACAACGAGCAGATAGGTTCTTTCACAGATGACTTTGCGATATTCAAACACTTGTAGCAGTTCAATCCCAGATGTAACCCTGAGCAACGTCTACTTTTCGCTCAAACCGGAGATAACCCCGGTAAGGAGTCAAAAGTGTCATCTTACCGCCTCAACAAGATGATATCGCGGCATACCAACAAGTAGTCCAATCTTAGATATAACCCTGAGCAACGTCTACTTTCAACTCAAATCGGCGATAACCCCAGTGAGGAGTCAAACATCATCTTATCTCTTCAACACCTGCGCATCGTCTCGACACTTCATACATACATACATACAATAATGTCCCACAAGAACTAAGGAGTAACAATCCCGAGTGACTATTACGCGTGGCAGTACTTTGGATAAAATTTGAAGCTTGAAGACCATGGGCATAAACCCCTCTTCCTGACTTCGTACAACCTCTAATCTATGTCATTGCGTAACTCTCGACACAAGCGGTCCGAAGAAGGTCAGATATACCTCGTTCGGATGCTCGGATTGAAGTTCTACAAGTTCGAGCGGACATTACAAAGGCTGCGAATGCACGTCTTTACAGAGATGATAGGACCATGAAGGCTCGGATGCACCGCGACCGGTAGTGAGTACAACTGCATTTGTCGCCGCAGTGTACCTCTGACCATCCGTCTATATATACAAGCCTTGGGGTCAGCCATTTAAAAAGGGAGAAGAGAGAGAAAAGGCGAGGAAGCCCTGCCCATTTTACTCTGCATACATATCTTTTGAGTGTTTCCTCACTTTTAAACACTTGTTAGCTCACATATAGCTATCTTTTATCCAGCGGGAGTTGAGTGTTTATCCATTTAAAGTCATAGAAGTCTACTTTGGCAGCCCACTGTAAGCCTTCTCACATTATATAAAGTCTTCTTCTCACATTATCACACCTTTGCTTTTACACGTTGAGAGTCGTGTGAGTGTGTTTGCGGACTTGATTCATTCAGTGGTTTTTATTTTCAATTCGTATATATATACTTATATATATATATATATATATATATTTTTATACGGACTAACATTATCGAGTTATGCCTCGATTGATCCTGACTTGATGCTGAGGCGTTTAATTACTTTATATATATATATATATATATATATATATATATATATATATATATATTTATATATAGCGATACGGCTTAGGATGTGAATCCAGTGCTCCTCGGATATGTAAGCTGACAATTATATATATATATATATATATATATATATATATTTACATTTACATTAGGCACTGGAGTTTACCATTGGCCTTTTATGACTTTATTTATATTTTAAATCACGCTGGAGTTTACTTACGTGGCGGTTGATCTCTTTATAGCTTTATTTACATTTCGTTCCACACAGAGTTTACGTGGTGGTTGATGTCCATATATATATATATATATATATATATATATATATATATATATATATATATATATATATATATCGCTTTTATATAATTACATTTTCGATCCCCATGGAGTTGCTTCGTGGTGGTTGATCATATACTGTATATATATATTTACAACTTTTATATATATAATCGCTTACTTCTTTCCATACAAATTGCGCAGATTGTGAGCACAGGAATCATGTTATCACAGATTGATCTCTTGAATCTAGATTGATTCCCATGATGGACCTATTTTTCAAATTATGGCGACTTGTACATTATTTTTACAGTGTGTGAATTTCCTTGGATGGTCATCATGCCATGAGGAGTTCAAACCGCTTTGTATAATATTTTCTAGAATGCTTCGCATCTCGAAAATAAAAGCAAACAAATTGAACATTTAATAATAAAATGGAAGTATGAAAAGGTCTCAATTTCTATTGAGCACAGGTTTGAAAAACCTCTTTTACAAAACTTCATTGATATATCTTGGTTAAAACCGAATTTTCTATAAAATTCAAACCTTGTGTATATAGGTGTAACGAGGCCTCGCACTACTTTCAAATAATTGCACATTGATCCACACACACACACACACATTCATATAATAATTTCTTTGAAAAAAGTGGATCCACCGTGGTAACACGGATGTCGGGGTGCTAACACCTTCCTCCGTATAATCAAGCCCCGGACCCAAAATGAATCTCGGTTTCACAGACCGTCTAGCGATTGTCAAAAACTTTGGGTCAATGTGCAAACCTTTTTGGTTGCGTTGGTGCAACCAGTTAAATATACCAACTGGCGACTCTTAAAGTCAAATTGTCGACATTATACATGTCGGACCTTTTTCACATGTTTTTTCAAACAAATCTCACATTAACGTGAGAACTCCAAGGAATAAGTAACGAAAAGGGATATCAAAAAATCTCGACGTCGACATTTCATAGTTTACCAATTTTTTTATAATGTTTGAATTACTAACCACATTTCACTATGTTGTTGTAACCTTGTCATTACTCATTTGACATGCTAACACAACCCTAACCCATGTTATGTTGCTATTCCAAGTCTACAAGCAGAGAAGTCGATATCTCAAACTGAGGGTATGGTAGCATTGCTGACATATAAAAGACGGGCAAAGTAGCAGCAATTCTTGCGTTTTTACTATAGCACCGGTAGCAATTGCATTGGTTATGACAGAGGCAAGCGAGACGGTTGATGAGCGATGGCAGAACTTTAGCCCAACAAACATGAATTTCACCCACTAGACAGTAATATCAACATGCATAATTGATACAAAACAATTGTAAACATATTTGTTAAACATTTTTAACCAATTAGAACAATTTAACATCAAGTATACTAGTTTAATTCTTCAAATTTCACATTTTCATACAAAACTCAATTTTCTTGACATTCATCCTAAAAATCAACACTGTGACTTCAATTCATGTCCAATTTGCTTTGTTCAAACTAAGTTATGTTCATTTCTTAACAAACTAGCATAAACAATACTAAATTCCCAGTTTAGCATACAAATTAACCACTAAAATTAATACTTTCGTAAGCCATATAAGAAATATATATATTGAAAGTAGTATGCATACAAGCCAATCATGTTTGATGATAAAGAATATACTTTGTAACAATCTTATTCATTTATTAATAAAAAGTATTAATTTATTAAAGGCTTTTAATTATCTACATGATCTTTGTTTTATAATATGTGATAAACCCATAGTTTTAAGCAATGCTTTTAGAATAATGATGATGATCATTCTAATGAGATCTAAATTCTTGAAAGCTTAAAACTAAAATAGTTCCTAATCATTGGATTACTAAATTGGGGATTAGTGAATCGGGATAGATTGGTACATACGTTGCTTGCTCGTTGGATGAGGATGATTGATCTCATGATCATTTGTGTGGAGACACTAAAGCAAGTATGTAGGTGCTTATTAGAGAATAAGTACACCTTTGAGCGTGGCTCGCTAAGGAATACCTAATGGAGTTTTATTTGCTGTCAATAGGAATTCTGTAGTGATAGTAAGACAAGTAATCCTTGGACTTGAGATCATCATAGTATCTTGTGTATGATGAGTTATACTTTGACTTATTCCTTAAGACCCTTAGGGTATATCAAAGGGTATGCTTGGGTATAATAAGTTGTACATGGAGATAATGTATGATCAATAAAGAATCTACCACTTCTATTAAAAGAAGAGAAATGTCCTATGTGATTCGATAAATGACAACCCAGTGAGTCCTTGGCAAGGTAGAATGAAATTAGAAAGGAGTTTCTAATTTGCATTATTTAGAGTTGTGCATTTAAGGATCGAAATACATATAATTAAATAAAATAAGACTTGCATGAATTCCATATCTTATATTTAATTGGGACATGTATGGTGTGGAAAGATTGAATTGTACGGTAACTATTTACTCAAAGGTTCTTTTATGATTAATGTTGAAATCTATATTATCCTGGAAAGTCGTTTGAGCGCTAGGAGAGGCTTATCCTATTGTAGAATAAATATTATTTAAATAAATTAATTGTTTAATTTATTTATTTAAATAAGATTAGAATTGTTCTAATTGATTTATTCAACAAGGTTTAATATGGAGAACCTAAAGGGTCACACCATAAAAGGAAGAATAATTATTTAAGAAGTTAATGGCATAATCGTAATAATATGTTATGTATATTTAATTTAATCTATGATGATAGAATAAATTAAATAGCTTAATATTTATTATTTAATATTTTAGAAATATTAAATATAAATTAATAAGAGGAGTCTTATTAATATTATTACAATTATTATTATTTTAATTTCTAAAAGAGTTTAGGAATTAATTTAATATAAGTACTCTCATTTATTCCTAATTGGATTAGGAAGGAAAATTAGTTAAAGGAGTTTAATTAATTATCCCTAATAAGATTAGGGAGCTTAATTAATTAAAAGAATTAATTAATTAAAACCCAATTCCTTAATTGTTAAGGTGGGTTGCCCACATCTATAAATAAGAGGAGTCTTATTATGGGTGTGATGGGTTGTTGATTTTTCAACATACGTAATAATTCCAATTGTTGGGAGAGTACACCCTTTCTATAGAGATAGAAAAACTAGGGTTTAGCCAACCACCCATATTCTTGAATTTTCTTCTTCCTTGGTGGATCACCTCTAGAGGCCAAACACATGGGTGGCTAACGTTGATCAAAGGAAGGAACCAAACCCGGTGGATTCAAGATTGAACGCGAAAGGATTTGGAGGTGAACTTGTACCTGAGGAAGCTCGATCTTCAAGGGTATGATTTTATTCTTTATCTTTTCGTTTAATTAATAATTGTGCATAAAGGGTGATCCGGGTATATGGTTTATAAAATTTTTAAACTCTGATTTTTACACGCTTCCGCACTTTTATGCAATTTGATTGCGTTATAGAATATTACAAACCTAACATATATATGTATATATACACTGTCAAAATTTTTTACTTCTAAACTGCAATTAGCATAGCGAACTCCTGTTTACATATAGCCTCAACCATCACAACACATATAAACACAATTATCTCATTGTATAGCAACAATTCAACGAATTTGATTTCATAAAGTACATGAAATTTTGTCGTGATACTCATAAACATATATAATATCAAAGTTGCAGAACATACCTTTAATTACTAATACAATCGCTGCTAATCACTGGAATTGTTATGAAAATTTACAAGTTTCCTCTCAAGCTCTCAATCAATCTCTCTCTGAATTCTATCAAGTTTAGCCAAAATCCAACTGACCAACTAGTATGCGTGATAATACTAAAAAAGCGATGAATATAATAACACGATACTTATTATAACGATTCTAAATAAAATATAACGTATATGTTATAAATTTATTTTATATTTTATTTATTTTATTTAAATTCAAAATTAAAAAAAATCTAAAAGCCATAAGGCTTTGTTTGGCAAAACCCTTTAATTTTTAAAGAATTAATATATTAAGCCTTGTTTGGCAAAAAAAACTAAATTAAACCCTTTTTAATTTATTTTAATAAACACTTTAGTTTATAATTTATAATCACATATTATTTATTTGGATTTCCATATCCAAAATTAACCCATTAAATTAATCACATACTATATTTTAATTTAAATATAGCATTTTAGCAAATATCACCAAAATTATAATTTTCATTATAACTTTATTTAATAATTTAATATACCATTTTAAATTATTAATTAACAATATAACACTTCATGCCATATTACAATTCTCTAAATTATATATTAATTTAATTTAGAAAAATTCTCTAATAATTTAGATTCAACAACTATCACATCAAAAAAAATATTTATTTCATCACTTCAACAAAAGACACATCAAATAAATATTTATATTATTCAATAAATATTTAATATTACAATTTGAAATTCCGGATCGTTACACTTGCTTTCATTTAATTGAATTCTTATATCATTGTCATCATCCTCATGCTTATATTATGATGAAAGTCATCTTTGGCCGTAGTGCATAGATGGACTGTTGATTGGTATGATTATGACGAGGGATTATTTGGTATAATCATGACCCGTAATATTACAAATGATGTGGTAAAAGTCCTCATTGGCCCGTAGTGCATTGATGGGCAGATGTTGGTATGATCATAACCATGCGTTCTCTTCGGCCAAGGGTGCAAAGATGAATTGTTGTTTGGCATGATCATGACCATTAATGAAAACACAAATATCCTTGGCCCGTAGTGCATGGATAATTCATGGTTGTGATACTAATGAATATCCTTGGCTCGTAGTGCATGGATAATTCAGTGATGTGGATTATTTATTAAGCTGAGTCTTAGCGATAAAATTGATGATAAACTTTTAAATCATAGAAGATAGTAGATATCATGCTCTACTTGACTCTTTTAATGGATTGCTTATTCTGCTGCAGTTGTTGATCCAAAACTTGTTGTCTATTGTATTTTATCAATTGTTATACTGTTAAAGGCTAACGATAATTTATTCTGCATTATCTTAGTCATAATATTTCTTACTGGGCTAGTTGAGCTCATCCTTTTCTTTCACTATTCTCTTCAGAAAATGAGAATATAGCTGGGACTAGTCAGGAATGGAGTGACGATCCGAGATGGTTGTCATAGTAGTCCTCACTATTCTATAAAATAGTGTGATAATAATTGTAATGAGGACTTATTTGAGTTTGGATATTGTCTAGAAGACAATATTTGTATTAAAACTCACAGCTTATGTTTTATCGTATTCTGCACGACACTTAACAGTTGTATAAATTAAGTTTGTATTTGAATTCTGTACCATATATTTGGCGACTCAGAATGGGTGATGTATACCTATTTTGGGGAAGTCACATTTTCGATCAGAAAGGGGCTCGATTTGCGTTAACCAAAAGAAAGGGACCAAATACCAAAATCACCTAAAGTTCAGGAGCAACCCATGCATTTTACCCAATACACATGTGGCCACGTGTGACACGTCAGCTTTACCAAAAGAAAGGGGATCAATACCCAAAAATACCTAAAGTTCAGGGGTAACATTTGCATTTTACCTGAAAAATAATTCTTTTTCTTAAAACAATTAAAAAACTGAATTTTTTTTTTACTTTTTATGGATTTAATTTATTCTAATCAGTGTCCAGGGAGCAAAAAATTTAAGTAGGATTAAAAGATTTAAAACTCTTGTGAAATCTTAATTTGAAACACCATCTTGAGTACTAAAATAAAGTTTCTATGCATTTTTACACTTCACATTTGCACTAATTCTTAGTTGTATGGTATAAACTATGATTCGAGCATGCCAAAAAAATTAAAAAAAAAAGAATAAATATCTGCTTCAATGTCCATTGAATGAAATAACTGGGCATCCAAGCCTCAGAAAACATCGATATTCACACTGAAAAGTGTGATGGATATAAACAGTTTGACTAGTCTAGTTTTACTTAAGGGTGTCTTTATATCTAGTGCCCTAAAGTCAATTGGTTTGGGAGTCATTGGTCCAACGCTTGTTACATGGGTAACTTTGAAAAGGCTAAGAAAATAAGACATTGCACAACTCAAGAAAAAAAAAATGAGTTTGCTTGATTTTCGTAGTAAAAGTCTCTACTAAGAGTTAAATCACATACACATACATGCATCACGTGAAATTAATTTTATGAAGGATGGTGTCTAGAATGAAGATAGAGTATTTTTGATTAGGTAAAATTGTTCGTATGAATTTGATCCTGCTTATGTGTAATGCCCAATGATACTTTGTAGTTTTCTTTCAATTTATAATTTGTTGAACCCAAAAATAATTTTTAATTTTGTAGGTATATTCACTACATACCCTCACGATACACAACTTGTCCACTTGGATTTACCTTGAAGTTTAAAGGCTTGTTGCGCATGCTGAGTGCAACCGTGTTTCCTACGAAAATGGGTTAGATATAGTTTTTATTTTATTTTTATTTTACTCGCGGACGAGTAAAAGTTAGGTATGGGGTATTTGATATACACATTTTTTATACATTTTAATATTCTCATTTTTATTATTTTATTTAACTAATACATTTTATTTTATTTTGTATGTTTTATCTTGTTTATCTTGGTAAATAAATAAAATAATATTTTTCTAACTTTTAAAGATGAAAAAAGACTCTTGAAGAATTATCATAAAGAAGTTGAAGCAAAGTTAGAGATAAAAAAGAAAAAGAAGACAAAATTCAAGAAATCTAAATTAGGGTATAAATTTATTTTTCCTATAAATAAATTTCTTGTTTTAGATAGAGGTATAACTTTTTATTCTTTTTCACCGCTTCACATCCGGCTGGGACTAGGAGGAGATTGAGAGTTTAGCTTTTTGTTCCTTCTTTGAATTGTATTTTTTGTTACAACAAGTGGAAGGAACAAGATGATTAGGTGATATCTTTACTTTACTTTAATGTAAAATTGATTATGAAATTTCTTTATTTTCATTTAGTTTTCTCTCTCTGCCAATGCGTTATTAATATTCATTCTTACACAATTACATAGTAATAATACTCATGTGTTAGTATATTATATAGTAATAATAATAATAATAATTATTATTATTATTATTATTATTATTATTATTTTAGTTTAATTTTATTTATGAAACTATTATTAGTAGATTTAATTTTAATAATTTTAAATTCTGTCTAACTAAAGTTGTATACCTAGGAATATGATGAAGCTAGATATTTCATAATAATATTTTCTTTTCGTTTGATATTAATGCTTAATTGTTTACTCCTTCATTTTATCTTCACACAAAATTTGTTATGGTTCTTATATTAATTACGTGGTTTTGATAAGTTATAGTTAATTTGTGAAATTTTCATAACTTATACTTGCCCATATTAATATAAGAATCATCTTTATTAAAGGAAAGGAAAATAATTTGAGAATTAATTTGGAAAATAAAAATTGTTTATTATGTTAAGTATTTAGTGGATTGATTCTAGATAGTTTTTTCCATTACAAGTTTTCATTATTAATTTTTAGTTTGCATAATTTAGTTGTTAATCACCTCTACTATAATTATTTCTAATTTGTATGAAATATTAATTAAGGATATATATATATATATATATATATATGTGTGTGTGTGTGTGTGTGTGTGTGTGTGTGTGTGTGTAACGCCAAGATCCGTCCACGCACTCCAATCACCAAAGCGCATCCAATTCTGCATAGAAACGAGTAAACATCGAAAGCTTGACGGCTTAGGCCATCGGGAGATAGCTCTAGTGTGAGAATAAGTGCAGGCTGATATAAGGTTAACAATGGAGGCTTAACGCTCTAGTGCTGGAAAGTAATAATTTGCATGTACCTTAAAATCAGTGAAGAGCCTTGTATTTATAATGTTCTCACCACCTTCACGAATTCTTCTTCGAATCAGATTAAGGTCCTCTCTCAAACAACCATTCCTTAATATGATTGCACCACATCTCCTAGATTTAAGGAAGTGGATTTATAATCTAACACCTTCTTATATATCTAGAGACCAAATAGAATTAGGATCCTTAATCCACAAATCTCCGTCCACCAAATCCACTCCTGGTCCAAGCCCAAATAATTCCACAGGATTAATGGCCCACTGTATTCCAGAGGCCCAAATAAGCTTGGCCCAACATTGCTCCAAGTCTTCCACCAAATAGAATATTTGATGGAAGAGTATTCAAAGCACGACCCATCATCAACAAGGACACCCAAACCAAGCCAAATAAAGCCCAATAGTAACAATGATGCCCAAATAAAGCCAAACAAAACCCACTCACCAAAGTGCCCCCAACACCGTGAAAGTAATATGCACACAAGCCAATCATGTTTGATGATAAAGCATATACTTTGTAACAATCTTATTCATTTATTAATAAAAAGTATTAATTTATTAAAGGCTTTTAATTATCTACATGATCTTTGTTTTTTATAATATGTGATAAACCCATAGTTTTAAGCAATGCTTTTAGAATAATGATGATGATCATTCTAATGAGATCTAAATTCTTTGAAAGCTTAAAACTAAAATAGTTCCCAATCATTTGGATTACTAAATTGGGGATTAGTGAATCCAGGATAGATTGGTACACATCGTTTGCTTGCTCATTGGATGAGGATGATTGATCTCATGATCATTTGTGTGGACACTAAAGCAAGTATGTAGGTGCTTATTAGAGAATAAGTTCAATTTGAGCATTGGCTCGCTAAGGAATACCTAATGGAGTTTTATTTGCTGTCGATAGGAATTCTGTAGTGATAGTAATCTGAGTAATCCTTGGACTTGAGATCATCATAGTATCTTGTGTATGATGAGTTATACTTTGACTTATTCCTTAAGACCCTTAGGGTATATCAAAAGGTATGCTTGGGTATAATAAGTTGTACATGGAGATAATGTATGATCGATAAAGAATCTACCACTTCTAATAAAAGAAGAGAAATGTCCTATGTGATTCGATAAATGACAACCCGGTAGTCCTTGGCGAAGCGGAGAATGAAATTAGAAAGGAGTTTCTAATTTGCATTAATCGAGTTGTGCATTTAAGGATCGAAATACATATAATTAAATAAAATAAGACTTCGATGATAATTCCATGTCTTATATTTAATTGGGACATTTGTATGGTGGAAGGATTGAATTGTATCGGTAACTATTTACTCAAAGGTTCTTTTATGATTAATGTTGAAATCTATATTATCCGGAAAGTCGTTGATCGCTTAGGAGGCTTTATCCCTATTGTAGAATAAATATTATTTATTTAAATAAATTAATTGTTTAATTTATTTATTTAAATAAGATTAGAATTATTCTAATTGATTTATTCACAATTAGGTTTAATATGGAGAACCAAAAGGGTCACACCATAAAAGGAAGAATAATTATTTAAGAAGTTAATGGCATAATCGTAATAATATGTTAAGTATATTTAATTTAATCTATGGTGATAGAATAAATTAAATAGCTTAATATTTATTATTTAATATTTAGAAATATTAAATATAAATTAATAAGAGGAGTCTTATTAATATTATTACAATTATTATTATTTTAATTTCTAAAAGAGTTTAGGAATTAATTTAATATAAACTACTCATTTATTCCTAATAAGATTAGGAGGTTAAATTAATTAAAAGAGTTTAATTAATTATCCCTAATAAGATTAGGGAGCTTAATTAATTAAAAGAATTAATTAATTAAACCCGATTCCTTAATTATTGTTAAGGTGGGTTGCCCTTACATCTATAAATAAGATGAGTCTTATTATGTGTGGTATGGGTTGTTGACTTTTTCAACATACGTAATAATTCCAATTGTTGGGAGAGTCTGGCTTTTACATAGAGATAGAAAACTAGGGTTAATATAACACCCATCTTCTTGAATTTTATTCTTCCTTGGTGGATCACCTCTAGAGGCCAAACACATGGGTGGCTAACGTTGATCAAAGGAAGGAACCAAAACCGGTGGATTCAAGTTGAGCGAAAAGGTTGGAGGTGAACTTGTACGCGGGAAGTTTCGATCTTCGGTATGATTTTATTCCTTATCTTTTCGTTTAATTAATAATTGTGCATAAAGGATGATCCAGGGTATATGGTTTGTAAATTTTTTAAACTCGATTTTTCCACGCTTAGCACTTTTTTATGCAATTTGATTTATGTTATGAATATTACTAAACCTAATGATGGCATCGAAGCCAAACCTTTATGTGAATTATTAATTGTTTTAATTTGGTATGTATGTTGATATGTGTTTATAAAACAATTTAATTGGGATAATTTTATTGTATAAAATTTATTAAAAAAAAAAAAAAAAAACGGATAACGCCATCTTTTGCTGCACGGAAATTGAGGGCCGGAAATTTAAAAAAAAAAAAAAAAAAAAAAAGGAAAATCATGCAGCACAAAACCGGCAGCACAAACCGGGCAATTTTTTTTTTTTTTGAAAAGGTCAACAGAACAAGGAATGCCCACGTGAATTAAAAAAAAAAAAAAACATCTAGCTTGCAATCCTGCTTCCGGAATACTATGATTTGTAATCCTGGATTGTTTTTTTTTTTGGCCGCACGCAAATCAAAGCACCTTAAAAAAAAAAAAAAAAAAAAAGAAATAGCAGGATTTTTGAAAAGCATGATGCGGAAACAGGAACTTGGCTCTATTATATATATATATATATATATATATATAATCAAGTTACAGTTATTATATTATATATATATATAATAGTTTATATATATATATATATACTATATATATATATATTATTTTTAATTATTTTATAATTAAAATAAAATGTTTATTTTAATTTTAAAATTGAATATATATATATATATAATTATTTTAATCTTAAAATAAAAGTTTATTTTAATTTTAAAATAAAAGGTTTATTTTAATCTTAAAATAAAGGGTTTATTTTAATTTTAAAATTAGAATTTCATGCTTTAACTAATTAGAGTTGGAATTGGATTAGCGATAAGCTAATTGGAGTTGAAATTGATCTTTCCTTAAATAAAGGAGTTTATTTAGATATGAAATAGGATTTCATATTATTCAAAAATAAAGGAGTTTATTTGTGAATGGAAAAGAGAATCCAAGTGTTTCCTTAAATAAAGGAGTTTATTTAGATATGAAATAAGATTTCATATTATTCAAAATAAAGGAGTTTATTTGTGAATAGGAAAAGAATATCCATATTTCCTTTAATAAATTTTTTTTTTTACATGGAATTGGATTCCATAATTAATTAAAATAAAGAGTTTATTTTAATTAAAGATTTTTTTTTTTACATGGAATTGGATTTATAATTAATTAAAATAAAAGAGTTTATTTTAATTAAAGATTTTTTATATATATATATGGAATTGGATTTCATAATTAATTAAAATAAAGGAGTTTATTTTGATTAAAATTTTGATTAAAATAAAATAGTTTATTTTATTCAAAATTAGATAAATTAAAATAAAATAGTTTTATTTTGATTTAAATTTGGATTAAAATAAAGGAGTTTATTTTGATTCAAAATAGATTTTATACTAACTAAATTTGCCCATTAAATGATATCAATATATATATTAAATGTTTATTATTCATGAGATGAATGTTATTTATTGATGCATATGGTGATGTGTATGATAATAAATGGGATTGATTAATGAATTTATTGACCAATGCGATTGGATTTTATTTTAGTTGGATGCGTGAATGTATGGGTTTTATTAAATAGAATTCACAGATTTGTCTTCTCTAATTTTTCCTTAATGTAAATTCTATCTCCTCCTATGCATTTCCCTCGATCACGATCAAGGTTTTATTTATTTTTAATAGTTATGTAATAGGAATAGTTAGAATTAATTTTGAAAAATTAGAGATCGAGGAGAAAGGAGCGCGTGAAGACCAAGATTTGTTATGGAGCCCAGGGTTTAAATGTAATAGTTATATTTAAATATAATTTCTTGCACCCCTAGGGTTTGACCTTTTGGTTCACTTGGTGGCTCTAGTGAACCAAACTAGAATAAAAGTCCATAATCAATCCGGGTAGAATATAGTATTCTATATGCATCTTTATACTATATATATATATTATATATTATGCAAACATGCTTCGCATGTTCATTAATATAATACGCGTATTTTATATATATATATGTGTAAATGCAGCAGCTAAACAAGATGAGACAAATTAATAACAAACCCCTCATAATTTTATATTAAGTCCTAAGCGTTCAAAGATATTTGGAATATCGAGCGTCGCCTTCTAGCATGATAAAATTAATAGAGTATTAAATATTTAATATGAGTTTGTTGTGTCACCACAAGGCAAGTATTAAGTATTTAAGATGTTAATTTATCACATTTGATGCTTATAAAGAAAATTGAACAATATTGTTTTGTTGTGTCACCACAAGGATGATATTTTTCTTTTTTGAATATATGGAGTGCTAGTCGGACTTAACTTGGATAATTTTGATCTGGATGTGCCACCACTTGATCAAAATAATCTAAGAGGCAAAATACAAGGAGTTGCATAGTTGATGTAATTGACAAAAGTTGTCTACCTATTTATTTATATATAGTTTGTTGTGTCACCACAAGGCTATATACATTTGAAATGGGATCCTTATTCTCACTAGCAAATCTTTAATTAGATTTAGCCGAACTATATATATTGAGGGTAATATAGTTTGAAGAAAATAGTGGGAGATACCAATTTAAAACAAGACCTAAATTATTTTGGTAATTAATAAAAGAATGTATGTTAAAATGTTGTTAATTACAAATTCATTTACAGAATTTTACAATGTCTAAAATTACTATCACTGCAAAGCATATTAGATGCTAAATTAATCGAATAGTATTAAATGGATTGGTTAAGGAATTGAGAATAGTTCTCATGGTTGAAAAGCTATCTTATGTCCATAATACGCCTATCCACTGCAATAGTTTGCGAACAATGCCTCCGAGGAAGACATTGCTACTTTTAGAAAGTGGCAAGATGATGCATGATTGGCTCAATGCATCATGCTCCCATCCATGAGTAACGAGCTTGACGTCGACATGAAACTATGGATGCTCCAACTATATTCCTACACATCAAGTAGTTGATGGTGAGGAAAATAGGGGCGATAGATATCGATATCTAAGGAGCTCTTGGAGATCTAGAATGGCCAATGGCACTATAGTAAGAACAAAGGTTCTTAACATAATCAATTTGATTGATCAATTAAAACAATGGTTTTGTCATGGATGGAGAGTTGAGCCAAGATTTGATCTTGCACTCACTCCAGGACTCCTTTCAATTGTTGTGAATTTTTCATATGAACAAGCTAGATATCGACCTCGCCGATTGATTTAACATATTGAAAAATGTTGAGAGTCTCTTTCAACCAAGAAAGATCAAGTCTTACTGGTAGGGGCCAAAGGATCTTTGAAAAGAAGAACGATTCAAAGAAGGTAAAAATAGAAAGGCATAAACAAAGGATAATAAGAACAAAAGCGTCACGGATAAGCAGAAGGAGTTTGCTTCCACCATGATAAGCACGGACAACTGGAAAGAAAGCATGAGAAGTATCTTACGAGAGGTTAACCAAAGAAGCTTAGTGAAGTTTGATTCATAATACGATTTTGTTCATGATTGAAATAAATTTTCTTTAAGTCGAGGTTCTACTTGGGTATTGGATACAGCTTTGGTTATCATAAATATAGATTTATGAAGGGACCAAACAGAAGAAAGCTAAACAAATATAAGTAATCCTATATGAAATGTAACAAAGGTTGCTACATTAGCCATAGAAACTTATAGTTTAGCAATACTACGGGAAAATCTATTAAGTCGATAAGTTGTTATTGTATTCCGGTTCTCGTTGAAAACATTATTTCCATTTTATTGTTGGACAATGAAATCTTTGGTATTATAATTAAGAACAATTGTTGTTCTATTTATAATAATAATGTTTTGTATAGAACTGGAATATTACTTAATAAATTTTGTATACTTGACTTACGTGAAAAATATATTTTGCAAATTGAACAAACTAGTATAAGAAAAGGAGATGATCATTCAAAGAGTTGAATGTGTGTATTTTCTGAAATACAAGTATGAATTATTTGAAAGTTCAAAGAATTCAGAAATGAAACAAATTGGCAAAGTATTAAGATTCTTTGATTAGATCAAGGAATAAATACTTGTGCAATAAGTTTTTAGATCATCTCAAATGGTTTTCTCATAATGGACACATCCACGTCTGTGATAATTGATTGATGTATTTGAATGAAAAATCATACCTTGTTGGACATGGTACGGTCCAAAATGATTTTACCGACATTCCAGTATCCTTCTAGGATCATGTCCTAGAAATGGCTGCATATCTACGAAAATGGTAACCTCAAAATCCGGCCCCAAGACTTCATAAAAGTTATGGACAGGGAGGATACCTAATCTTAAGTATGTTAAGATAAGGGGTTCCAACTTATGTGAAAAGGTTTCAAAAGGATAAGCTTGGGACAAGATTTGACAAGTGTCGATTTGTGGGACATCCTAAAGTAAGTTTAGGGTATATGTTCTATAATTCTACTTAGCAAAAGGTGTTTGTTGCGAAACACGCTTCCTTCTAAGATAAAGGTGTTTATCATTAAAAGGGGCTAGTGGGAGGATAATAGATCTTGAAAAGTTCAAGAACCACAAAACACTATAAGTCAAATAAGATGAACCTGTAGATAGACCTATTGTACCACAACCGAATCGTAAATCTGGAATAGTACCAAAGATACCTAGGAGGTATGGATTCATCATGGATGATGATGATGAGGTACACATCATAGAAGATGATGATCCAGAGTTACATTCGATGAGGTAAGAGTTCTAGTGTGTACAAAAGGGTCAGTGGGAGCATCGTGACATTCCTAGTACTATATGTTGATATACTACGGATAAGGAATGACATACCAATGCTACAATCAGTAAAGATAAAGTTGTCTAAACATTCCTCCATGAATGATTTGGAAGAGTATCTTAATTGGGGATATAAATCTATATAGATAGATTTAAAAGGATGCTCAACTTAACCCGAGGAATTATATTCATTTGATGCTAAAGTCGTTTAGCATGGCAAACTCCAAGAGATGTCTCATGTTGATGAGCCATGGAGTGTATCTCTTAATAGTCCCCATAGACTCCAAAGAAGAGATCGCATGAGTGACAATCATGTATGCAATGAAATATACGAGACACGATGTTGATCGCAATATAATGCTCGAGAAGATCACTTTGTAAGGCAAAGTGAAAACATCTTAAAGTTCTTAAGCAAGACTAAGGATGTGAGCAAACATGGTGGGTCTAAATTAAAACTAGAGGGCTTAACAGACTCAAGTTTTTCGTATGGACCAAGACGACGGAAAATCCACTTTAAGGTAAAAAGGTTACCTTGAATAGTGGTGCGATGAATTGGAAAGGTTCCAAACAAAGAAAGAGTTCTTTGGTTTAGTAATAAAGACAAAAGTATATAGCTATAAATAAAGGCTGCCAAGTTGATTGTTTGGATTAAAGTTCATTCTGTAACTAGGAATAGTTCCTAAGTCTCATCTTGGATCTAAACATGTGTTGTGGCACTTTCATTTGATTATTAGAATCATTGAAAGATGGGAAATCACTATAGAGATAGTGGACTCTCAAGAACAACATTACATATCCATTAACTAAAGCTTATCCAACAAATGGGATAATCGTCCTTAGAGAAGAAGAGTATAAGATACCATGGCGATTGGCTTTGATGTAAAGTGGGAGATTGAAAGTAATATGCACACAAGCCAATCATGTTTGATGATAAAGCATATACTTTGTAACAATCTTATTCATTTATTAATAAAAGTATTAATTTATTAAAGGCTTTTAATTATCTACATGATCTTGTTTTATAATATGTGATAAACCCATAGTTTTAAGCAATGCTTTTAGAATAATGATGATGATCATTCTAATGAGATCTAAATTCTTTGAAAGCTTAAAACTAAAATAGTTCCCAATCATTGGATTACTAAATTGGGATTAGTGAATCCGGATAGATTTAGTACATCGTTAACTTGCTCATTGGATGAGGATGATTGATCTCATGATCATTTGTGTGGAGACACTAAAAAAGCAAGTATGTAAGTGTTTAACGCGCTCTCACAAGAATATAAGTTCCTTTTATTGGCTCGCTCGGAATACCTAATGGAGTTTTATTTGCTGTCGATAGGAATTCAAGTGATAATAGTCTAGTAATCCTTGGACTTGAGATCATCGTAGTATCTTGTGTATGATGAGTTATACTTTGACTTATTCCTTAAGACCCTTAGGGTATATCAAAGGTATGCTTGGGTATAATAAGTTGCATGGAGATAATGTATGATCGATAAAGAATCTACCACTTCTAATAAAAAGAAGAAATGTCCTATGTGATTCGATAAATGACAACCCAAGTAGTCCTTGGGTTAAAATGAATGAAATTAGAAAGGAGTTTCTAATTTGCATTAATTTGAGTTGTGCATTTAAGGATCGAAATACATATAATTAAATAAAATAAGACTTGTGGTAATTCCATGTCTTATATTTAATCGTTGGATATCAGTATGGTGGAAGGATTGAATTGCACAGTAACTATTTACTCAAAGGTTCTTTTATGATTAATGTTGAAATCTATATTATCCGGAAAGTCGTTGATGATCGCTAGGAGGCTTATCCCTATTGTAGAATAAATATTATTTATTTAAATAAATTAATTGTTTAATTTATTTATTTAAATAAGATTAGAATTATTCTAATTGATTTATTCACATAGGTTTAATATGGAGAACCTAAAGGGTCACACCATAAAAGGAAGAATAATTATTTAAGAAGTTAATGGCATAATCGTAATAATATGTTAAGTATATTTAATTTAATCTATGGTGATAGAATAAATTAAATAGCTTAATATTTATTATTTAATATTTTAGAAATATTAAATATAAATTAATAAGAGAGTCTTATTAATATTATTACAATTATTATTATTTTAATTTCTAAAAGAGTTTAGGAATTAATTTAATATAAGTACTCTCATTTATTCCTAATAAGATTAGGAGGTTAAATTAATTAAAAGAGTTTAATTAATTATCCTAATAAGATTAGGGAGCTTAATTAATTAAAAGAATTAATTAATTTAAAACCCAATTCCTTAATTGTTAAGGTGGGTCATTTACATCTATAAATAAGAGGAGTCTTATTATGTGTGGTATGGGTTGTTGACTTTTCAACATACGTAATAATTCCAATTGTTGGGAGAGTACACCTTTTCATAGAGATGAAAACTAGGGTTAGCATATAACACCCATCTTCTTGAATTTTATTCTTCCTGGTGGATCACCTCAGAGGCCAAACACATGGGTGGCTAACGTTGATCAAAGGAAGGAACCAAACCCGGTGGATTCAAGTTGAGCGCGAAAAGGATTGGAGGTGAACTTGTACCTGAGGAAGCTCGATCTTCAAGGGTATGATTTTATTCCTTATCTTTTCGTTTAATTAATAATTGTGCATAAAGGATGATCCGGGTATATGGTTTGTAAATTTTTTTAAACTCTGATTTTTCCACGCTTCCGCACTTTTTATGCAATTTGATTGCGCTATGAATATTACAAACCTAACACACCGGATAACAAACCAACCATTCATATCCACCATCATTACCACTATTAATGTGTCGCCCTCGAGATCTGGGATCAACTGAAAGGACAATATTATAAAAACTCATTTCCCCCAATTCAAACAGTTTCACCAGCTCATTTCAAATTCAAAGATATCCTTCCTCTCTCCCACCTCCCAATTTTCTCTCTTCAAACTGCAACAATGGCTTCCCCCCAAAATACTGACAACACTCTGCCGAAAAACTCCATCCCCATTCTCGTGACTCCCCTATCCACCATCCCTGCTACTTCCAACCCCACAACTATGATGCCCCCAAAATAGGTATACATCACCCATTCTGAGTCGCCAAATACATGATACAGAATACGAATACAAACTTAAATATACAACATGAGTTGTGAGTTTTAACACAAATATTATCTTCTAGACAGTATTCAAACACAAAATAAGTCGTCAATAAATTTATTATCACACTATTTCACAAAATAGTGAGGACTACTAAAGCAAACATCTGGACCGTCACTCCGTTCCCCGACTAGTCCCAACTATATTCTCATTTTCTGAAGAGAACAATGAAAGCAAAGGGTGAGCTCAACTAGCCCAGTAAGAAATACTATGACTAAGATAATGCAAAATAATTTATCGTTAGTCTTCAACAGTGTTAAACTGATAAAATACCAATAGACATCAAGTTTAACTGCAGCGGAACAAGCAATCCATTAGAAGAGTCAAGTAGAACATGAAATCTATTATCTTCTATAATTTAAAAAGTTTATCAACAGTTTTATCGCTGAGACTCAGCTTAATAAATAATCCACATCATCGAATCATCCCTGCATTACGACCAAGGATATTCATTAGTATTACGACCACAAATTATCCATGCACTATGGGCCAAGGATATTCGTGTTTTCACCAATGGTCATGATCATGTCAACAACTGTCCATCAATGCACTACGGGCCAATGAGGACTTTTACCACATCATTTGCAACATTACAGTCATGATTATACCGAATAATCCTTGGTCATAATCATACCAAGTCCATCTATGCACTACGGCCAAAGATGACTTTCATAACAATAAAAGCATGAGGATAATAACAATGATATAAGAATTCAATTAAAAGAAAACAAGGATAAATTTTTAAATATTTATAATTTAATTTATCCAGAATTCAATAATGTCCAAATTGTCAACATGATACTGCTTTGTGGAGTAAAATTCAAGAATAATATTGTATCAAAAATGATTTAGATCGAAAAGAAATCAATTTTTACATAAATAGTACCCCGGGTAAATAGTAACCGAGTGAATAGTACCCCATGAATAGTACTCTGGCATGAAAAAATTAAAACTTATCAAGAATGCTCAGATTAATATTTTCATGAAAAGATACTGGATGAAGCACAAATATCAAGGATATTCTACTAATTTCATGGAGTATAGAAGCCAAAATTTTAACAAAATGAGTGTACAATTCAAAATCTGAAACAAAATAATATTACTTACATACTACAGAGTATGGAAGAAAATATTATTTCATATGAATACTGAACAAAAATAATATCCCTTACCTTGAAAAGAAGAGTATTCCAACTGGTATAGCGAGATATTCTTGAAGAAAACTTGAACTATTTTCTACGCTTAAAGCATTCTAAAACTCAAAAGAAATACGCTTAATATTATAGAAGAAGAATTCTCTAATTCTTGTGTGATTTTCAATTCTAACGAAGCATCCTATTTATAGGAGAATGGAAAAGGTACTATTTGAAATTCTCACGGACCAACAGTTATGCAATTCATGGATGCTTTATGAATTCACAAATGCCAATTTCAAGCAATTATCCATTAAGAACAAAACAAAAATATATATATATATATATATAATACATATATATATATATATAAACACATGTTATATAAAACTCCTCCCACACTCGTGAAGCATTTTCAGATTTCTCCCTCCAAAAGTCCTCCGCATGTGGGGCCCCACCATATGTCATCATCACATGTGGGCCCCACCTTTATTATAATTTCTACCGATTATTTTGAAAAATAAGGGTCCATATAATAAGCAAAATTACAACAAATACTTCATAAAAATCTCCTCAATAATTTTAACAACTATTATTATTCACAATATTTAACAACCAGATCGTTCCCAGGAAAGAGGGGGCTTTCCAATAAGGATTTCTCCCTATTGGCGCGCAATTAGGTAACCAAACCTCTCCTCGATAGAACTTTCTAGACATCGTCAATATTGCAAATAATAATATGAATAATTGTATCGTCTCAATTATTGATTTAATAATATATAAAATATCGACAATAATTGAATCAAATAACGTGAGATACTATGCAGCAATTACTGTAGCAATAATTGAACAAAATTGAGTGACTTCTCACGTAAGCATCAATAATCAATACCGTGTGTTACTATGCAATCACGCGTATTACTGTACTTTTAACACTGGGTAATTCAACAGTTAACGGTAAAACTTTTGCCGTTATTTTCATAAAAAGATATTTCTATCATTTTCTAACTCTGACAATAATTCCGTTGTGGGGTCCACCAATGATTGTGTCGTCGTACGAATATTCCCTGATAAAATGAATATTCCCCGACTAATCGAATATTATAAAACAACTTGCATACTTTGAAAATTTTATAAATATTACCCACAACTATAACATTATATTAAATCCACACCATAATATTCAAAAATGATATTTATAGAAAAAATCATCTTTATTCATAAAAGTTGGGGTCTTACAACAACCACCATGCCGGAACCAACTCCCAACACTGCTCCATCCTCCAGTAAAAACCACCGCAGTTCGATTCACAAAAAACACCACTCAAATACCCTAATTAAGACCAATTCCCCCACGTTAACACCCCCTCTCAAATCACAAAGGCCAATCTCCTCGTAATCTGGGAACACTACCAAATCACAACAACCCATCATCTATAAGACCCTGAATTTTATGAAATAAAAGTATTCAATTTTTTTATTTAGTAAATAGTTAAATTGATAAAAGTTTAAAGTTAAGGGTGATATATGTAAATTTTTTAAAATAAGTAAGTGGTTATAAAATATTCATTGTTGTCGGGGAATATTCGTTTGGTCGTGGAATATTCTTGATATCGGGGAATATTCGTACGACAGTGCAACCATTTGTGGGCCCCATAAATGAAAAAAGCGCCGGATGAAGAAAAGCATACCACGAACGATTTTTTAATAATAACGGTACAGAATTGCCATCAGTTAAAAGCTGTTGGAATACCCGATGGGTAAAGTAAAGTAATACACGTTGTTACATAGTAACACACAGTATTGCATAATATTTTTATATTATTGTTGATTCAATAATTGTCACTACATAGTATTTCTCATTATCAGATCAATAATTAATATTATTTGAATAATATTATTGGATAGCATTATTGACAATGTCTAAGGAATATCTGTCTAGGAAAGGGGTTTGGTCACCTAATTGCGCGCCAGTAAGAAGAAATCCTTATCAGAAAGCCCCCTCTTTCCTGGGAACAACCTGGTTGTCAACATTGTGGTTCTGTAATATTATTTGAGACTAATTAATTATTGATAAAAAAGATAAGGAAATATTTATTTAATTAGGATATAAATGGAGGAATTTTTAAAAAAGTGACAATTGTTAAAAATTGATATTTTATCTTTTATAATAAAATAATTCATTCAAATATATTATTATATTATATTATAAATGTATAATGTGAAAATATAATAATATAATAATTGTGATATTTTTACACTAAATTTATGATATATGAATAAAATGAGGAGGAAGAGTGCAAATTGGGTCTGAATGGTATTTTTGAGGATTAAAACGTGTAAAATATTTAGTGGAGGATTTTTCTAATTGAGTGGGCCCCACTTATGTGTGAACTATTGAAATTTATCTAGGCACACTTAGAAGGGGGGTTGAATAAGTGTGGGATCAATCTATGACCAATTTTTAAACTTTAAATTAAACTATTAATTTCAGGCTGCTAAATTGAAGAATTCAGCTCACTGAATTAATATGGCCTACTAAATTGACTGGTTATTTTAAGAAAATATTTTGCTGAATTTATATCTTAAATAAAATACTTGGTGTTAAAGAATTATCTTAATATAATGCAAGAATTCAAATTTTAATTATTAAGATAATTTAAATAGCTTATGTGATTTTAGAATTAAAGTAAAGCAAATAAAATCAACACCAAGATTTTTTACGTGGTTCAGCTATTACCCTCTATAATAATAGCCTAGTCCACGTCTAATACCAACTAGTATTGGAGACTCATTTTATTTATTTCTTTATAAATAAACACTGATTACAAAACAGATTCTTACAAAAATTAATTAACAATTAATTTCTCTTGAGCACTCTTGCTCCTTGTGCACCTATGTACTCTTCAAGCACCTTTGCTTCCTTGAACTTGTTTGTAAGCCTTTTCACTAATCCACTAGGATTAACACCTTTAGACTACCCTTAGTCTAAATATAAAAATAAATACAAATATAGATGTCTATGATCAATGCAAGAATAATCAATTTAACAGTTAAAGGGTCAACTATATGCAATGATCAATTAGCACAAAAAGATAAACACTTAAAAACTTACCAAATACCAGCTCAAAGAATATCAGAAATTTAATTGCTTAGCTGCTCAAAGATTGCACTGATTAAATCAAATTGCTCGTAAATAACTGTAATTAGTGCAAGAATGATTTCACGAGTTGTAAGTTTCCATACATGAAAATACTGATTTATAGCCCACATGATATTACCGTTAATTATAGATATGTTCAATTTTTCCAAGTCAATCGGTATGAGAATATCAGAGAATACTCACAACGGTAAGAAAATGAGAGTCAATATTTATTCAGTTTAGCAAATCAATCTCTTTGTTGGTTATTCAATTTGGATCAATCAAAATACCTATTAAAAAGATAATCCACTAAAAAACTTTGACTTTATCTCTCCAAACATCAAGTAGCGTGTAAAAATGGTGTGTAACAACACTTATCTTTTCCAAGACTCAAGGTCTTTAAATTTCCAACGTAATCATAATTACTTCTCCTTAAAAACTGTATATGCTTCAAATCACAAGAAGGTATAGCTGCCGGCTTTTAGACTTTCTAGTAAATCATAGATATCCGCGTGTATCAAGAATGAAATGTCCCAAGGATATTAATTAAACATTTATTTAAGCATGCACACGTATCACAATGGTACCCTCCTTTTTAGGCATATATTAACATACGGACTAATGCATGTGAAACATATATTAAGTGACATACATATATCAAATAAAATATCAATCCCTTTTTGAACTTGATGATATATATATATATATATATATATATATATATATATATTAATTTATTTTTATTTTTAGAACAACCTTTTTCATTAGATTTTTTTAAATCATTTTTCATTTAAGACATATAACACAATGCAGATGATATGTCCTAGAGCCTTTAAATGAAAATCAATTATTATGCAATTGATCTTACACTTGTTTCCTAGTAAAGAGAAATTCTTCAACCACTTGAATATCCAATCAAAGTTCCTTATCATCAATATTCCTGAAATGCCATAAAATAATTTAGTATATGAATAATTCATCATCAAAACTCAAGGATGGAATATGACTGAGTCAACAAATATGCTGATTTTTGTTGGCCAAAGTGGGTGTACGATGGATTTGATCCGTAAGTAAATTTTCAAAGATGGAATGCTATGAAATTTCATCCATATGTAAATTCAGGCCATTTTTCGTTCGGAATTTGGAAAAACTTTCTTCTACAAAGTTGTAGAGAATTAAATTTCATATGAAATGGACATAAGGTTCGAATTTTCTGATAAAATGACTATTTATTATGAATTATTGAAGTTCTGGATATTGTTTAAATTAAAAACAAGGGGTGGGACCCACTTATCCTTTTTACCTTTTGATTTTGCTGAATTTGGTAGGCCCTACTTGTGGAGTGCTGAGATTGTGATGTGGTGTGCGTACGAAGAAAAAAATAAATTTTATAATATTTTATTAAATTTTATTAAATTTTTTGCTTTGGTGTTCTAAGTATTTTTCAATAAATAGGGTGCTTAGGTTAGAATTGAAAATCACACCAGAATCAGAAGTTTTCTCTCTCTATAATATCGAGCGTATTTTTGTGAGTATTTAGATACTTTGAGAGTTGATAACCAGTGCAAGTTTTTTTCAGCATTATATTCGATATTTCAGTCAGAAGTACTTGTCTTTTGAAGTAAGGGATGCTATTTTTTTATAAATGATATTATTTCTTTTAATATCATTATACCGAAATATTGATATGAATTTTATTGTGAAATTTTTACCTTTCTGTGTCGGAGTTACTATTCACGTATACGACATTATTCACGTATACGGCACTATTCACGAATACGACACTATTCACAGAAAAAATTAAATTTCTTTTCTTTGTCCAAGTTGTCTATTATGGTTACTATCTTTGATTGTATCCATGTTTTGATCTCCATTCTTGAATTTTGCCCCACAGTTGATTATTATGGAGTATTTTTGAACTTAGATAAACTAAAGTACGAATCCCAAATCCTTGTTCTTTTATCTCACTGGATTCATTTTCTTTAAAATATTTTTATCATCCTGAGTCCTAAATGGTGATATAATTGAATATCTTTGGCCTGTAGTGCAAAGATGAATGATTACTTGATGAATATCTTTGGCCTGTAGTGCAAAGATGAATGATTACCTGATGAATATCTTTGGTCTGTAGTGCAAAGATGAATGATTACTTGATGAATATCTTTGGCCCGTAGTGCAAAGATGGACAGGTGTTGAGATGAACATGAACAACTGGTGATACAAATGAATATCTTTGGCCCGTAGTGCAAAGATGAATATTTGATTTGAGATAATTATTGATTGATGTCACAGGGATAAAATATTGATTATGGACTTTTAAATCATAGAAGATAGTAGACTTCATTCTCTACTTAACTCTTCTAATGAATTGTTATTTCTGCTACGAATATTGATCTAAACTTGTTGTCCATTATATTTTATCTGATTTATTGAAGGCTAACGATAATTTATTTTTCATTATCTTAGTTATAATATTCTTTATTGGGCTAGTTGAGCTCATCCTTTTTCTTTTTGTTCCATTTTTCTTCTCAGGAGGTGAGAATATAGCGGGAACTAGTCGGGGTGTGGAGTGATGGTTCAAGACAGTTGTTACAGTAGTCATCACTATTTTGTAAAATAGTGTATCAATAATTGTAATGAAGACTTTATTTAAGTTTGGATATTGTCTAGAAGACAATATTTGTATTAAAACTCACAACATATGTGTTGTCGCAATTTGCACGACAATTGTAATAATGAAGTTGTAGTTGTTTTCTGTACCGTGTATTTAGCGACTCAGAATGGGTTGTGTGGAACTATTTTGGGGGCATCACAGTTGGTATCAGAGCTTAGGGATATGGTCGCTAGCTGAGATCCAAGTCTAGAACTAGGAGGGGAGAGACGAGTAATATACTTCGCTAGTGTGTGACTTACCTAAGCTGAATTTTTTTTACTTGATAAGTTGACAAATTGTGATATATCAATTAACCTTTGTTTTGAGCTGTATTCTAGAATGAGCAATGGAGAAATCATGATGACAGGGAAGATGGAATATAAAATGAAAGCAATATATTCTCAACTCTTCAAAATACCAAGTACGTAAATTCCGGGGACGAAATTCCATAAGGAGGGGAGATTGTAAGACCCCAAATTTTATGAAATAAAAGTATTCAATTTTTCTATTTAGTAAATAGTTAGATTGATAAAAGTTTAAAGTTAAGGGTGATATATGTAAATTTTTCAAAAGAAGCAAGTGGTTATAAAATATTCATTATTGTCGGGAAATATTCGTTTGGTCGTGGAATATTCTTAATGTTGGGGAATATTCGTATGACGGCACAGCCATTTATAGGCCCCATAATAGAAAGCTGTCAGATGAAGAAAATGACACGAATGAGTTTTTTAATAATAACGGCGTAACGGTTACCATTAAAACTGTTAGAATACCTGGTGGTTAAAATCAAGTGATACGCGGTGTTGCACAATAGCACACAGTATTGTACAATAATTCTAATTATTGATTCTTACGTAAGAAGTCACTACTCAATAATTGTTATAGTAATTACTGTTCAATATTTTATTTTATTGATTCAATAATTGTTACGTTTATATTTTATATTATTGATTCAATAATTGTCACTGCACAGTATTTCCCATTATCAGATCAATAATTCATATTATTTGAATAATATTATTAGATAGCATTATTGGCAATGTCTAAGGAAGTTCTGTCTAGAAAAGGGGTTTGGTCACCTAATTGCGCGCCAATAAGGAGAAATCCTTATTAGAAAGCCCTCTCTTTCTTGGGAACGACTTGGTTGTCATTATTGTGATTCTGTAATATTATTTGTGAATAATTAACTATTGATTTATATGATAAAGAAATATTTATTTTATGTGGATATAAATGAATGAATTAATGCTGAGGTGTTTTATCAGTATTTTATCAGAATGGAGGTATTGAAAATCATCCGTATGTGGATTTCGGTCATTTTTCGTTTGGAATTTGGAAAAACTTTCTTCTACAAAGTTGTAGAGAATTAAATTTCCTATGGAATGGACATAAGATTCGAATATTTCTGATAAAAAGGCTATTTATTATGAATTATTGAAATTCTGGAATAATTGATTTTTGGGGTTATAAATATATTTTTTACCAAAAACATTTTTAATATGGTGGGACCCGCTTGTGGAGTGCTAAGATTATGATGTGGTGTGCTAAGAAAAAATAATTAAAATATTTTATTAAATTTTTTGTTTTAGCGTTCTAAGCATTTTCCTATAAATAGGGTGCTTAGGTTAGAATTAAAAATCACACCAGAATTTGAAGTTTTCTCTCTCTATTATATCGACCATATTTTTGTAAGTATTTAAATATCTTGAGTGTTGCTATACAGTGCAAGTTTCTTTCAGCATTATATCTGATATTTCAGCCAGAAGTACTATTCTTTTGAGGCAAGTGATGTTATTTTTTTCGTAAATGATATTATTTCTTTCAATATCATTATACCGAAATATTGGTATGCATTTTATTATGAAATTTTTACCTTTTCATGTCGAGGTTACTATTCACGTGTATGGCACTATTCACGTATACAGCACTATTCACGTATACAGTACTATTCATGAGTACTATTCACGAAGTATGATTTTTCTTGTAAAATTTTTGCCTTTTCGTGTCGAGGTTACTATTCACGTATACGACATTATTCACAAAAAAATTAAATTTTCTTTTCTTTGTCCAAGTTGTTTGTTATGGTTACTATCTTTGATTGTATCCATGTTTTGATCTTCATTCTTGAATTTTGCTCCACAATTGATTATTATGGAGTATTTTTGAACTTGGATAAACTAAAGTACGAATCCTTAATCTTTGTCTTTTTATCTCTCTAGATTCATTTTCTTGAAAGTATGTTTATCATCCTCAGTCTTAAATGGTGATATAACTGAATATTTTGGCCTGTAGTGCAAAGATGAATGATTACCTGATGAATATCTTTGGCCCGTAGTGCAAAAATGGACAGGTGTTGAGATGAACATGATCAACTGGTGATACGAATGAATATCTTTAGCCCGTAGTGCAAAGATGAATATTTGATTCAAGATGCATATTGATTGATGTTGCAGGGATAAAATATTAATGATAGACTTTTAAATCATAGAAGATAGTAGACGTCATTCTCTACTTAACTCTTCTAATGAATTGTTATTTTCGCTGCGAGTATTGATCTAAAACTTGTTGTCCATTATAATTTATCTGATTTATTGAATGCTAACGATAATTTGTTTTTCATTATCTTAGTCATGATATTCTTTACTGGGCTAGTTGAGCTCACCCTTTTCCTTTTTGTTCCATTTTTCTTCTCAGGAAGCGATAATATAGCGGGAACTAGTTGGGGTGTGGAGTGATGGGTCAAGATAGTTGTTTTAGAAATCCTCACTATTTTGTAAAATAGTGTATCAATAATTGTAATGAGGACTTATTTGAGTTTGGATATTGTCTAGAAGATAATATTTGTATTTAAACTCACAGCATATGTGTTGTCATATTTTGCACGACAATTGTAATAATGAAGTTGTAGTTATTTTCTGTACCATGTATTTGGCGACTCAGAATGGGTTGTGTGGACCTATTTTAGGGCGTCACAGTTAGTATCAGAGCTTAGGGATATAGTTTCTGGCGGAGATTGGGGAATAGAACTAGGAGGGGAGAGACGAGTAAATCCTTCGCTAGTGTGTCCTACCTAAGCTTATTTGGTATTTAATAGGTCAGTCGGAGCATAGGGTTAATATATGATATGTTAATTTATTTAATTAACCCTTATTTTGTGGCAGTATTTGAGAATGACATTTGAAAATGTTGAGATGAGCAATGGAGCACATGAGACTATTAAGACACTGACAATCAACAACCAGAATAATGTGCATCAGGAATGCAATATTCCTCCAGTAAACAACACCACCGCTCAAACGATAAATGATGGGTTGTTTAGAAGCTTTTTGCAGTTCATGCAAAACCAGACGAGAGAGACTCCTGTTCAAAATACAAGTGGAAACGATGGCAACTCATGGCTAGTCACTGCTAAGCAATTCAAGGAGTTGGGACCGCCGGAGTTTTTGGAAAAGCCAGATCCGATCAAGGCGAAAACATGGGTTAAGCAAATTACCAAGATATTTGATGTCTTAGGATGCACGGAGGAACAAAAGGTTTCATTCGCCACCTTTATGTTTCATAGTGAAGCAGATTACTGGTGGTAATCTGTGAAACGTACCCAGCCTGTCGCACTCAATATGTCTTGGGAAGCATTCCAAAAACTATTCAATGACAAGTACTTTCCTGAAAGTATTCATCATATGAAGGAGGTAGAGTTTATCAGACTGGAACAGAACAACATAACTGTGTCCCAGTACGAGGCTAAGTTCGCGGAGTTATCTAGGTTTGCACCTCATTTGGTAGAGAATGAGGAACGTATGACGCGGATGTTTCTGAGAGGTTTGAAACCCAAAATTCGTCAATACCTCATTTCTCACAAATTTTCTCTATATTCAGATGTTGTGAACAGGGCTCAATTATTAGAGCGTGATAATGAGTCTGTTCAACCGGGGGACCACAACCAGGGTTGTACCGGTGGCAGCTGTCATCGGAGTAATGAAAACCAACGGGGAGGGAAATATCTAGACAGAAGTGGTAACCACTCTGGTGGTAATCGTGGCCATGATAATAGAAGAGGCGAGTCGGGGGGGATTTTAAAAAGAGAAGATACAACAATGACAACGTGAAGACGTCAGCACCAACATCAATTGTTTATAGGGGAGGAGAACGACCACCGATCGTATATTATAAATGCGGGAAAGAGGGACACATCAACCCAAACTGTCCACAATAATTCAAGGTATGTTATAACTGTGGAAAGGAAGGTCATATAGCTCGAGATTGTCCTGTAGTGAAACCAAGTCCAGCGGGGATGGTGACTCCAAAGGCTGTCCCGGACAAGTCAAACTCGGTGGTTCCTGGAAGAGCGTTTGTCGTCATTGTCCAAAACGTAAGGAACCCGAACGTGGTGATCACGGGTAAGCTAATCATAAACTCTTGCGAAGTTTATACCTTATTAGATACTGGTTCTACCCATTCTTTTATCTCTCCTACTTGTGCTCAACGTTTGAACTTGACTCCTGAGAAATTAGACTTTGACTTATCTGTTGAAACTCCGTTAGGAGAAACTTTTATTACATCCACTGTTTATAAATCTTGCTTGATTCAAGTTGGGACAATCACATTACCTGTTGATCTTATCTCTTTAAAGATACTTGCCTTTCATGTGATTTTAGGAATTGATTGGTTAACTACTCATCATGCCAAAATTGATTATTTTTGTAAGGTCATTAGTTTTCATATTCCTAACCAACCTGTTATACGAATTCAAGCAACCAAACCACTAAAGTCAATCATTGTCATATCAAGCCATAAAGCCATTCATTTATTAAAAAATGGATGTCAAGCTTTCTTAGCCCATGTCATGGATTTAAACAAAAATACGTCAGATTTGAATAATATTTCTGTTGTTAGTGAATTTCCTGACGTATTTCCTGAAAAGCTTCCTAGCCTACCCCCAGAGCGTGATATCGAATTTTTTATCAACCTTGAACCCGGTACAAAATCCATTTCCAAAACCCCATATCAAATGGCTCATTTTCAACTTCAGGAGTTAAAAACCAAACTACAGGAGTTGTTGGATATTGGTTTCATTCGTCCTAGTACATCTCCTTGGGGTGCTTCTGTTTTATTCGTAAAGAAGAAAGATGGGAGCATGTGACTTTGTATTGACTATCGGGGGTTGAACCATGTCACTATCAAAAATAAGTACCCACTACCTCGCATTGATGACCTGTTTGACCAGTTGTAAGGTGCTAATTCTTCTCAAAAATCGATCTTCATTCCGGATATCATCAGTTAAAAATTAAAACTGATGACATTCCAAAGACTGCTTTCAGGACTCGGTATGGGCATTACGAATTCCTAGTCATGTCTTTTGGATTGACTAATGCTTCTACAGCTTTCATGGATATGATGAATCGAGTATTCAAGGAATATTTGAATCATTTTGTGGTTGTCTTTATTGATGACATCCTCATCTATTCCAAAAGTCGTGAAGATCATGAGCAACACTTGAGGCTGATACTCCAAAAGCTTCGTGAAAATAAGCTATATGCTAAGTTGAAGAAATGTAAGTTCTAGCTTGAAGAAGTAGCATTTCTTGGGCACATGGTATCGAAGTATGGAATATCAGTTGACCCGGCAAAGATTGAAGCAATACAAAGTTGGGAGAATCTTAAGTCCGTAACCAAAGTACGTAGCTTTCTGGGCTTAGCTGGTTATTAACGGAGATTCGTGGAAGGATTTTCTCGAATCGCTACTCCATTAACTCAGCTAACTCGAAAAGATACAAAATTTGAATGGAGCAAGGAATATGAGAAGAGTTTCCAAGAACTCAAGAGGAGACTTATTTCGGCACATGTTCTGACAATACCATCAGGTTCAGAGGGATTTGTCATTTATAACGATGCTTCAGGTAAAGGTTTAGGATGTGTTCTCATTAAACATGGGAAAATCATAGCCTATGCCTCAAGACAACTCAAAGAATATGAGAGAAATTATCCTACTCATGATCTAGAGTTGGTAGCAGTCATTTTCGGGTTAAAGATTTGGAGGCACTACCTGTATGGGGAGAAAGTGGAGATATATTTAGATCATAAAAGCCTCAAATATTTCTTCACCCAAAAGGAACTCAACATACGGCAACGACTTTGGCTCGAGCTTTTGAAAGATTACAACCATACCATTCAATACTATCTTGAAAAGCGAACGTGGTAGCTGACGCATTGAGTAGAAGATCATATGCGGGAACAAGTGCAATGATGTCAACACAAATGCCCATTTTGTGTTATTTACAAAAGATGAAGATAGTGTTCAAGACTCCTGGTACCCATGCGATAATGTCAAGTATACGCGTAGAACCGACTTTAATCGATAAAGTTCAAGTTGCTCAAGCCACAGACCAAGAGCTGATACGTATGAAGAAGAAAGTACAAGAAGGTGCTATTCCAGAAGCAAGAATCGATGAAGAAGGAATACTTCGAGTCAACTTCAGACTTTGTGTTCCTAACGACTCTGATTTGAAGTACAAAATCATGATGGAGGCACACAACACACCATTTGCAATCCATTTTGGAAGTACTAAAATGTATCATGATCTTCGACATACATTTTGGTGGAGCAATATGAAGAGTGTAACGAACGAGAATTTTCTAATTAATTTTATTAATTTTAAATATTTATTGAATCAAATAAATATTTAAGTTGATTTATTTATTGAGATAAATAAATATTCGATGAAATTGTTGTGTAATAATTTAGTTAAGTGTTTATATTAACTAAATTAATGTATGGTAATTTTATGGATTGAAGATTTGATTTAATGAAATAATTAAATTAAATTAATTGTTTAATAATTGTAATATTATGTAATGGTGTTATTTTAATTTAATTGATTAATGGAATTAAGGAATGATTAATTTAGAAGGTTAATATTTATTAAATAAATATTAAGAATTATGTTGGCTAAGTAAATATTATGTGGATAATTAAATATTATGATTTAAATTTACTAAGTGTGACATTTGTATACTATATAATAAGCAAAACATGAAAATAAATTAAAAGGAGGTTGGAGAGGGTTTTGCCAAACATGGTCTTGTGACCTTTGGTATACTTTAACTGATGAAGCCATATAATTGTATGCTTAATGTTATATCAGTTTTGTGTTACGTGTTTTATCAGTTTAGTTTTATACATATATTTTCCTAAGTCTAAAAGCAAGAAGGAAAAGTACAGAGAAGAGAGAAATTGAGATAACTGAGAGATAAGGTTGAGAATCAAAGAAAGAGAAGAAAAGCGTAATCATCTTGTTAATCATCTATTCCAAGAATCAAAGAGGTAATAACCTATTCTACGAACTCTAGTATATGTGTTCTTAGATTTTTCTTTTGAAACTTATATTTTATTGGATGATATGATAAAAATAGATGTTATATATATGTTGGTAGATGATTATAATCTGTATATGTTTTCTAGGAATGATTTTTAGAAATCAAAATCCATGGAAACATGTTTAGGATGAAGAACTTGGTTATGTGATAATATATATTTTGGCTTACTTTAAGACCAAAATGAGTGGTTGAATCATGTGTTAATCTGTAAATTGGTAATTTTTTGTGTTAATACATTCAAAAAAGAAAATAATACAAGTTGAATGAATCAATTTGATTAAGAAATCAATTCGTAGTGAATGAATTCGCTAAACATGTTAAAACATGAAAATTTAGTATAAACATGAGTTTTGGGTCAAGATTTGGGTTGGTTAATGTTTTTGTCAATTGTTGATTCTTTGGTATGTTGTATTTCTATAAATTACAAATCCATAGAATTGAAAACGGACTAATTTAGATGTGTATAGCTTCTTAAGTTATGAAGATTAGTAGGAGAAAAATTGTCAAAAATTGCAAAAAACAGTAAACTGGTAATTCTGGTTCTAATATTAGGCGCAGCTGCACTATGCCCTAATTCTCTTGGGGCGCAAATATGCTATAGGGTGAAGCTGCGCTGATCCCAAGGCTTATTTGGGCGCAGCTGTGCTCATGAAGTGTCAAATGTGACTGTTTTGACAGCCTTTGGTCAAATAGCCATAATGTTTTTATACGAACTTCGATTGACGCGATTCAAGATGATTCAGAAAGATAAAGAGCATACCTACAACTTTTATTCTTTAAGTTTTTCAATTTGAGTTCGGGAACAGGGGTAAAAATGACCATTTTTAGGACTGATGTGTATTCGGAGGCAATCAGAGGGCGTCGGGCATGCACGTATGCAAGTGTAGTGCTTCTGATGACAAAAGATGTTTTTATAAGTTATAAAACATTAATATTATGATGTATAATGATTTTTAACATTAATAAATAATATATTAGATAAGTTGTATAAGCATAGTAAGCGTACACAAGCGAGACGAATCTGGTATGCGACGAATGAATGTCGAAACGTCGTGACAAGTGTTAATGAACTTAAAAAGTGTTTTAACTAAAATAAAATTAACATTATAAGATATGGAATGTGATTAATATAAAATCAATAAGGAGTCCTAGGAAGACTTAAATACTTGAATGAACTTCGAGTTTGACTAAGAAGAAATATAGTATTGATTAATAGGTTATATTAGATTGAAACTCAACATTGTAAGAGTTGAGAATGTGATTTGGATGCTAAAAGTCTTATGTTATATGTTAGTGAGTTTTCAGATTCATGTTATGTGGTTGATTAATATGGTTAAACCTTAAGCTAAAGGTTATAACTTAACAAAGATAATAATTAAACCTATGAGGATAATGTGTATGTAGCTAATTGATGTGATAATCCTAATGGTATGTGCAGGATATTGGAGTATGTGAGTTGTAATTATATAGCTTACGCAAGAGGCAAGTTCCCTAACCTTTGCTACTTTATTATTCAGCAAGGTTTACTTTTCACTGTCATGTTATACTTATGCAAGTTCTCTATCTCTAATCTCTTATTGAGTAGTTAAGCTATTATTGTTACGCAAGTTTCTTAACCTTACTTTTACGTTATGCAAGTTCTTGAAGTTATTATTCAATTGAGCAAGTTCTCTAACTTTAATCTTTCATTATACAAGTTCTTGTTCCTAACTTGTTATTGTTATGCGTATTCTTTAACTATGAATTAATGTTGAGTAAATTTCTAAACTACGCTTTTCCTTGAGCTAGTTAATTAATCTTTACTCCTTCATTTCAAGCGAGGTTGTTTTGTTTATTCAAAGTTTGTACTATTATTGGAAAGCTTGATCTTGTTGAAAAACATTTGTTTAGCTAAAATTAATTGTTGTTCAATATCTGATCACCAATGTCATTGCACTATCTTACATTGTTGTACCGAACTCTTAGTTTAATAGTGATTCATTATTGATTCAACTAATCCTTAGTTGATGAATGTTCTAAACTCTAAATTACCCCTAACGTCAGTTCAAACCAAACTTCCTTTGGTTTGCTTATGAATCTGTATAGTTTTAGGAATGTATAATCAATGACTAATATTTGTTCAGCTGATAAACCATTCATAACCTATCTCTTATTGATACATTGACATAATTTATTTGCAATCAAACTGTTGAATAGTTATTGATCCCTACTTAATTCTACCAGTACATGGTTTAGGAGCGTTCTAAAGATTTAGAATTTCTTTGAAGTTAATTCCAAACCAAATTTCCTTTGGTACGGAACCTGATAATCTAAGCTGAGATGAACAACCCTATATCAGGGGATTATTTTAGAGCTACACAATGGCGTTAAAATGTTTGCGCAATACATAGTACAAAGGGTTGATCACCTGGAGTACGAGATGATGGTCCACATAGTCGTTTGAGATGTTAAAGGTTCTGATAGAAACACACTGTTAACCTAGGACATAGATGATGATTATGGTCTTTTAGACTGTTAAAGGTTAAAGTAGAAATACTTGACAACCTAGAGCATAGTTCGTGGTCTTGTGACCCTTAGTGTATTCTTTTGATGTTGATATCTGTTGTTAACTTAAACGTTCATTATTCCTTTGAACTCATAGCTCTTGAATTAAAGTTTATTGTTTCGGTAAGAGTACTTTACCATTGAAAGCTCAGTTAATTGTCATTCATAGAATGTTATTGTATATTATCCTTTTTGTGGGCAATTGTTTGCTCACTCTTGCACAAAACAATGCAGATGGAGTTAAGAAGTTTGAAGAGCTTTCTACAAGCAAGAGCAAGGGCAAAGTGTTTGATTAGAAGACATTTAATTTACCATTCATTTATGAAGCTTATGTAGTAGATTTGATTTTTATTATGTTTTAATATTCCGCTGATGATTGTAATAATAAAGGTTAGATGACCTGGGATTTATTTAAGATTATGTAACCCTTTAAAGGGAGATTTATTTGTTTAAACTTTTGAGTTTAATTATATCCTTTGTTTATGGGTAGTTAGTTATGATTTAATTGGACAGTGAACACCAAATCTGTGGGATTGAAGTGCCCGGATTTGGGGGTGTCACAAAGAGAGAGATTACGGAGTTTATCTCAAGATGTTTAACTTGTCAACGTGTCAAGGCGGAGCATCAAGTACCAAATGGTCAACTGCAACCACTTGAGATTCCAGAATGGAAGTGGCAACACATTAACATGGATTTCGTTACTGGTCTTCCCAAGGTTTCTGAAGGCATAGATGCAATTTGGGTTATTGTTGATAGGTTAACCAAGTCTGCTCATTTCTTGCCGATACGGGAGACTTATTCCCTTGAACGTCTTGCTCGTATGTTCGTGAATGAGATTGTGAGGTTGCATGGTATGCCAGTATCCATAGTTTTTGATAGAGACCCAAGATTCACTTCACTATTTTGGGTTAACTTGTAGAAAGCTATGGGCACGGATTTATGATTCAGTTCGGCATACCATCCTCAAACGGACGGGCAATCAGAAAGGACTATTCAAACTCTTGAAAATCTATTGAGACTTAGTGTTCTAGAATTCAAAGGGAGTTGGGATAAGTACTTACCATTGGTGGAATTCTCCTATAACAACAATTATCAGGCAAGTATAGGTGTGGCTCCATTCGAAGCATTGTATGGATAAAAGTGTCGTTCTCTAGTATGTTGGGATGAGGTGGGTGAAGCAACACTGTTGGGACCAGAGTTGGTACATATGACTACAGAAAAGATCCAAATGATCTGACAACGTATACAAATGGCACAGGATCGACAAAAGAGTTGTGCGGATCTTCATCGAAAGGACGTGGAATTTAATATTGGGGATCATGTATTATTACGTGTTGCTCCATAGAAGGGAGTTACAAGATTCGGGAAAAGAGGAAAGCTCAATCCACGATTTATTGGTCCATTCGAGATTCTTGACCGAGTAGAAAATGTGGCCTATAGACTCGCATTACCTCCAAGCATGTCTCGTGTTCATAATGTTTTTCACATATCTATGCTTTGTAAATATGTGAAAGACCCAAACCACATTATTGAGTTAGAACCAGATGAGATAGCCAAAGATTTAACATACGAGGAGGTACCTGTCAAGATCTTGGATAGGAAGGAGCATGTCCTACGTACAAAGGTTATATCACAGGTCAAAGTTTTATGGAGGAACCATGCTATTGAGGAAATGATCTGGGAGTTGGAATTAGAAATGAAAGTGAGGTATCCTTACCTTTTCGAAACACCAGGTACGTACGTCAATTTTGAGGACAAAATTTCATAAGGAAGGGAGGTTATAAGATCCCAACTTTCATGAATAAAATGGAATTTCCTTTATTTATTATTTTGAAATAGTAAGGGGTTGATTCGATTAATGTGGTTAGTTATGGGTAAAATGCGCAAATATTTTTAAGCAAGTGGTTATAAAATATTCATTGTTTTCGGGGAATATTCGTTTGGTCATGGAATATTCTTGCTGTTGGGGAATATTCGTACAATGGTGCAGCCATTTGTGGGCCCCATAAAAAAACTGTTGGACGAAAAAAACGACAAGTATAAATTTTTTTTAATAATAACGGCGTAACGGTTACCGTAAAAACTGTTGAAATACCTGGTGGTTAAAATATAGTGATACGCGGTGTTGCACAGTAGCACACGGTATTGCACAAAAATTCTAATTATTGATTCTTACATAAGAAGTCACTACTCAATAATTGTTACAGTAATTACTGTTCAATATTTTATATTATATATTCAATAATTGTTACGTGGATATTTTATATTATTGATTCAATAATTGTCACTACACAGTATTTACCATTATCAGATCAATAATTTATATTATTTAAATAATGACGCCCCCAAATCTGAGTTTCTTCCAAGCCGACAGATAGTGCTACACGGTGCTACAGTTCACACATACATTCAATTGAAAAACCTCAAAAGAGTGAATATGTCTACTATATATTCCAAAACAATATTTCCCTTCCTAGGTTCTTTGTAACCATTACATGTGTTCTTTGTTATAATATCAAATGATTACAATGTTCATACTATACTATTACAAAGATAACTTATTGGTTTGCCTTAGCCTTCCCTTTATCCTTACTGGATTCTTCAGTTCGTTCGGTCTTAGCTGCATTCATATGTTTAAAGCAAGAGTGAGCATAACTAGCTCAACAAGTATGACAATTTCATTTAAACAATAGGCTTGAATCATATGAATCGTATATCTTCTATAACTGAATCAATAGTTATGAAGTACTACAGATAATTCAAAATAGCACTTCACTTTTCTTTAAAACGTTTAACAATGAATAACATTCGTTAAACATAAATTTTGGTCCAAGACCTTGAGCATTTCATTCTTTCTTTGAAAAAGACAACCTGACACCAAATTCGTAAGCCCGGTATATCTTACAAGCACGTCTAGGTGATCAGCCTATAGTACTCTATGTTGTACAAAATTACTTCATTAAACGTATCTTCGTTTAAGTTTTGGCAACCTCACGTGCCTTTCGTTTGACGACAAAACATTTGTTTATCCATACTCAGTCTTTCTGTGAAATCCATACCAAAATAGTTGGCAAAAGATAACAACATCGATAACATTTTGATAGATTATAAGGAAATCTACAAAACACATTAAGTCTAGCCAAAGGAATTGTCTTTGACTTCATCATACATCAATCCATGTGTAAGATACATGAATCACAAAGCTTGTCCAGAAAGAACATAAACAAGGTTTTAGAATACTTGCCTTCAGCGTATTCTATAATTCACCTTCAATCAACTTCCACATTCTTTATAATCATTTCCATTTATTACTGTTTCTTTTCTAGTGTTGGCATTGCGGCGCTAGCTTCCTTAATGAGACTCGTGTTGTCATGACATACATAATGATACCAGATACTACTCCTCCATTTGGGACACCACTCTCTATGCTAGGGCTCGTGCTGCGGTATCACTGTGACACACCCAAAAAACGGGCACCTCAATCCCACATATTTAGTGTTCACTGTCCAATTAAATTATAACTAACTACCCATAAACAAAGGATATAATTAAACTCAAAAGTTTAAACAATCAATCTCCCGTTAAAGGGTTACATAATCCAAGTCTTTAAAATAAAAACTTAATATTTTAAAGCTTTTCTGGGTAAATAAATTAAACTCCTTTAATTTATTTTAATAAACAATTTAGTTTATGATTTATAACCACATATTATTTATTTGGATTTCCATATCCACACTAATCAAATAAATTAATTACATATACTATATATTTTAAATAAATATTCCACTTAAACAAATATCATAAAATTATATTCTCATTATAATTTTATTTAATAATTTAACACACCACTTTAAATTATTAAAACAACAATATAACATCTCATGTTATATTACAACTCTCTAAATTATAAATTACATTAATTTAGAATTTTATTAATTCATAAATATTTACTAACAACAATCACATCAATAAAATATTTATTTAATTTCATAAATATTTTAAATTACAAATAATAAAATCTTGGATTGTTACATCCTTCCCTCCTTACAAGGATTCTGTCCCCAGAATCACAACTCAAACAATCAAATCATCACATTATTCCCTCTTTACAAAGATTTTGTCCCCAGAATCGAAGACATAGACTAAACAAATAACTCAGGGCAATTCTTCATCATTTCAGTTTCAAGTTCCCATGCTAGCATCTTCGACGCTGTGGTTCCTCCATATCACCTTCACAAAAGATATCAACTCATTCCTGAACATTTGTTCTTTCTTGTCGACTACTTGGATAGAAATTTCCTAGTAGGACAACCATAATGGTCCATACTTGATCACATGATTGCAGTCGAGCTTGTTCAATATATCACCGAAACATAAAAAACATTATGAATGCGCTCTGACTGTAGAGGTAAAGCTACCTCAAAACCATCTTTTCAACTTTATCAATGCTGTCTATACTATAACCGTTTTATACGCAATATAGTTCATCAAACTTACCACACTTTGGAAATTCAGGAACTTACCACAATCATATGAGTTTAAGAACTTATTCTAGTCAGACCATAGGCGTCCATTCGCTGAGGGGTTCAAAACATACTATATGATTATGAGTCACGAACTTACCATATGCTTTAGTTTTAAGAACCGAACCTAATCTTAATATCATCTAACTTAATCTTAAAAACCTCTAACTATCAAATATATACATGAGAAAAGAATCACCTTTCCACCACATATACATTGATAGCGCGATACCGGTATTCCAATGATTATCAATGTGATAAACCAAGTATATGCACAAAACCTCTGCCCATACAAAGATTTGTATGACTTAGTTACCATATGAGTCCTCAATTGAAATCCCACCTAGCATATCTTACTTTTAATTTATTCTCTCATTCAAACTCAAGCCCATACCCAAGTGCTACAACAGAAATCAACGGGTATGGCTTTCCTAATACAAACCATACTCAGACTGTATGAACTTCTCAAGCTCCTAATCCTTATCATCCTTCGTCAATCATTCTGACAACAAAGTTTTAACAACCCCACAACTTGATATGTATAATACTTGCTACTCCTAAGTACTTGCGAGCACATAAGTCATTAAGCACATATATTCTTTTATCATTTTATTTTCAATGAATTTCCCTCAATTCATTCCTTAGAACTCGATAAGAGTTTATCACCTCTATATTTTTGATCTCCTAGAAGGTTATAGCCTAAGGTTTCCCCACCTAAAGTTCATAACCTAAGGCTTTGATACCAATTTGTGACACACCCAAATCCGGACAACTCAATCCCACAGATTTAGTGTTCACTGTCCAATTAAATCATAACTAATTACCCAAAAACAAAGGATATAATTAAACTCAAAAGTTTAAACAATCAATCTCCAGTTAAAGGGTTACATAATCTAAAATAAATTCCAGGTCATCTAACCTTTATTACAATCATCAACAAAAAATTAAAACATGATAATAATTAAATCTATTACATAAACTTCATAAATAAAAGATAAATCAAACGTTGACGTCTAATCATGCACTTTTTCCTTGCCCTTGTTTGTAGAAAGCTCTTCAAACTTCTTAATTTCATCTGCATTGTTTTGTGCAAGAGTGAACAAACAATTGCCCACAAGAAGGATAATATACAATAACGTTTAATGAACGACAATTAACTGAGTTTTCAATGGTAAAGTATTCTTACCAGAACAATAAACTTTAATTCAACAGCTATGAGTTCAAAGGAATATTGAACGTTTAAGTTAACAATAGATATCAACATCAAAGAATACACTGAGGGTCACAAGACCACGAACTATACTCTAGGTTTTCAAGTATTTCTACTTTAACCTTTAACAGCCTAAAAGACTATAATCATCATCTATGTCCTAGGTTAACAGGTGTTTCTACTATAACCTTTAACAGTCTAAACGACTATATGGACCATCATCCCGTACTCCAGGTGATCATCCTTTTGTACTATGTATTACAAGAAACATTTTAACGCTTATCACAGTAGCTCTAAAATAATCCCCTGATATAGGGTTGTTCATCTCAGCTTAGATTATCAGGTTCCGAACCAAAGGAAGTTTGTTGGGAATTAACTTCAAAAGAATTCTAGATTTTTAGAACGCTCATCAACCAAGTACTGGTTTAATCAGATAGGGACCAATAACTATTCAAGAGTTTGATTATAATATTTTCATGAACAAGGTATATCGATGAATCAATAAGAGCCAAAGTATTGACAATTTCTAAATTAAACAAATGTTATCATCGACAACATGCTTTCAAAATTGTGTGAGTACATAAGCAAACCAAAGGAAGTTTGGTTTGGGTTGACTTCAAGGGTAATTTAGAGTTTATAACATTCATCAACTAAGGATTAGTTGAATTGGTAAAGAATCGCTAGACAACTTAGAGTTTGGTACAATAATGTAAGATAGTACAATGACATTGGAGAACAGAGATCAAACAACAGTTATTAGTAGCTGAATAAACACATTTCTTACAATAAACTTACAGATTTTGAATAACCAAAGTAATCTCGTTTGGAATAAAGAAACAAGGATTAATTAACTTGTTCAACAATAAATGAGGGTCAAAGAACTTACATAACAATAAATTTCTCAACAAGATAATAGAAATAGAGAACTTGCAAAAGTATATCATGATAGTGAAAAATAACCTTGTTGAATAATAAAGTAGCAAAGGTTAGGGAACTTGCCTCTTGCATAAGCTATACAATTATAATTCACGTACTCTAATATCCTACACATACAATTAGGATTATCACATCAATTAGCTACATACATTAACCTCATAGATTCAATTCTCATCTTAGTTAAGTTATAACCTTTAGTTTAAGGTCTAACCATATTAATAAACCACATAACACGAATCTGAAATCTCACTAACACATACACAAGACTTTTAGCATCCATATCACATTTTCAACTCTTTTTAATCAATACTACATTTCTCCTTAATCGAACATGAAGTTTAATCAAGTGTTTAAGTCTTCCTAGGACTCATTGGTTGTATATTAATCACCTTCCATTTCTTATAATGTTCATCTCAGAAATCACAAGTGTTAGCTTCATAACACCCATTCAATATTCATTGTGTACCTTAAATCCTAACATATTGCTTTCCTAATCTACTAATCTATTTACAACTTTGAAATTATCAATGACATGACACGGTTCTATTTTAACCTCCATATTACATGTTTATTACATTAACACGTCATTAGACCAAGTTATATCGATATCCTGTGTCCTGCAGCAGAGGCGAAGCCATCGTCCCCAAATCGTAGTGGTATGGCGCAGCTGTGCCATACACAAGCTCGGGACACAAACATACAAATTGCTTGTTGATTTTTGACCAAGCAAACAAATTTGGTGCATGTATATGTAACTAGAAACGCAAAGAACAAAGAGTTGGCTTTTTTTAGTCTAACTAACACTTAATTTCACCCCATAAAGCAAATTGAAATTAACATATACAATTGATATAAAACTAACACAAACATGTTTCCTCACATATTCAACCACTTAGAACAATTTAACAACAACTTTAACTAATTTAATTCCTTAAATTTCATATTTTCATATAAAAACTCCATTTTTGACATTCTTTACAAAAATCATCACTGTGATCACTATTCCTGTCCAAATCACTTCATTCAAACTACGTTATCTTCGTTTCTTACTGAACTAGCATAATCAAGACTAAAATTACAAATTAACATACAAATTGACCACCATAATTGGTACTTTACAAGCCACATGAAAAATATATACTGTAATATTTTTTTTCTTCCTTTTAAACCGTAATTAGCATAAAAATTCTTATCTAAATGCAACTCTAACATCATAAACGCATACAATCCACAATTACCAGTTACATATATCAATAATTCAACAAATTCAATTCACAGAACATAAAAATTTTGCCGTGAAACATATATATATATATATATAATATTAAGAATATGTAAAAATACATTTTAATTTGCTTGATAATCATTGATAACCACAAAGAATCGCTTGAAAACTCAGAAATTTCTCTCAATCTCTCTCTAGTTTCTCTCAACTTCTTTATTCCTTCCTCTTCATAGTATTAGTATAGGCCAACTCTTAGTTAAGCGTAAAAATAAAACTGTCAGGCCATAATGTGTATACTAAATATATCAGTTACAAGGATATAAACGTATAAATTATAATTATATTTTATTTATTATTTGATTTAATTTATTTATATTATAATTATAATTCAAAATTTAAAAATTAAAAATTAAAAATTCCAAAAGCCATAAGGTTTTGTTTGGCAAAAAGTCTTTAAAATAAAAAGTTTATATTTTAAACTTTGTTTAGGTAAATAAATTAAACTCCTTTAATTTATTTTAATAAACAATTTAGTTTATGATTTATAACCACATATTATTTATTTGGATTTCCATATCCACACTAATCAAATAAATTAATTACACATACTATATATTTTAAATAAATATTCCACTTAAACAAATATCACAAAATTATATTCTCATTATTATTTTATTTAATAATTTAACACACCACTTTAAATTATTAAAACAACAATATAACATCTCATGTTATATTACAACTCTCTAAATTATAAATTACATTAATTTAGAATTTTATTAATTCATAAATATTTACTAACAACAATCATATCAATAAAATATTTATTTAATTTCATAAATATTTTAAATTACAAATAATAAAATCTTGGATTGTTACAGCCACTTCACAGTGTCTTAGGGTTTGGCCTGGCGTTGGGGCGCCGGCTTCACACTCTTGGGCCGCACTACGGCGCTGGCCCTATGCCTTAGATAAATTTCACAGTTTATTTCGTCTGTAAATTTTTTGGGCTCATACATTATTCATTCTAATTCAGAATTGGCTCGTTCAAAAGTCGTTAGCTCACATATCATGTGTACTATGATTTCATTAGAAAATCTTACATTTTTGAATCCATTAACACGAAATTCACCGATTAAGTTCTTTATTACGAATTCGTTAAACGTTCGTGAACGTTCATAGCTCGTTTCTTCGTTCTAAGTCAGAATTCGACCATTTTCAAGTCCGCAACTCAAAAATACAAACTTAGACTATACTCCATCGAAAACCAATGTTTTCGAGTTCAATGGTAACTTTTAACTTTCATTTCGAGAATTTTACGATTTCGAAAATTATCGTCTAATCTCGTAAATTTCGCCATAACTTCGTTACTTGAGATTTTTATACCGTTCAAAATGGATTCATTCCATCATTCTATCATCCTAACCAAACATATATCATCTAATCCTATACACGATGGTTTTAAACTTGTCCATCAATAACAAATAATCCAATTTTCTCAGTCGTTACATCCTTCCCCCATTATAAGAATTCTGTCCCCAAAATCTCGCTATAAATTAAACAAATAACTGAGGGTAGTTCTTCTTCATCCTTTCTTCAAGTTTCCACGTTGCTTTTTCGATATCGTGGTTCCTCCATAACACCTTTACCGAATGTATAACTTTATTCCTCGGAACTTGCTCTTTTCTATCAACGATTTGACTAGGCATTTCTTCATACATCAAGTCTTTCTCAACATGAATAGGCTCATACTGTAGGGGTTTGGCACATAAAACGCAGCAGAAATAGAAAAATTCAAAGCAATTTCCGAAACCCAAAAATAGGATCCATGCGAAATAAAAATTAATCCAGCGGTTTAGAAATTATACCGATTGTTTCAGTTGAATCGATGCGGTCGAATCTCCAATGCAATTCAAATGGATCATGACTCTACGGTATTCACGCTTGAACACTGCATTTAATCGTCCCTACGATCTGAGGAAGAAGGAATCACAGTACTAGCCACCAAAAGGAATGGATTTTCTGTTTTTCTCTAGTCTCTCTCTAAGAGCGGCTAGGGTTTTTGTTTTTGATTATGATGTAACCCTAAGTAGCTGCTATATATCATATATATATAGTAGTTAAAAGCAATTAATCAAATCAAAACCTAATTTCATAAAATCTCAATTTTATATATATATATATATATATATATATATATCTTAATTAAGTCTTACTTAATTAATATACATATATATATAAATTATCCTTTTAATTTAAATTTGTGATTTAAATAATATTAATCATATTAATATATTTAAATCCTTATAATTTAAATTAATTCCCTTTAATAACGTTTCTATGTGTGTGTGACCTATAGGTTATTATTACGTTGGCAATAATTTTAAAATTATATTATAAAATTATAAATAGTGAGCTATGCATCTATTAATGCATCACCGCTACCCAAGTAATAATAAGATCGATGATTCGATGCAACCTTTTTGTGACCAATGTTTCAATGTAATCTAATCCTTTTAACCTTAATATCCTAGATTAAACTCGAGTCATGGAATGTGTCATACTCTTCATAATTTAATCTGAGTTTTCTTGATCAATGAGTAGACTATATGAAACAAATCACTATTTGAGCATGGCCATGCATTTCATAGTCCTACTCAATCAAGAGGCCTATGGATATCACCCCTAATAAATAGGAGGGTTAAATTCCATCTAGATCACTCATATTCCTCACACGATTCATGATGTACCCAATAATCACCTTTATAGTCCACCCTATTAAAGGTGACATTTGATGATATCAAATTACATAAATTCCCGTGTAGTAATATAGTAATTTCATGTCGGAGGACCATTACATCATTGTCACTATGAGAATTTCTAATGACACTTCGCATAATGCTCCACATAGAATTCTCATAGTGGGTCTGTCTAGTACATCATTCTCTAACATGTACCTATGCATTGACTTAATATCTCATATATTTATGACCAATGAGATTTGGTCATCAGTCAACCCACATACTAGTCTCAATGCATCATTGTTGTTCCATCAACAATGATACTCAACTAGGGACATTTAAGAACAATGATACTAATTATAATTATATAATCTCATGTTCAAGTCACATACTTGAAACTATATAATTTGTATCACTATTCTAAGGATTTTTTATTATGTTAACATTTATATAACGCAGTAAATAAAACCATAATAAAATCATTCATTTATTCAATCAAATATAATATCAAAACGTTAAGCAATTATATCAAATAATTGGCCTCTAGGGCATAAACTCTAACACATACTCTATTACATGCTTATAATTTGGCTTATAAGGACGTAACACAGATACATGAAATACATTATGTATTCGTTCTAAGTCTGGAGGTAATGCTACCATGTAAGCTACCTCTCCTACCCTTTTTAATATCTCAAAAGGTCCTATAAACCTTGGACTTAACTTTCCCTTTTTCCCAAAATGTATCTTTCCTTTTCGGGGAGATACCTTTAGAAATACATACAAGTCTACTTCAAACTCTTTGTTCACATGATACGAATCCCCAAACTTCTTCTATTTATCTTGAGCTGCTACCTATCGCATTCGTATCAGCTTAACTATATCTGTTGTTTACTGCACCAATTCAGGTCCTAGCATTCGGCGTTCTCCCACTTCATCCCAACATAATGGTGTTATGCACTTCCTTTCATATAAAGCTTCGTAAGGCAGCATGCCTATGCTCGCATGATACCTATTGTTATACGCAAACTCTACTAACGGTAGATGATCGTCCCAACTACCTTTGAAATCCATGACCCAAGATCTCAGCATATCTTCTAGCGTCTGAATTGTCCTTTCACTCTGTCCATCTGTTTGTGGATGATACATTGTACTTAACTTCAACTGTGTTCCCATCTGTTCTTGCAGACTTCTCCAAAAGGTTGATGTGAATCGTGGATCACGATCTGACACTATCGAAACTGGTACCCCATGTCTGGAAATAATTTCCTTAACATAAAGTTTAGCTAATTGATCTAAGTTAAACTTAACTTTTATTGGCAAAAAGTGAGCCGACTTCGTCAACCGGTCCACTATTACCCAAATAGCATCATACCCTTTCTGAGTAATTGGAAGTCCCACCACAAAGTCCATCGTGATATGCTCTTACTTCCATTCCGGAATCTCCAATGACTATAACAAGCCACTTGGTCGTTGATGTTCGGCCTTAACTTTTTGATAATTTAAGCACCTACTCACATATTTTGATATTTCTCTCTTCATGTTCGTCCACCAAAAACTCTGTCGAAGGTCTCGATACATCTTAGTGCTACCAGGATGAATCGAGTACCTCGAACTATGAGCCTCTTGTAAAACTTCCTCCTTTAATTTTGTCTCATTCGGAACCCAAATTCTTCCTTCAAATCTTAATAATCCCTCATTATCAAGACTATACTTTATCTCTTTTTCATCTGTTAGCCGCTTCTTCATCTGATCACACTCATCATTTCTAAGTTATACCTCCTTGACTCTCTCTACAATGGTAGATTGAATCTTCGTCGTAAACAATCTCTGACCCGACTCACTCGGTAACTTCACCTCTAACTCCATTCTAGCCATCTCTGTTATTAACTCAGTTTGAGCCGTTAACAAAGATAACTTTTCCCGACCCTTCCTACTTAAGGCGTCGGCCACTACATTGGCTTTTCCTGGGTGATACAGGATATTACAGTCGTAATCCTTTATCAACTCCAGCCATCTCCTTTGTCTCATATTTAAGTTCTTTTGTGTGAAGATATATTTTAGACTCTTATGGTCCGTGTATATCTCACATTTCTCTCTATATAGGTAATGTCTCTATATCTTTAAGGAAAACACTACCGCGGCCAGTTCTAGATCATGAGTAGGATAAACTTTCTCATAATCTTTTAACTGCCATGATGCATACGCAATGACCTTGCCATGCTGCATAAGCACGCAACCAAGTCCTCTATGCGAAGCATTGCTATAAACTACAAAATTCTCTGTATCATCGGGTAAAGATAATACAGGTGCTTCACTCAACCTTTTCTTCAGTTCTTGGAAACTGTTTTCACACTTCTCAGTTCACACGTACTTCACTGTCTTCCTTGTCAAATTAGTCAACGGAGTAGCTATCTTAGAAAAATCTTGGATAAATCTTTGATAATATCCCGCTAACCCTAGGAAACTCCATACCTCAGTTGACGTTTTCGGTTGTTCCCAATTAATAATTGCTTCCACCTTCGCTGGGTCTACTGAAATTCCATCCCAGTCGATAACATGACCTAAAAAATGTAACCTTTCTAGCCAAAATTCACACTTAGTGAATTTTGCGTATAACTTCTCCTTCCTTAGTGTCTCCAACACTAATCATAGGTGTTCAGCGTGATCTTCTGGCGTCTTAGAATCTACTAGAATATCATTGATAAACACTACGACGAACTTGTCCAAATATTATTTGAACACTCTAATCATCATATCCATAAATACAGCTGGTGCATTCGTCAACCCAAATGACATCACCAAAAACTCGTAATGGCCGTAACGAGTTTTGAATGTTATCTTAGGTACATCCTCCTTCTTAACCTTCAACTGATGATACCTCGTTCGCAAATCTATCTTAGAAAAATCTTTTTCCCCTTTCAACTGATCAAAGAGATCATCGATCCTGGGCAATGGGTATTTATTCTTTATCGTTAACTTGTTCAACTCTCGGTAGTCGATACAAAGTCTCAACGATCCGTCCTTCTTCTTCACAAACAGTACCGGTGCTCCCCACGGTAAAACACTCGGTTGAATGTACTTTCTATCCAAAAGTTCTTGTAATTGAACCATCAACTCCTTCATCTCTACTGGCGCCATATGATACGGTGCCCTTGATACTGGTGCCGCTCCTGGCACAATATCTATTACAAATTTGATCTCTCTATTCGGTGGAAGACCTGGTAATTCGCTTGGAAATACATCCACGAATTCTTTGACTATAGGTATTTGTTCCATCGTTTCTCCCACTCTCTGGGTATCAATAACATGACACAAATAATCTACACATCCCTTCCTCAACAATTTCCTATTTTGTGTCATAGTAAGACAACACGAACGTCCCGGCAATTTATTACCGTAAAACACTACATGAGGCTGTCTTAATGTTCTAATGTTTACACATTTCTTTTGACAATCTATAATTTCACCATGGTTAAACAACCAATCCATCCCATGAATTACATCGAATTCTGCTAACTTTATCAGTATCAAATCTACCGATAATTTATAACCTCGTATTTCTACACAACAACGCCTATGAATATTTTCAACAGGAATTATTTCTTCATTGGCTACCTTAATATTCAAAGGTATAGGCAATCTTTCAGGAAGTAATCCTAATCGTCTAGCAAAATCACAAGCTATGAAAGAACAAGTAGCACCCGAATCAAACAACACATAAGCATTTATATCGTTGATCGGATAATACCTGCAACTACATCCCCTGATGCAACTGCATCTTGGACCATCATGTTAAAGGTACGGGCCATCGGCCTACTCATCTGAGCTGGACCACTAATAGCTAACTTATCACTATTAGTTCCCTTATTCCCATCCATCCCCTTCTTCGGGTAATTCTTCGCCATGTGATCAGTTGATCCACATACGAAGCATCCGTGATTCTTCTTCGGACTTGGACAGTTAGGCGAAATGTGCCCCTCCTATCCACAGTTGTAGCACACTGATTTTCCCTTAAGACAGACTCCTAAATGTATCTTCCCACAGTTCTTGCATGCCTCCATCCTCTTCTTAATATCTCCTTCCTTTACTCCGGTATTTCTAGAGTTAAAACCCTTCCTCTTCTTTCCGTTGCCACTACCACTGGCTCCCTCAGTTTTTACTCCCCCTTCTACCTTATTCTTGTTCTTCTTCTCTCTGTGGTATTAGCTTAAAGCCTCATTACCACCCTCTGCGATTATCACCTTCTCCAGAATGGTTCCAAAGGAGTTACTTTGAAACACTGATATCCGGCTATAGAGCCAGGGTTTCAAGCCCTGCTCAAATCTCCTAGCATTCCTCACCTCCGTATCCACCTGATGTGGAGCAAACATTGCCAGTTCATTGAACTTAGCAGCATATTGGGGAACAGTCATTTTCCCTTGTTTCAGTTCTAAAAACCTCATCTCCATCCTCCCCTGCATACACGTGGGAAAATAGTTCTTAAAGAAAATCTCTTTGAACTGTGTCCACGTTATGTTTTCTACCCCAGCCTAGCCTGGTTTGCCTCCCACCAGAAGTTGGCTTCTCCCTTCATCATATAGGTAGCAAAAGAAACCTTTTGCCCCTCTTCGGCATTTGCAATAACAAATGCCTTCTCAATTTCTTTTACCCAAGTCTGGTCTTCTATAGGGTCCATAGTTCCTTTGAACTCTGGCAGACCTACACTCTTAAAATCCTTAAACGTAGTAGCTCGTACTACCGTAGGATTTACAGGTATATTCGACCCATTTCTATTAAAAGCAGCCGTTAATAAATTAACGAACTATTGCATCGAATTAACCGGTCCCCCTTCCGGTTGATTCACGTTCGCTTCTTAATTTCGTTGTCTTCTTCTTGGCGGCATCTTTCTATTAAAATAGATAACACTTCATTATTGCTTTCTTCTTGTTAGTTAGTTATTATTCATTGTTTAAACAACAACTCCAAACTCATTGCACAACATGTTCAATAAAAGGCTTATATTGATATGCTCCTTCCTTGTAGTATAATACTACATCATTCGTTATTACACAGCCTTAGCTGATAGTATGTCGAGTCTGTCCTGCCTCCACAGGATACTCAGCCACTTGCCGCTGAAAGTCCTCGTGAGAACTCCTATGTATATAGGACATCCTACTAATCTTCTACTTCTTAGCCTTTATCTCTTGTCTAAGCTCAAAGGCCTCGTGTTTCAGCTCATGGACCTTGTCCTTTGCCAAAACCTTCTCGTCGTGCTCTTCTTCCCACATCGTCTCCATTTCCTTCTTGTTTACCAAGATGTCATGGATATCCTCCTTCAACTCTCTCACCTCTTTCCCCAACTGGATATTTCTATCCAACACTGTCATGAATAACGCCTTCATTGACTCCCCCGGAGTCATCTCTTCTGTAGGTGCTACCGTGTTAAATGACACCACCTCCACCTCCTCCTCTGATATTCCATCAAACAAGGACATGAATTCTAAGTTTTCTGAGTCTTCTGACTCAACCACCACCACTTCTGGCAACTCAGCTACAGGTGTCGATAAAATCTCTACTTGGTTTACAGACTCCTCACTAACGACATGTATATCCCTTTACATCACATTATCTCCTAACATCTACAACAAAATAATTTAGTTTAATTAGTACACATCATTAGAATAGTAAAAACACATATCACATTTAATGCATTTTTAGGGTTAACTTCATATTTTACTTCTTTAACTCTTCTTAAGGTTATGGCTTAAGGTTCTTTTCCCCCTTAAGTTTTATAACCTACAGCTCTGATACCAACCTGTGACCCCCCCAAATCCGAGCATCTTCCAACCCGACAGATGGTGCTACACGGTGCTACAGTTCACACATACATTCAATTGAAAAACCTCAAAAGAGTGAATATGTCTGCTATATATTCCAAAATAATATTTCCCTTCCCAGGTTCTTTGTAACCATTATATGTGTTCTTTGTTATAATATCAAATGATTACAACGTTCATACTATACTATTACAAAGATAACTTATTGGTCTGCCTTAGCCTTCCCTTTATCCTTACTAGATCCTTCAGTTCGTTCGGTCTTAGCTACATTCATATGGTTCAAGCAAGAGTGAGCATAACTAGCTCAGCAAGTATAACAATTTCATTTAAACAATAGGCTTGAATCATATGAATCGTATATCTTCTATAACTGAATCAATAGTTATGAAGTACTACAGATAATTCAAAATAGCACTTCACTTTTCTTTAAAACGTTTAACAAAGAACAACATTCGTTAAACATAAATTTTGGTCCAAGACCTTGAGCATTTCATTCTTTATTTGAAAAGGACAACCCGACACCAAGTCCATAAGCCCGGTATATCTTACGAGCACATCTAGGTGATCAGCTTATAGTACTCTATGTTGTACAAAACTACTTCATTAAACATATCTACGTTTAAGTTTTGGCAACCTCACGTGCCTGTCGTTTGACGACAAAACATTCGTTCATTCATACTCGGTCTTTCTTTGAAATCCATACCAAAATAGTTGGCAAAAGATAACAACATCGATAACATTTTGATAGATTATAAGGAAATCTACAAAAACACATTAAGTCTAGCCGAAGGAATTGGCTTCGACTTCATTATACATCAATCCATACGTAAGATACATAAATCACAAAGCTTGTCTAGAAAGAACATAGACAAGGTTTTAGAATACTTGCCTTCAGTATCTTCTACAGTTAATATACTTTCCTTTTGAGTCTTTAAGGATTTCTACAATACATAAGTACATAACATACCACAGTAGGTTATAAATAATCAAGTAGGGTCATTAATCTATATTCCCCTTCTTCTCAATCTAATCATTCATTAGATTGGTTAACATTTGTTACGGTTTATTGTATTACTTTATATTTACATTTAAGTAATCTTTCATCAACCTTTAGTTATTAAACTTACGGTTGATTATCCTTTAGGATGTTACTTTAAATTAATTAAGGTTATAATTCACCTTCAATCAACTTCCATATTCTTTATATTCATTTCCATTTATTACTATTTCTTTTCTAGTGTTGGTTTGCATATGGCAGACTTCCTTAGAAAGACTTCATGACTGCAATGTGACTTGACAGATACTAGATACTCCTACTTCTGTTGTTGGCGCCACTCTCTATGTTAGGGGCTCATGTGTGCGTGCCACTTCACAGTGTCTCAGGGTTTGGTTCGGCTTTTGGTAGGCTAATTCACACTCTTGGAGTCGTGACTGCGGCCTTGCTTACCTGTGCCTCAGATAAATTTCATAGTTTATTTCTTCTGTAAATTTTCTGGGCTCATAAATTATTCATTCTAAGTCGGAATTGGCTCGTTCAAAAGCCTTTATCTCACATATCATGTGTACTACGATTTCATTAGAAAACCTTATATTTTTGAATCCGTTAACACGGAATTCACCGATTAAGTTCTTTATTACAAAATCGTTAAACGTTCGTGAACGTTCATAGCTCGTTTCTTCGTTCTAAGTAGGAATTCGACTATTTTTGAGTCCGCAACTCAAAAATTCAAACTTAGACTATACTCCATCGAAAACCAACATTTCTGAGTTCAATGGTGACTTTTGACTTTAATTTCGAGAATTTTACGATTTCGACGATTATTGTCTAATCTCGTAAATTTTGCCATAACTTCGTTACTTGAGATTTTTACACCGTTCAAAATTGATTCATTCCATCATTCTATCATCCTAACCAAACATATATCATCTAATCCTATACACGATGGTTTTAAACTTGTCCATCAACAACAAAAAGACAATTTTTCAATGTTCTTTATTAGTTCATAACTTCTATGATTATGATTCTCTTGTAACATGGTTTATTAATGCTTAAGTCCACTAATATCCATCCTTACTCCTCCTTTATGATACATGCTCCACCAATATCCACTTCTCTATCAAACTAATAATGAAGAGATGAAGATTAATGGTCTAGAGGTTCATTACCTTTGATGTTCAAGCTTTATTCTTCTTCTTTTCTTCTTGGATTAGCAAGACACTTCCCACTTTTCTCTCAATAATATAAGCTCTAAAATGTTGGTGGAAATTAACAAGGCAACAAATGACCAACAACCTCCCTATTTATAGAATTTTCAAGGTTAGGGCATAAGGGTCATTAGGCCATCCCACCTCCTTACTTCCACCTTCTTACTATTCATAACTTGCACCCCACAACACTTATCCTTTGTTTGGCCACCAAGTTGGCCAGCCATGACTCACCATGGGGGGCCACATAGGTTGCCCATGGGTTTTCTTACCCGGTGACCCATCGGTTCCATCCACGGGTCTAGTTCTTGGTTTGGGCTTATGTTTAATTAACTTTGGGCTTAACATTGGGCTTGCATTTCATATCTTTGGGCCTTAACAGGTTTGCACTTGGGCTTGCCCAATTCCTACACAAATCCTATAAGTCCATTACTATTGGTTTAAAACTTATAACGTATAATTTTTGTATTTTTCTCGTATACTAATTCGTATAATCATTCATCATACATGATATGCTATCTTTCGTATATACTTGTATAATACTTCATATCATACTCGTATTCTTTGCTTCGTATAATACTTGTGTATCATACGATCATCATTTATTCAATCTTTAACATTCTCGAACTTAGTACGCAGGCAAAAAACTGCGGTTTTCATAAATGAATTATTATTACATAATTCATCCTTCCTTATTATTCTATCATTACGTATTTCCCGAAAGTTCAAAAATAATTCCCGAGCAGAAATGGATGAATAATGTTTTTCGTAGAATTTCTCAGAATGCTTTTATTTTTGTCTTGAAAATTCAAACACTTTAATTCCTTCACGTAGCCAGAATACTACGATATTACGATACTTTTAGGTTATAGAACAACCTTCATCTTGGTAACTCATTATAATAACGTATATTATAATTTTATTCATTATTTATTCAAATAAAATAATTTTACAAATAATCAAATTTTCTCGGTCGTTACAAATATTATTAGATAGCATTATTGGCAATGTCTAAGGAAGTTCTGTCTAGAAAAGGGGTTTGGTCACCTAATTACGTGCCAGTAAGAAGAAATCCTTATCGAAAAGCCCCCTATTTCCTGGGAACGACCTGGTTGTCATTATTGTGATTCTGTAATATTATTTGTGAATAATTAATTATTAATTTATATGATAAGAAAATATTTATTTTATGTGGATATAAATGAAGGAATTAATGCTGAGGTGTTTTATCAGTATTTTGTCAGAATGGAGGTATTGAAAATCATCTGTATGTGGATTTCGATCATTTTTCGTTTGGAATTTGGAAAAACTTTCTTCTACAAAGTTGTAGAGAATTAAATTTCCTATGAAATGGACATAAGATTTGAATTTTTCTGATAAAAGGGCTATTTATTATGAATTATTGAATTTCTAGAATAATTGATTTTTGGGGTTATAAATATTTTTTTACAAAAAATGGTTTTAATATGGTGGGACCCACTTGTGGAGTGCTAAGATTGTGATGTGGTGTGCTAAGAAAAAAAATAAATTTAATAATATTTTATTAAATTTTTTGCTTTGACGTTCTAAGCATTTTCCTATAAAAAGAGTGCTTAGGTTAGAATTGAAAATCAAACCAGAATCTGAAGTTTTCTCTCTATTATATCGAGTGTATTTTTGTGAGTATTTAAATACCTTGAGTGTTGGTATACATTGCAAGTTTCCTTCAGTATTATATCCGATATTTCAGCCAGAAGTACTATTCTTTTGAGGTAAGGGATGTTATTTTTTTCATAAATGATATTATTTCTTTCAATATCATTATACCAAAATATTGGTATGAATTTTATTATAAAATTTTTACGTTTTCATGTCGAGGTTACTATTCACGATACTCAGACTACTATTCACGATATCAAGCCTTTATTCACGATATCTGACTATTTACGAATACGATACTATTCACTAGTACTATTCACGAAGTATGATTTTTCTTGTAAAATTTTTGCCTTTTCGTGTCGGGATTACTAATCACATATACGGCACTATTCACAAAAAAATTAAATTTTCTTTTCTTTTCCAAGTTGTCTGTTATGGTTACTATCTTTGATTGTATCCATGTTTTGATCTTCATTCTTGAATTTTGTTCCACAATTGATTATTATGGAGTATTTTTGAACCTGGATAAACTAAAGTACAAATCCCTAATCTTTGTCCTTTTATCTCTCTGGATTCATTTTCTTGAAAGTATTTTTATCATCCTCAGTCTTAAATGGTGATATAACTGAATATCTTTGGCCTGTAGTGTAAAGATGAATGATTACCTGATGAATATCTTTGGCCCGTAGTGAAAAGATGGACAGGTGTTGAGATGAACATGACCAACTGGTGATACGAATGAATATATTTAGCCCGTAGTGCAAAGATGAATATTTGATTCAAGATGTTTATTGATTGATGTTGCAGGGATAAATATTGATGATGGACTTTTAAATCATAGAAGATAGTAGACGTCATTCTCTACTTAACTCTTCTAATGAATTGTTATTTTCGCTGCGAATATTGATCTAAAACTTGTTGTCCATTATATTTTATCTGATTTATTGAAGGCTAACGATAATTTATTTTTTATTATCTTAGTCATAATATTCTTTACTGGGCTAGTTGAGCTCACCCTTTTCTTTTTTGTTCCATTTTTCTTCTCAGGAGGTGAGAATATAGCGGGAACTAGTCGGGGTGTGGAGTGATGGGTCAAGACAGTTGTTTTAGCAGTCCTCACTATTTTGTAAAATAGTGTATCAATAATTGTAATGAGGACTCATTTGAGTTTGGATATTGTCTAGAAGACAATATTTGTATTTAAACTCACAGCATATGTGTTGTCGTATTTTGCACGACAATTGTAATAATGAAGTTGTAGTTATTTTTTATACTATGTATTTGAAGACTCAGAAAGGGTTGTGTGGACCTATTTTGGGGGCGTCACAGATACTGCGTCTGGATGATATGTTAGATCAGTTATCCGGAGCAAAAGTCTTTTCAAAGATTGACTTAAAGAGTGGATACCATCAATAAGGATAAGAGCTGGAGATGAATGGAAGACGACATTCAAAACTCAGCATGGATTATATGAATGAATGGTTACACCATTTGGACTTTCCATTTCTCCTAGTACATTTATGAGGTTCATGCATCACGTTTTGCCGCCTTTGGGAAAATTTGTGGTTGTCTATTTTGACGAAATTCTTATTCATAGTCCGACATGGGAGACACATCATGAACACCTTCAATCTATTTTTGAGGCGTTAATAAAAGCATGCTTGTTCATCAATCAAAAGAAAAGCTCCTATGTCACGTCCTCAGTAACCTTCCTTGGCTTCTTTGTATCTACCGAAGGTGTTCACGCAGATTCGACCAAGATCGAGGCAGTCTTGGCATAGCCTACGCTGAAGACTATACATGATGTCAGAAACTTTCATAGGTTGGCATCTTTTTATAGAAGGTTCATCCAGAATTTTATTACATTGGTTGCGCCTCTCACCGAGTGCTTAAAAGAAAAATTATTTCAATGGTCCCAAGAGGCCGAAGACAGTTTTCAGTTGGTTAAGAAGAAGATGACCGAAGCACCAGTACTAGTGCTTCCTGACTTCGAGAAGGTCTTTAAGGTAAATTGTGATGCATCGGCAGTTAGTATTGGTGGCGTTCTTAGTCAAGAGGCTCGGCCAATGGCTTTCTTTAGTGAAAAGTTATCAGGATCGAAAAAGAATTATTCTACTTATAATCTGGAATTATATGTCATATTCCAAACATTGAAGCATTGGCATCATTATCTGATACAGAGGGAATTCATTCTTTTCATTGATCATGAGGCATTGAAGTATATTAATGGTCAACATAAGCTAAGCCGAAGACATGCTAAATGGGTGGCGTACCTACAGGAATTCACTTTCACTTTGCGATATTAGGCAGGCAGTTTGAATCATGTTGCCGATGCATTAAGCAACAGAGCGTTACTCCTTAGTACTATGCATAACAAGGTTATAGGGTTTGAAGTCTTTATTGATATGTATAAAGGGGATCCTTCTTTCGGCACAATAGTTCAAGAAGTACGAGAAGGTCGGCGACATGACTTTATTTTATATAATGGGCATCCGTTTTGAGGACTCTAGTTGTGCATTCCAGATTGTTCACTTCGGCAGCAGTTAGTAAGTGAAATTCACAATGAAGGACACTTCGGACGAGATAAGACATTGGCCTTAATATCAGCTTACTATTATTGGCCAAAGATCTCAAGTGACGTGGCTCGATATGTGAAGGGATGTTATGTTTATCAGAAGTCTAAAGGAGTTCTTACCAACGCAGGATTGTACACTCCTCCCTTACTTGTTCCCGAAAGACCCTGGTGTGATGTTAACATGGATTTTATTTTGGGTCTACTTCGAACTCAAAGAGCTATGGATTCAATTATGGTGGTGGTTAATCGGTTCTCTAAAATGGCTCATTTTGTCACCTGTAGGAAAGCATGGATGCTAATCGGATCGCTCACCTTTATTTTCAAGAGGTTATACGTTTGCATGGTGTTCCCCAGTCTATTACTTCTGATCGTGATACTAAGTTTATGAGTAATTTATGGAGAAGTCTATGGGAGAAGCTTATAATGCAATTGAACTTCAGTAGTGCTTATCATCCTCAATAGATAGTCAGACTGAAGTTGTGAACCGAAGTTTGGGTAATCTTTTAAGGTGTTTGTCCAGAAGCAGACCAAGGCAATGAGATTTAGCGCTTCCTTAAGCAGAGTTTGCTTACAACTGTTCGAAGAATCGAACTACTAACATGAGTCCTTTTAAGATAGTTTGTGGCCAGAATCCTTATGAGGTCCTAGATTTGGTTCTTATTCCTTGGATTGGACAAGTGCACCCCAAAGCGGATGAAATGGCAGGTCATCTTCGGGTTATCCATGATTAGGTGTACAAATCCAAAACAATGAAAGGTATAAGGATCGGGTTGATAGCCATCGTCATCAGGTTATTTTTTAAGTTCGTGATTTTGTTTGGGACGTACTGACCCGAGACCATTTTCCTGTTTGTGACTATAATAAGCTTAAATATCAAAAAATTAGTCCTTGTGAAATTCTTCAACGGGTCAATGATAATGTTTATCAGTTGCCAATTCCTAGTCATTTGTGGATTTCAGACGTTTTCAACATGAAGCATTTGAGCCCTTGTTTTAAGTAGTCTGATGATAAAACTGTGAACTCGAGGACGAGTTCTTTCCAATCTGCGGTGACTAATGCAGGAGGATCCGAGATCGATGATGCCAAGCTATCGAATAATACGCTAATGGCATTGAAATATCATGAGTTAAAGGATCGTCGCAGGCGTAGAGATCACTGACGTCTTATAGTTACAGGGTCAGCTTCGGAAATAGCGTCTTGACCTCGGGTGAGGTGAACTTCTACGGAATTGACGACCTAACTTTGGGAATATCGGATTGGATTTATTATTATTATTATGGTAGTATTGTTTAATTAGTAAGTAGATCTTTTATTTTAATTATGGTATCTTTATTAGGAGTTTGTTACCTATTGGAAGTTTATTACAATAGGAGGTTGTTACCTTTTAGGATTTTGTTTCCTTATTTTTAGGAATTAAGGAAGTTTGTTATTTATAAAACCCGACTTGTGGTCTAAGTTTTATTCATTCTTGTTTATGATTAATATTAATTTACACATTGAGAGATTTCTATTTTTGTCGTTCATGGCACATTATAAGAAAAGTGATTATCAGCAACCACAACTATAAACGACCACCGGTCCCGTGCGAAACTATTATGTACCATTAGCGACAGTTAGTAGCTCTTTCCTTTGTGTTTTTCCCTTATTTTTGCCCTATCACTAGTGGTTACTCCATATTAAAAGCACCCCTTTTGCATCCAATTGTCAAAATCAATAAAAAGATCATCATGTACTAAGATCCAAACGGATCAATCTTGTTGGAAGGTACTGCCCTAGGAAAGGAAAATGTTACTTCCGGATTACGGATAATAAATAAAATTGAAACAAGATAAAATCGTATATCAAAATAACTTTGGGTATTCTCAGAAGGATCAAAACCACATTCGTACGCCGAAGATGTCTGAAAAGGTCAAACTGTTGGAAGCAAATGGAAAAAGAACACTGACTTGGATCAAAGAAACTGGCGATTTGATCACTAAATATACAAATAGGTACAAATTCTGACATCACCACAACCCACTTGGTTCTATCTCTCATTGCTTGCAAAGCGGCGTACCAGAAATAGCGACCAAGGTCAAAAATAGCCATTTGCGATCGACGGGGGTTGTTGAAAGTCATGTTTCCCGCTAAGAACACACCACAACTTTGGCGCTAACGATAGTGACGACAGTGCTAGCAACTCCATGTCTAACTATATTAGCAACTGCATTGGTCACTAAAACAGCGACGCTAAGAGCATTCACAACAATTTCTTTATCTATATCCCTACTCTGCAGTCTATTGGGTCATTCTACAAAATAGAGATCCAAAAATTTCACTATATACCCAACAGGATCCTTATATTGATTCTTTAAATAATAAAATTTGAAATTTAAAAGTTAAAATTTAAAAGTTCCAACAGTCAAAACATCAAATTAATAATAATCTTATAATTTATAAAAGAGAGTATAATTTATCAATTGTATCTCATCGTAAAATAATTTTTATTTTATTTTAAATAATTTATGGAGTGAGTATTGAATGGATTGTATCTACAAATATACATAAGATCAATATTAACTTTTAAAAAGTTAATTTGTGATACTTTTAAATTTAAATTTAATATGATTCATTTAAATTTTGAAAATAATAAATTTTATAATTAATAGTACTTTTATAATATTTATAATTATATTGACATAAATTAAATAAATTTATATCAATTTTAATTTGAATATGTTTGAAAATAATTTTTAAAAATAAGTCAATATTAATTTTATAATTTGAAAATGAAGTAGTAAAACAATGTCAAGATGTGTATTATTGATGAGTTATCCATTTAAATGAGGGTATGAAATGTCATTTTGTATATATAGAGAACGGTCTTTTGACTCCCTCATAATAGGGAGTAAAATCATATATAGGGATTAAAATAGAGAGTTAAATAAAGATAAGGAAACTATTGGATAATGATTTATTAATGTATTCTCCAAAATTAGGGATAGAGAGTTGATTAGGGAAATAATTGTGAATGCTCTAATAGCATAATTGAATGATGTAGTGAAAAATATTTTTGAAAATAAGAAACAATGACATTGATAGCAGAGTTAAATGATGCAGCTACAAATACGAATTTTCATTATTTTAGTATTTATGGAGTTAATATATTTTGTATAATTTATTCTCTCTTTAGGAAAATTCAATAATTTAATTTATTATTAGCACTTTTAAATCTAAGCTTAGTTTTTTATAATTTTATTTGGATTAAAATTTTATTTTTCAAATAGTCATTGGAAAGTTACTTGGCACTAAATATGGAAAAAATAATATATATTGCATTTGTATCAATTTTTTATTGTCAATTAGGTGAATAAATATTAATGATAACTTTTTCAGAGAGATTTGTAATAGGTTGGTCCTCTTATAATTCTACCTACAATGCATTGGTATGTTTTGCAATTACATTTCGACACAAAATTGTTACAATACATAGCATAATTTATAAATATGTTATCTTAAGATTTTTGGATTTACTTTTTTGACAAATTATCAATTACTCATTGAGTTTTTATCTTACATACAGATTCAAAATTTTTATCTCGTTAATGTTAGTGCAATAACAAACCATTCACGTTTAACCGCTTATAACTAAGGTAGTAAAATGAGCAAATAATTCGAACTTAATTCGAAATATAAATAATTTAAATATAAGTAAATTTTAAAATTCGATAAATTATTCGAGTCTCCTCAAATTATAAAAATCTATTAATACTCTAATCATATTCGTTCGAAATATTCAGCTCGATTCAAAATCGTACTAGACTCGATAGTAAACGAGTCTTAATCAAATCTTATTTTACTCGATAAATTTTATAAACTAAATCTAAACTACCATATTACATTATAACCATATTATCTTGCTTCAATTGGTATTAGAGCCTAAATAATTATATATTTGTAAATAACAATTATAATTTTTAGCTTTTGACGAAAATTGATTCTTACAGTTGCAGATTCCATAACTCGAATGATATTTATCTATATCGATCATATTATTTCCCCCCCCCCCCCCCCCCCCCCCCCCCCCCCCCAAAAAAAAAAAAAAAAAAAAAAAATCCTAGCTTTTATAAGAGTTGAGTTGATTGTGATCCTTTCTTTGTGCCTCTCAAGTCAAAAGCTACTTATCTAACAGTAATATGTTCTGCTCTAATAGGACTTGGCATTAATTTTACCTATTTTGCTTAAACTTAATAGAAACAAGAAAATTTGCACAAGTGTATTTAATATTTCTACATAATCATGTATCACATAAAAATGGAACCCGCAAACAAAATTTACATACTGGAGCTTATTTCTCCCAGTGACAATTTTATAGAGATTGTACACAGGCTACAAGACACCCTCATCCACTAGTAATAAAACACTATACAAAAAATATTTTTCTACAGGGCGGAGAACACGGGCGCCTTACTTGTTAAAGAATAATTTCTTTTTGCCTTTCTTTTTCTCACCAGCCTGCAAGAAGAATTTTGGAATTAAACTTCCAGCGGAATGAATGGGTAACAGAAACCAAGAGACAAAATATTTTAAAACCGACTGTCAAACAAACTAACTGAAGTTACCACACTTTTATGTGAACATATATGTTTAGTGTGTTTCACGTAAATAGAAAAGGAAATGTCAAGAACGATTCTGCAGATATCAAGGAATTGAACTTTGTATCTTCAATATCAATACATTACATCTTACATGCAAACATGCCCTAGCCGGCTAGCACTATTCATGATTATCACTATCCATAGCTGTAAAGTCATTAAGTCGAGTCAATGACCAACCACTTAAGCGACTAGTCGTCCATAAAGCGATAAATTATTTACAATGTACTTTATACATTAATATATATATATATATATATAATTCTACAAATTAAAATTATATTAAATACTAAAAACATTATTCTATATTATTAATTATCATTTCTCAACTAAATATTAAAACATTTGACAAGTAGCCAAGCACATCATGACACATATAGGTTAACTCCATTCATCAAGACAAAATAACAATATTAGTAAAACACATAGTATACTTTTTACAATATTATTTATTATATTTAATTTTTTTTCCAAAACAAAATGGGAACTCAACAATTTTTAATCAACCAGTTTTACAAAAAATAAAAAAATTAGACAACGTTATTTACTGCACTAAAGGAAACAAATTAACTATCACTTAATTTGTGAGACATAGGAATCTGTGCAACAATTATTTTAAAATATTTTTAGACAATTGAAATCTGTTGAAAAAAACTGTTCATACATAAACTAAATTTAAGCAAGAATATATTGGGAAAATATAAGTTGGGCTTAAGCTTATAATGTTGTTTATTCAAATAAAGCCCAACTACAACTCTGCAAAATAAAGATAGGAGACCAATAGTGGGCATAACAAAAAGAACAAGATGGCATTAGAGTTTTAATCTAAGTGCCGCTGCAACAAGGAGACAAGAAAGGAGAAGGCAGCCACAAGGAGAAGAAGTGAGCTCATAAAAGTCGTGTTGGGTATGTGATTTGTATAAACCCTAACATCTTTCTTCTCCATCTCAATTCCTTTTTTTTGGCGCACGACTTTAAAGGAGGCATGTGGTCTCTAAGTCGGGCGACATGGAGGAAGTCAGCCAAGTCATCAACTAGTTGACACAAGGCGACGACTTTCCTTCCAAGTCGAGCAACTAAGAGACATTAACAAAGTCATGCCCTCGACTTGGCCATTACAGAGCGTCGTGTACACGACAGAACAGACGCTTACTGAGAAACCTTTAGAGTTTTTCTGCATTTTTCCGGCACACACTCTTACTCTTTCGCCAATCAAAGCTTAATCAAACTTTGTCAGCTTCTTTAACAACTTAAGGATCCTCAACCTAAATGCTACCTGAAAACGAGTGCCAAAATTGAAGCAACTCATTTTTTCACATAAAGGAAGTGTAGAAAGGGTTTAATCCATGACTCAAAATCCCTGTAGTGGCCTAGGTTTCAAAAGGGTTTCATTATTACTCGTTTCGGTTTCATGCGACACACCATTACAATTGTTAAAAATAATCTAAATAAAAAAATAACAAAATGGATCAATTAGATGAACACAAAAATACCATCTAGTACACAAAATATTGTCCAAATGATAATACATATATTTCACATACTTGTCTAATACTATATTGCATAGTAATTAAACAATAAGTTCCTAAGATGATCTAAAAAGTACATAAATTCAATTAAAAAAACAGAAGAAGCTAAATAGTTATAAATCAATCCTATACTTGGTCTTAATACTAAATTGCATAGTAGTTAAATAATAAGTTCCTAAGATGATCTAAAAAGTACATAAATACAAAGAAGAAGAAAAAAAAAAGAAGAAGAAGCTCAATAGGTATAAATCAATCCTTCTACTACTACTCCTACTCCTCTACATCATACTCCTCTTCATGATACTCAACAAGTTATTATTATTTTTGATAAGCTAGTATATACACATGCATATTATTTGTTATTATTTATAAGTTACTATGTACATATAAATAAAATATTTTATTGTCATAATTATTATTGTTACTACTATCTTATGACACGTTAATATGTAAATATACACATTTTATTAATTATTATTACTACTCTCTTTGTCTCGTAAAAAAACCATTTTTTGATATTATTATTATTACTCCCTCCCTCGCTTCAACAAAGCGTTCCATTATTTTTGTACAACAAGTTTTGATAAGTTAGTCGCATATAAATAGACAGACACATAGAGACACATACAGAGAGAGCCACACACACACACACACACACACACACACACACACACACACACACACACACATATATATATCAGTAGTACACCATCATTATTTCGCCTTTATTTCTCCGTTACACAATTATTTCTGCCCCGTTGCGGAGAAATTTCACCGGTACCCAGCCTTTACATTGATAATGCTTGAAATTAGGATTTATTTCTTGTTATTGACTTATTGGAGCGGTGACTTGGGAAACAAATCCGAGTCGCTAATATTTCAGCAACTCCATGGTTTAATCTAATTACATAACCAGCAGAAGAAACCTTGTTCACATGGCTCGTCTTTATCCACAAGTTTCTATACCCGTAATCTAGCTAAAGCTAAAACACAACATTTTGTTGATGAATCCTCACTTATGGGGCAAGCTATCAAGCCAATTTGGAATAGTTCCAGATTAAATATTTATGTATAAACTTCTACTTGCACCACTTGAAGCGACTTTCTATTATGCCCTATGCAGAAAGGATTTTTCTGTAGGACGGATTCTCTCTGTTCGAGGTGGATTCATATTAGGAATGATTTGCTAGGCATTCCAGTCAGAGTTGAATCATCAAAATTTTACCAAAGAAATAACCAGTTTAGTTTCGTGTACAAGAGATTAGTTTTTGCAATTCGGGGGAGATGCATATTATGTAATTTTGCCAAAATGAATAATAATAATAATAATAATAATAATAATAATAATAATAATGATAATAAAATAATCAAAAACTGACTCTGGTTAGCAAATGGAGAAGCTGAGAAGACAACCCAGTCAACCCCACTACCTCAAGGGCCTTCTGCACAAAAAACTGCTGAAGGTTCCGATTTTCTGTGTTGTGTTGTCAATAGACCGTGGCATATCTTTCTATCCAGAATTAATATTTAGCAAATATACACACGCAAGTATCCTAGCATCTTTACTTGTTACTGCATGCATATCCAGTCAAAACCCCAGGACAAATCCCCCCAAGTTCATAATACTATTGATGACCAAAAAAAGGAATCCACAGGTAAATGAATCTCTTATTAGATTTTAGACATTTTGATGAGAGTTTATATAGTTCTATGTTTTACATTTTAGACGTAAAAGGATCAAAATGAAAAGGGGGAAAATGCAACATATTATTTCCTATGTTGCAAGTAAATAAATATAAAACAGTTGCCCACGCCAATCATATCATGTGAAAACAATAACTTGGATTACCAAAGACTTACCCTTCTGATAAATAATCTCAAGGTTAGAACAATTGTGTCTCTTGACCTGCAAAATGGAGGTAAGGTAAATTATGAATATGCCCAACACAATCACATAAAAAAGTTACTGCTTCGCCAAATTGAAACACGAGCAAATCCATCAAAACCATGTACTCCACCAGTAGATAATTTGACTAGCATCCCTAGCTTCCCCTAAAAAGGAGTTGGTTCTAGACAGATACAGGTGTATGTATTACATATTAATGAAAAGAAAAGTGCATTTATAACCACACAAACTTGTGGGCAGAGAAGAATAACACTGATGCATATGCAAATGGAAATGGACCAACTCTTAGAGATCAAGATATCTCCAAGTTCTCGGATCCCTTTTCTGTTAACTCATGCAGCTGTTCGATATATATGGACTCTCTCGACAATTTTGTTATGTAGAATTAATGCTATCACAACATTTACCCTATTAATTAATGAAAAATCTCTCCCCTTTTTTTGTAATGAGAGAGGACAAAGAAGATCGTTTCCAGCTGGTGGGAGTGAAATCACGCCCTATAGCATGGTGCAAGTTTTTTTCAACTAACTAAGCTACAGCCCTTGCCGAATTTCTTCAAATGTATTTATAGCCAATATTATTGAAATCCTGGTCTACAGTCCAGCAATTGGTGCATCAGATACAACAAGAACATGGCAGGAACCAGCACCTAGCTAGAAGGAGGAAGAGGTGGTAAGAGGAAGGATGCAGGATGATGAAAGAAAAATGTATAGCACTAGATTCTGTTGCTTCCTATTTTTATTCTTGGGCATATTTGTCATTATCTTACAATACACAATATGCATCTTACGTACGATATGATATAGGAAAACACGATACATCGCTAGGTGTATCTTAAAGTGAGACCTATCTTACAATGGTATACATCTTTAAGTTAGAGATGGACATAATAAAAGTTAAAACAACACATTAACCTTTTTTCCTTCTTTTTTCCTCTCAAGCAGAAGAGGTAAACTCATTTTATGTAATAAGCCTTAAAATGCTACTTATCTTCTTCTAAAGACATTGTCTCCACTTTCTTTTCTTCACGTTTCTTTCTCACGTGGAGACATAAATACATAGTTTTGGAGTTGACTTTTGCTCCACTTTGCAATTTAGGGCTTCATTTTACTTTGACATTTATACATATTATTAAAAAAAAATCGCTCTTATTCCTTTATAAATATTCCTCAAACAATATTAACAATTAATTAAGCCTATAGTTCAGTGTCTTTAAACTATAATTTAAGTTTATAAATTTTGTTTCTAGGCTTTATTTGACTACTTTAAGTCGAACATTAAACTTGGAAGTAATATGGAGTAATTTTTTGTCCTATAAATTGAAATCTCTATATGTTTAAATCTGTAGTTATTGTGTTTTGCATTTGTTTCCATATCTGGTACGACTCATGATAATACATGATTCACACTTAGGAGATTTTCGATACACAATACGATTCACGATTTGACAATAATGTTCTTGAAAAAACTGGTGTGCTAGTGACACCGGGCGGGATAGCGATTATCCTGCGGGTTGGTAAGCAAATGAATTCACAAATAAAGGAACAAAAGATTCACCGAAAAACACAGAGAAACTCTCTCTAATGTGTCCCACAAGCCGGGTTTATATAGCATAGCAAAACTTTCTCTCCAAATCATTCTAGATTCTTCCTAGAGATATGGAAATAAAAAATGGAAAAAAATCCTCCTAGAGATATGAAAAAGATTCTAACAAACTTCCTAGGATGCGAAAAAGGATTCTAACAAACTTCCTATTTTTACGAAAACAAAATAATAAACTTGCAAATAATAAAATATTATTAATTAAAGAAATAAAAAGAAAGAGAATGTTGAAGTCAAGACGTCATTCCGTCTCCCGAAGTTGAAGGTGAAAGTGTCATTCCAACTCCCGGAGCTGAAGGTATTCCATCACCCGAAATCGAAGCTGAAAGATCTCATCTCCCGAAGCTGAAGGATCTCATCTCCCGAAGCTGAAGGTATTAATGCCAAAGGTGTTTAATGGCCTCTTCGTTTGTGACAATCATCTCATTCATGATATTCCAAGGCCATCAACGTACTATCCGATAATTCGGTGTCTTCGGTCTCGGACCATCTTTCATCAATCACCCCAGGTTGAGAAGAACTCATCCTCGAGTTCTCAATTTGTTCAACAGACTGCTAGAAACAGGGGCTCAAATATTTAACGTTAAAAACGTCATTACTCGGAATGCATAACCGATAAGCATTATCGTTGATTCGTTGCAGAATTTCACAAGAGCCGATTTTTCGATCCTTAAGTTTAAAACGATCAAGGGTAAGTACAGCCCAAACAAAATCTCCAGCTTTAAAAACAACCCGACGACGATGACTGTCAACCCAATCCGAAGATAGACTTGTACACTTTCATGGATAACCCGAAGATGATCCGTCATTTCTTCTGCTTTGGGATGTATTCGACCAATCCGAGGAACGGGAACTAAATCTAAGACTCTATAAGGGTTCTGACCACAAACTATCTCAAAAGGATTCATGTTAGTGGTCCGATTCTTCGAACAGTTATAAGAAAATTCTGCTTGAGAAAGTGTCAGATCTCATTGCTTCGGTTTATTTCCGGCCAAACACCTCAGAATATTACCCAAACTTCGATTTACCACTTCGGTCTAACCATCGGTCTGAGGATGGTAAGCACTGTTGGAGTTCAATTGCGTTCCGAGCTTTTCCCACAGACTCTTTCTAGAAATTACTCATAAATTTAGTGTCCCGTTCGAATGTAATAGAATGTGGAACGCCATGTAAGCGTACAATCTCCCAAAAGTAGAGATGGGCAATCCGAGCAGCATCCATGGTCTTCCGACACGCGATGAAATGAGCCATTTTAGAGAATCGGTCAACGATAACCTCTGAAGCTCTTTGAGTTCGGGGTAGACCTAAGATAAAGTCCATACTAACATCACACCAAGGCCTTTTAGGGACAGGTAAAGGGGTGTATAATCCCGCATTGGAAAGAACTCCTTTTGACTTCTGACAAGTAGAACACCCTTTTACATAGAGATTCACATCGCTCGAGATCTTTGGCCAGTAATAGTCATTTGTTATTAAGGTCAATGTCTTATCTCGTCCGAAGTGTCCTTCTTTGTGTCACAACTGGAGTCCTCGAAACAAATACCCCTCATGTAATAAGATAAAATCAGTTCGTCGACCTTCTCGTATGTTTTGAACTACCTTACCAAAGAAAGGATCTCCTTCATACATCTCAGTGAAGACTTCAAACCCTACAATCTTGTTTCGCATAGTACTAAGGAGTAATGTTCTTCGGCTTAGCGCATCAACAACACGATTCAGACTCCCTGATTGATGTCGAAGAGTGAAAGTGAACTATTGCAAGCTTGCTACCCACTTAGCATGTCTTCGGCTGAGCTTATGTTAACCATTAATATACTTTAAGGCCTCATGATCAGTAAAAAGAATGAATTCCCTTTGTATCAAATAATGACACCAATGCTTCAGTGTCTGGACTAGGGCATAGAACTCCAGATCATAAGTAAAATAATTCTTTCTTGACCCTGATAATTTTTCACTGAAGAAAGCAACTAGCCGACCTTCTTGACTGAGAACACCACCAATACCAACTCCCGATGCATCACAATTTACTTCGAAGACCTTCTCGAAATCAGGAAGTGCCAGTACGGGTGCTTCAATCATCTTCTTTTTGATAAACTGAAAACTATATTCGGCCTCTTGGGCCTATTGAAATGATTTCCCTTTAAGACATTCGGTGATAGGCGCGACCAACGTGCTGAAGTCTCGGATGAACCGTCTGTAAAAAGATGCTAATCCATGAAAGCTTCTGACGTCATGTATGGTCTTCGGTGTAGGCCATGCCGAGACTGTCTTGATCCTGGTCGGATCTACGTGAACGCCTTCGGTAGAAACAACAAAACCGAGGAAGGTTACTGAAGTCATGAAATAGGAACTCTTCTTCTGGTTTATAAACAATCGTTCCTTCCTCAACGTTCCAAATACAATTCGGAGGACCTCATGATGTAATTCTGATGTCTTACTATAGATAAGAATGTCATCAAAGTAAACAACCACAAATTTTCCCATGTAAGGTCGTAGTACTTGATGCATAAACCTCATGAAGATACTGAGAACGTTGGAAAGTCTGAAGGGTGTAACCATTCATTCATACAAGGCAGTTTTGAAGGTTGTCTTCCATTCATCTCCAAGTCTCACCCGAACTTGATGGTATCCACTCTTCAGGTTGATTTTTAAGAAATTTTTTGCAGCAAACAGCTGATCTAACATATCATCCAGACGAGGTATCTGAAAACGATACTTCACTGTGATCTTATTAATTGCTCTACTGTCGATGCACATTCTCCATGAGCCGTCCTTCTTCGGCACTAATAGAGCTAGAACTGCACATGGGCTCATGCTTTCACGAATGTATCCCTTCTCCATTAAGTCCATTACCTACCTTTGTAGCTCTTCTAACTCCTTGGGGCTGAGTTTGTAGGTTGGCCTATTCGATAGACTTGATCCTATCTATTTCATGTTGAATATCCCTTAATGGTGGTAATCCCGATGGAAGTTCTTCGGGCATTAAGTCAGCGAACTCCGTTAGCAACTTCTGCACATCAGCCGATACTTCTGCATTTCCATTCGCCGAACTTTTTTCACAAGGAAGCAATGCATACATAACTCCTTCATGCTCCACTTCTGTTACGAATCTCGTCATAAACAATAGGTTCGGATTCCCGACTGCTCAAGCCAAATTGTAAATTCTCGCCGAGGAGCTAAAACAATCTTCTTCCCTTTTATGCTGAGGGAGTAAGTATTCCTTCGACCATCATGGATGAAGCTTCAGTCATATTGCCATTGTCTTCCCAATAACATATGACAAGCATCCATTTTCACCACATCGCACCAAACGTTGTCAAAGTATTTCTTTCCGATTAAAAAGGATATTAAACATTTTCTGTCAACGGTTACTTCACTGCCTTTATTCAACCAATATAACTTATATGGTTTTGGATGCCGATCCGTTTTCAAGTTTAACTTTCGAACAGCTTCTTCGGATACTACGTTTTCACAGCTGCCACTATCAATAATCACTTTACAGACCTTTTCTGCTACTGTGCAAGTAGTGTGGAAGATATTGGTCCTCAATCAATCCTCTTCAAATTCTTCTTTAGGGTAAGTAGACTCTTGCGAACGACTAGGGTCTCCTGTCCATTTCCATATAACACATCCTCATCCTCGTACTCATCATATATAGGCTCTCCGAACTCCTCTACTTCATCGGTCATTCCTTCTTCAATAAAAAGGTTCTTACCCTTCTGGTTAGCAGGCTTTCGGCACTCTGTTGCTTTATGACCTGGTTCTCCACATCTGAAGCACTTGATGCTAGAATTAAAATTACCCAGGTGGTTGTGGTGTAGTACGAAATTGTGGGGATAGATTTGGCTTGTTGGGGGGGATTGTTCCTTGGCATCAATCTACTGTTCTGTTGTTGCTTTGCCTCATGAACTCGCTGATATGCTTCAGAAACAGTCCAAAGTGAATGGAGGGTAAGGGCGTTCTGTAATGGCTGTTTTAATCCTCCCAAATATCGTGCCACCAGTTGTTCTTCGGTTTTCGATAGATCATTCCTTGCTATCAATTGGTAAATCTCTTCAGTATAATCATCCACAGATCGAGTACCTTGTCTTAACAGATGCAATCTCTTAAACAGAGACTGAGTGTACCCGAAAGAAAGAAAGTGACTCTACATCTTCTTCTTCATCTTCTCCCACTTGGTGATTTTAGACTTTTCTTGTCTCTCTCTTGAACGCCTCATCTGTTCCCACCAAGCAGATGCTCGGCCCTTCAGTTGATGGCAACCAATTTTACCTTAGCGCTATCTGATACTTCCTTATACTCGAAGGTGCGCTCCACCTCGTTCATCCAATCGATCAATCCTACTACTTGCAGCGTACCAGAAAATTCCGATAGCTCCATTCTGAAACCCAGATCACTAAGACGGTCCTCACAGTCACGCCGTTCCCATAGTTGCCTTCTACGATAGTAAGGGTTATCATAACTCGATTAAGAATCATAAGATTCTTCATCGTGTTCAAGATGTGGGACTTCCTCCTCCAGAACCTGTCCACGGCGGCCTAGGTGCGGGACTTCCTCCTCCGGAACTTGTCCACAACGACCCAAATCTTGCGCTACTAGGCACTGGGTTAGCTCTGTAACCCGTCTCTGTAAATCCTCAATCATCACGTCCTGGACGCTACGATCACGATGCGGGACTTCCTCGGCCGGAATCTGCCCTCTACGACCACGACCACCGGCCATTAAAACCGATGAGTCTATTCCCTGAAAGATGCTTGAGTTTTGATACCAACTGACGCCGGGCAGGATAGCGATTATCCTGCGAGCTGGTAAGCAAATGAATTCACAAATAAAGGAACAAGAGATACAACGGAAAACACAGAAAAACTCTAATGTGTAAGTTTATATTTATCAAAATCAAATTCTCGAATTTAACCCACAAGCCGGGTTTATATAGCATAGCAAAACTTTATCTCCAAGTCATTCTAGATTCTTCCTAGAGATATGAAAATAAAAAATGGAAATAAAATCCTCCTAAAGATATGAAAAAGATTCTAACAAATTTCCTAGGGATGCGAAAAAAAATTCTAACAAACTTCCTATTTTTACGAAAACAAACTTGCAAATAATAAAATATTATTAATTAAAGAACAAAAAAGAAAGAGAAAGCAATTAAATTATTAGTGTGTCGAACTCCGAAGTCAAGAAGTCATTCCGTCTCCTGAAGTCCAAGGTGAAAGTGTCATTCCAACTCCTGAAGCTGAAGGTATTCCATCACCCGAAGTCGAAGCTGAAAGATCTCATCTCCCGAAGCTGAAGGTATTAATGCCGAAGGTGTTTACTGGCCTCTTCGTTTGTGACGATCATCCCATTCATGATATTCCAATGCCATCAACATACTATTCGATAATTCGGTGTCTTCAGTCTCGGACCATCCTGCATCAGCTCGACAGTCCATATCAAAAATAATAGCAGCCTCCTAATTAAAGAGAGAAGAAATAGTGTATCTAGGAGAGAGAAGGTAAAGAAAACATAAAAAGGAGAGAGGATAGAGTAGAAAGTATTTAAAGTGTAAACAAACAAAGACATTCACGTGAATAAGCTAGCAGAGAGGATAGATGAGAGAAAAAAGAAAGGAAAGAGATAGAGGAAAATACAAGAGAGAGGATGCGTGTAAAACAACATAAATGACTAGAGAGAAAATGAGAGGAGAGAGAAGAGGGGACTTGTGACATTTTTTTGGGTGCAGAATTGCTGATCTTCCGTGCACCTTTTATTCTTTTGCTTATTTTTATCCATTATTTGATTAATATAGAAAAGACGGAGAGGCAGACAGCTCAATAATATGTTAGGTAATCAATCTTTAAGAACTTGGACTCTTGGAGTGTGTAACAAACCTAGACAGGAAACCAAGTAATAGAAGAGATACGAAAACTGGTCCCAGTCGCCGGGGTGGGGGGAAGCAAAAAAGGAAATTAAAAAAAAATAAAATAAAACTAGGCGATCAGCCTGCTGAGTACCGTGGCCAGCTCACAATGCACCTAAAGGTCACCAGCACATTCCCTTGTCTATTGCCTGACTAGGCTAAGAGGACAACTGGTGGGTATACCCCAGTGAACTCATTGTCAAACACACCTCACACAAATGCCCTATTATTCTAACACATACAAACTAATTCATGATCTAATAATATTGCATTTCTTTATATTTCACCACTGGCAAAAACTCATTGCGCAACAATATGATGTCTCCCACCAAAATCCTCATTCTTGTTTTATATATTACCTTCCTAACCAACTATTGTTTTTATTACAAACAAAGAGTTTAGCGTCCCCCCACCTTCCCTCAATTTTCTTGAGTGAATCAAAGCATTATTTCATCGACAACCATATCAAAACATTCTACTAGCATTTAAAATTTACCCTGATCTCTTGACATATTTATTCACATTTAATCCCAATTATCTGATAAACAAAACCAACTCATTCTCAAAAAGACTGGGAAGCATAGACTTAAAGGTCTTTCTCACACCCTTATTTGAACTGAACCATATCTATATTCTATGCACTATTTGTTTACTTGTATACATACACACCCCACACACAAAAACATATATATAGTATATATGTATAAATACAAACATATATATATATATAATAACTTTGGGTAATGATATATGCACACCCTAATTACTAGTTGCACACCTAAATATAAGTGAATAATCCAGTAATATGTCCTTAAATGAGACCCAATTTATTTAATTATCATATTCTAATTTTACCCTATTACACATAATAACTATAAAATAAAAACAATTTAAACAAATACATAATATGTTTAGACAATATCTAATGTCTATAAAAAAAATAAGAAACTTAACCTCATAATTTTCTTTTTGGGAAATATAAGATATTCATGCATGTCTTAGAAATAATTAGCCCAAAAAAAAGTCATCCTGTTTTTCGATAATAATATCAAACAAACTATTTGAAACAACCCGGGTCAAATCCGAATCCGGAATAAATCTCGGGTTAAATCCAAGTCCGAATCGAATCAAATCCATCAAAATAAGGCCTCAAAACACTGGCTCAATAGTATCTTTTTGGATCATCTTAGCCCACCACAGGCTCACCCAAAAGGTCATGACTTAAAGGTACTATTGGTAATAACTTATTTCGTTATATGTAAACAAATTTTTTTCCTATCTTTCGATGTGGGACTAGTGTCTTACAAACTCCCCCACTTAAATTTCTGACGTTCCCGTTAGAACCGATCACACACGGTCCACAGATCCTTGTCTCTCTAGCCATTGTGAGATAAAACAGGCTGGCTTCGTGTCCCCACCTCCGGACTTCCATCACTCCATTGTGGGATAATACCACCAGCCTTCGTGTCCCCACCTCCGACAACCCGATCCGAGTTTTCGAGAGTCTGCTTTGATACCATATGCAACAACCCGGGTCAAATCTCGAGTCCGAAACAAATCTCGGGTCAAATCCCAAGTCCAAATCAAATCCATCAAAATAAGCCTTAAACCACTGGCCCAATAGTATCTTCTTGGGTCATCTTAACCCACCACAAGCTCACCCAAAAGGTCATGACTTGAAGTTACTATTGGTAGTAACTTATTTCCTTATATGCAGATAAATTTTTTCCGTCTTTCGATATGGGACTGGGGTGTTACACTATCATTCATCTGACACTCAATATTCAGTTAAGTTATTAATATCAAATAATTAGTTTATCTAGTATTGTTATTGTAAAATAGGATGACTAGTCTAATTTTCTTTTAAGACTGAATTAATATTTCTAGGGAAGCAATTCTGAGGTTTTATTTGTCTTTTTTATTTTATTTTAGTGTTTAATTCCATTTTATATAATTGTTGTATTTGTTTAAATTGTATTTTGTTTTACAATTATTAGGTGTAATAGGATAAAGAGAAAGTAAAAGATGGTAAATAAATGAGTTAAGATCTCAATTACTAAGGGCAAACTAGTCAATTGCTTAAATTTGTGTGTGCAACTAGTAATTTTGGGTGTGCATATATCACCACCCATAACTTTTCCATGTCAGTATGCAACATGCCTCTTCTAATATATGTGTTGCATGCCAGTGTCCAGTCCATGCTTATTAGCTGTGTGGTGCTTTTTCATGTGCGTGTGTTGGATATCATAACAACTTTAACAGAGAATAAGAATCATCATCGAATGTAGTATCTTTTATACAGTGTACATTCTACTGCAACTCACCCGGTAATATCTTCTGAGCTGTTCTCTGCCTGCAAAACGTGTTCAACCCCACCAGAACCAATTATTGAAAATTCTGTAGGATTTCCACATGGAACAGTAACCTGTAACAACAAAGTAACTATCGAGTAAAAAAAGATTTATGAAATTTCTTTGGAACTATATCCAAATATATATAGTTTGAGCCCAACAATGTCCTTTAAACATTATTAGGAAGCTGATTTGCCATTAAGAAAAATCTTTTATCTCAGGGAGAAATCTATTATTTTAGATCTGCTAGAAGTTTTGGGTTAGAGTAATTTAATATAATTGATAACTAATATTATTCAGCCTGCAATATCCAATGTGGAGTTGCAGTGTAATAACTAGTAGTTAATGAGTTCTTTTTCCTCCAGATAGAGAAGATAACAACAGTAAGGAAATGTAGACCTCTCAAGGGGGCAAATAACATATGAGAGAGTGGAAGGGAGAAGAGGAGCTTTCCCTTCTCAGTAAACTTCTAGCATACGCTGTCTGCCAACCTGCACTTTCCAGGTTTATCAATCCTGCAATCCAGCCTGCTTCTCGTTGCAGTTGCCAGTGAGAAAGTAGCATTCGTTTCCATGCATGGTTCTGGAAGGCACATGAGACTGAACAATAAGTTGAATGTGCATGTGCGATCAACACTATATAGGTACCCGCGCAGGTGAGGCGTCAATCGGTCCTAGCCCTTATTTATGTCAAAATCGGGAACCTCCTCTTTGTTATAAACAGATCCATTTTACAATTTTGTTATAATAGGTAGCTCCTACCTAGGAAGTGAGGATACGGGTATTCTTCTCTTCTCTTTATGATAAATAATTCCATTTTTTCCCCAGAAAAAGGAAGAGAAAATAACAACAATCAGGATATGTAGACCTCAAGCAAGGGGCATATAACAAATGGGGGGAAGGGAAGGGAAGGGAAGGGAAGGGAAGCGAGGGGCTTGCCCTTCTCAGTAAACTCTAGTCGTATTGTGTCTGTCAACCTGCAATTTTCTGGGTCTGTCAATCCTGCAATCCCCAGCCTGCTTTCTCGTTTCGGTTGCCATGATTAGAAAGTAGCCTTTGTTCCAGTGCCTATTCTGGAAGGCATGCAAGTCCAAACGCTATGTTGAATATGCAATTGACACTATGTATGTGCAGGCGAGGCGTCGGTCTCTCCTGAGGCTTGGTACGAGTGTGCAACATGGGCATATGGAGATTTGCAACTCTTAAAAAATGGGGATGAAGGTGCACATGGCCCTACAAGAATGTAGGGAATTTTCTTTTGATTTTATTTAAGTGAAAAAAAAGGGGGTAAATTATGAGATAGAACGAGCCCGTAAAAGTTGATTAGAACAATATAAAAGGCTTTGTAAGTCCATGAATTAGAAGTTGTTTAGTTTCTTTAATTTGTATTTATCTTATATGTTATTTGATTTGTAGTTATCTTATTAAAGTTCAAGTTAGGCTAGGAAAGTTGTCTAGGAGTATTATAAATAGTGATGTACTTAATTATTTTAATACATTGAATAATTAGAATTGATCGAGTTTTGTGTGAGATTATTGTGTGATATTTATCCTTTATCCCAAAACCCCCGTTCCCATCATTTTTTACGAGTTCGTGAAAGTTGATTAGAACAATATAAGAGGCTTTGGAAGCACATAAATTAGAAGTTGTTTAGTTTCTTTAATTTGTATTTATCTTATTTGATTTGTAGTTATCTACTAGTTCAAGTTAGGTTAGGAAAGTTGACTAGGAGTATTATATATAGTGATGTACATGTACTTCATTATTTTGATACATTGAATAATTAGAATTGATTGAGTTTTGTGTGTGATTATTGTGTGATATTTATACTTCGTCCCAAAACCCCCACCCCCGTCCCCGTCCCCGTCCCCGTCCCCATCAAATTAAAGAATAAAAGTTTAGGGGCAATATTTAAAGGTCCAGGGGTGAAAGTGTATAGCATTCGTTCTTTCACAAAAATACAACACGTCACACAGCACACAACAACAGATCAAGATGGTAGAGACAAAGAAGCTACAATGCGGAAAGATGAAACCGACCGCGGCAAAGACAACTACACCAGCTTTTGATATCTTCTTCTCCTCTCTATTTTTGTTTCTTTTTCGACAAGATCTAGGCATTTTGGAAAGCAGATATGAGATCTGGCTCCTCAGACAATGGTGAAATGTAGATCTGGGTTCTGTACGTTTGAAGAGTTGACAAGAGACTGAATTTGGTAACCGACTGTCCAAAGGTGGTCTATAGGTGGTAAGATGCTTGTTGCAATGGCCGGATACAACAATTGCCACACCTGTGCACCTGACACGTAGTGCGACACCTAACTGCGGCACCCCTGTTTCCTAATGACGAATACAATACTTGAATTATCTGCATATACGAAACAGTTTGAACACGTGTTGGCTAAGTAAATCAACGGCCTACTGAAAGTGTGAAAGTGAAGATCCGAATACATTTCATTTATACATAAAAAAACTCTGTGTCTAAGAACATCGTTGTTCGGGAACCAAATAATATATTCTTACTTTAGTGGCAAAAAAAGGTTCAAACCATCTCACTCTAAGTCTTCACTAACTCACCTGCAAGTGGCTCTTCATACTAGAACAGAATTCCAATCAGCTCAGTAACTTCCCATATTCGTATTTTTCTTATCTCGCAGCATGGAAGAGGCTTCAACCCTCACTTCATCTCCACCAGGACTCACAAGTTATAGTTTCATATAAGAAAGGATACCGACTGTCCTTACCTGACCCTAAGGTGCAATAGTCAAAACTAGCTTAGTGGTCAGCACAAGTCCACCCCGCATTGTGGAAACCTCTGTATCCTCTTCTTTGGAAATAGAGGTACTGCTAAGGTCATCAACTTGTTTCTTCCGAACAAAGGTCGTCTCCCTTCCAACAGTGTCCACCTTCTTAGAAGTCAATGAACTATACATTATTAATTATGGTGGTTGTAATGCTTCTAGGCAGTTCAAAGGTCTAAATCCATTAGAATCAAGTCCAGAACATTCAATTTGAATATGGGTAACAACAGGAAATGAGTAATCTATTCAGGATGAAACACATGTACAACAAAGTTTAACAAAACCAACAGTTATTCCTCTTCCTCCACCAGGTCCACCACATGCAGTAATGAGTCAAATAACATCTTCTGCCAGTGTGCGAGCAGGGAGTGGCAGGGTTTGTTAGTGGGTTAACACGGCTGTCCGACCATGCTCAGTCCATTCAGTCAAGTCCAGTCTAGTTCAGTCCATTTAAGTTATATTGGGTCTACGGGTTTAAACAGTTCTAATATAATTGAAAGTAGACAAACCCATGTCCAATTTTGTCCCACCTTGCATCAAGCGAATATCCAAATTTCTCACTTTGTTATTTATCATCACCAAGTTTAGCCAAATTTTAATGAGCACAGCTAATTAGGCCTTTAAACTAGCTTTAACTACCGAATGATGATACAACTTCAAGGAAGTGCATAATTTGAGTTTGCAGAGTATTTACAAGACTAAAGTAGAACATATAAACAATTTTATTTGTTCAAAAATTTTTCCTTTAAAAAATGACTCAATATTTACAAGTCTATTTAGGAAGTTAATAATCTCCCTTACTTAACTATGTTGCCAATAATATTTGAACAATGCCTCTAACTTTTCCTTAAGATGTCATCTCCGCACTTAAACCTGGTATGATTGAATAAGGGAATAAAATAGCTTACAACAGTGGCTGGTGAAAACTTCTCTGTCACTAAACCAGTACTGGTTCCAGTACTCCTGATGCTAAAACCTTCCCTCTTGATGGTCAAAGTAGCTGGCTCCCACAAATCAAGATATCCCACCTGCAAAGTAAGGAAAAGTAGATAAATAGTCATCAACTGAAGTCTCTTCAGGAAATGAGTTGCACAATATTATAACCAACTAGCCATAACAAAAATATACAGAGATGAGAATTAGTCTTACCGACAGAGATATCCTATACGAGGCATGACCATCGCGTAGGGTATTCTTTATGAGATTATGCATTTTAGGATCTGGGAGCAAAAGGGTACATAGGCATATTATAAGTTAAATATTTTGCAGTATGCAACGCAAAAACGGAAGTTAAAAAATAAATATAAAGGTAAACTCCCATTTTAAAGTTTTTTGTATAATTTTTAAATAAATGTCATTTCACCTAATCGGAATAGAAGCTATGCTGGCTAGTAGGACACATCATAGTCCAAGGAACAAAAAAAATAAACATATGAAGTAAAACAATCAAAATACGAAAAGGCATCACTTAAGCAAGTGAGATAGCTTTGTTGATTATATTTTTAAGTGAAATAAAGACAAACAATAACTGCATGCAACTATACAATGACTGCATGCATATTAGTAGAATTATAAATCTGCAGAACAATATTCCAACCCTTGCATCTTAGAATATGTCGACAAGAATATCAAATCCTATTTAAACTTTCTTTCTTTTTCTTTAAATCTTATGTAGAGACTTATTTTAAGAAGAAGTATATACTTGTGGACATTAGATCCGACCTCCTGGTGGTGGCCTTTTGTAATTGTTAGAGAGTGCATAATCACTAGGCTTAGTTCGACATCCAGAGTTAGGTGATTAAAAGTCATTGAAGTATTCGTGGGATTTATCAGAGGCAGCCGGTAGTAGGACCTGTGTACACCTTTGTATGGGATTCTAATTAAAACCTCAAAGTACCAAAACGCAGGATATTTATTTCTTCAAAACTGACAGATATTCTACATCAAGTATCAGTACAGTACTTCAGTAGTTATAATTTTTACTTGTTAAAAAAAGGAACTCAATAATGGAATCATGCAAGTGGGATTCCCATCAAACTTCAGAAGTAATAGATGTGTGTATCGATATATGTATATGTATATATATATATATGTATATGTATATGTGTGTGTGTGTGTGTGTGTGTGTATATATATATATATATATGCATATATATGTGTGGAAATGATCCATATAGCAAGTACTACTACCTCCGTCTTCAAAAGGATGAGCAAAGCACGTTTTTCACACATTAAGAAAAGCCAAAGTAGAGGAAAGAGAAAATTCCAAATTTATCGTTAGTGGATCCACAAGACTAATGGACCTCACTAAATAACATACTTTACTTTATCTTATCCAATTGGAGACAAAAAAAAATTGTACCTTTACTCATTATTTTGATGACGGAGGTACTAATATTTTTAATCCGTCTCCTACTAATAGTAGCGGATGCTAGATGGTACTTATTTTTTAAAATCTTAACCACACATTTTTCCTATGGACGGTAAAAGATGTGTTTACCAAAATAGAGTTTGATATGGATCACTATATAATGTGTGTGTGTGTATATATATATATATATATATATATATATATATATATATATATACACACACACACACACACACACAATTATACTTATGTATATGTATGCCCAACGTAAACAGAGTGTATATCAACAAGTAGCACAAAATGTGTTCTGCTGAGGTATAGTTTTACAAGAAAATGATTTCGTGTTCACAGGAGGGAAAATTTAAACAGATACCCAGTGCAAACTGGGCGACTTGTGGCAAATCCTCTATAAAGACAAAGTAATATCCAGTTAACAAAAAAACAATTATAAGCATATTAATTCAAAATTCACTCAAATTATGTACAAGTATCTACTTGGATAGCTTACCACAAGTGATCTTCCTATGCTCATTGGCGAAGACCTTTACAAGTTCACCCTGGAAATATAAAGGGAAGAAGAAAGCACAACAAGTATACACGAGTCATACCCAGATGCAATTTAAAGATTTGAGTTGTTGGGCTAAATTTTAAGAAACAACATACAATAAAGTTCTGACACCATATAAATAACAAAAATAGCATAGTTGTTCTTGTTGTTGGGGTGGGGTGGGGTGGGGTGGGGTGTGGTGGGGTGGGGTGAGGGGTAAATTCTCTGTTGTTATATTTGAACATCAAGAAGCAATAGGATTTAATGAAGAGCAGCCATTGATCTATAACATCTATATTTTCTAAAACTAAAATTTGGAAAATAGCCTTCTGAAAGAAAATAGTACTCCGTTTCAAAAAGTCAATATAATGACAAATATTGTAAAATATCTAAAAAGTACTACTTGCTGTAAGATCTATTTTCTCAAAAAAATTATGAATCATCTCAATTTTGAGTTTGAAAATGAATGAATTTTCCAAAACTAACAATGATCTTATAATTTGGAACCGAAGAAGTAGTATTTAGTAAATAATATTCGGTATTATTATAGTAACACGTTAGAGACAAACAATATGATCACTAAAGAAGCACAAACTAGACACGACAGGAATACACCAACCCACAATGTTTTGAAAAAATAGTATACGGATATGTAGGAATGGAAGAACTTCTCCGTTATTAATACAATTTATTATTTAGTGAGAATTTACAAAAAGAGAACAAGGAGTCTTCGAAAGCAAAAAGGAAATGGAAACAAAGGGCTACCCAATGAATATTGGAAATAAAAATTCCCCAAAAACTCCCTTCAAGCAAAAACCTAAAGAGAACAAAAAAAGTTACTCTTTCCTTTAAAAGCTAATAATGCAGAAATCTATCCCAGAAAACCATAGCAATTCTCTCTAAACATAGGCCCCACAAGCTCAAGAGACATCCACACCTCCACAAATTTATATCCTTCCCAGACCTCCCAAAATCACCAAACCTAGCAAGGAAAATGCTCTCCAAGTATAATTTGGGTGAACCCAAATATTAATCAACAATCCAAAACAAAGTACTCCGATGACCCCAAGCCAATGAAAAAATAAATAGGAATGGGTCTCACGACTTCAAAAGCATAAGATACAACATCAGGAGACAAAATTTATGTGGCCTGCGTCTCTGACGTATGTCATTCGTGACCCTGCTGAAAACTAAGGACCACATAAAGGCCTTGATTTAGGCAGAACCCTTAGGGCTCCATATAAAAGAAACCAATATGAAGAGAAGATGGGACTGAGAACCAATATGGGAAGTAAAGTAGGACTTAACGGAAAAGGTCCAAGAGGAACCCAAGGATCGTACTCTATTGTCGAAGAAAAAGATTGGGAGTAGGAAGAAAGTGAAACCAAATCCTAAGCCTCTCTGTCATTCATATGTTGAAAGAACTGAAAATCCGAAAAAATAAAAGCACTCACCATCCAACAAGAGCAAGAGATTGGACAACCATGAAGAAAAGACAAGTAGAACAGCAACAAAAAGACACAGATGAGGGAACAAGATCCATTCATCCTCCCAAAAAATGAGTGACTCTCTCTTCGCGAAGTTCAAAAATAGAGAGAAAAGAATGGTAACCATGACAAATGAATTTCCATGGACTCGTACGAGAGAATGAAGAACTTGGGGTTGGTATCTGACCGGTTTTCCTGAAGACAAAACTTTCTTGTAATCACCTTATGCAAAAGAAGTTATGGATCTCAAGAGAAACACCACAGCTACTTGCTTACAAGAGAAGGACTCTTGAAGACTGCGCCCTTGTCTGGGTCAACAAACCAACTCACACCCCAATAGACGATCTCACTTTTGCTTCCCTGCCCCTACCCAACCGAGAGTCTTAAAAAGGAAAGTTAATAGAGAAGAATGCTAAACAAAATATGCTTGAATCAAGAAGTGATATTACCACCAAAGGAAAATAAGCTCCTTCAAACTATCTAACTTCTTCGCCCCTAATGAGATCCTAAAACGAAAGAGGACAAGAAATCATACCTAAAGGAGCTATTACATACATCAGAATAGTCTTTTGTGTCCAGCTAATATCCATCTTAAGCTTCCGTGTAACAACATCAGACAGAGGACCTTGTTCCTCGAAGTTATCTATATTGGCTATATACCTTACTATAGCCGCCTCCTTAATCACTAACACCCCCATACACTTTCTTGACATACTCTGATTTCTTTTCTTTTTAAGATAACAAGAAGTGTATAACCTTGACATACCAGAATTTCTTCATGAGGATATAACCTTCCTGTGAGAGATAAAGAGTAGAAACAAATATGTTCATATTATATAAATGTACAGAGGAAAGCTCTTTATATATAGATAGAGCTGCAACTATATATGGAAAGTAAATCAATGAATCCCCATAATTATGCCTCTAGAATAATCCTAGAATCCCTATAATTATGACTCTAGACTTATCCTAGAATCCTCTTAACACTCCCCCTCAAGCTCAAAGTCTTACATTGTGACTTACAACTTGTTACAAACCATAATCCCTCCCCCAACAAAAAAAAAAAAAGAAAAAAAAGAAGAAGATTCAAACCAAACATAAACTAGATTACATATCTCCAACATTCTCCTTCAAATTGAGGCCCTCTTCAATTTGTACGAATAAAATAATAAAAAATGTAGAAAAAAGAGAAAAAAATGATGTTTACGTCCAAAGTTTTCTTACCCTCTACATAATTTCACACATCCACTTTCCAACGATATTATGTACAGACAATAACGGAGAACACTTATCTCCAAAAACAACTATGAAGGACTCCTCGCCTTCCTCAATAACAAACGAAGGACTCTTAAGCCTTCCAACAAATTGAAGCACACATCCCTTTCTCAAACCTTTGTCCCATAAAAATCCTTACTCTCCTACTCTGAACATATTGATAGAAAAAACTCCATTAGTACCAAACAAACCCTAAGGCCATAGTTTCTCAATATGCTTGGAACTGCAACTCCATGCACCGAAATCTGTAACAGTCAAGAAAAACATGCAACAAGAAACCTACATCTCCAAAAAGAAACATGGGCAACAACGTACTAGAGCACCAATTTTAACACATGGCAAAACTCAAACTACAGCTCCAACAAAAGAACCAAAACTAAACTCTAACCACTTAATTTTTCTTTAAGATAAGGTTAAACAATAAAAATAAACGATGCCCGCCACCGGCTATGTGTTGTCGGCGGCGGCAGCAGCAGTGGCAGAAGTAAGACTTTTTGATCTGATTGCCAAGATCAACCTAACTTTGATACCGTGTGAGAGATAAATAGTAGTGACAAAGATGTTTATTATTATATAAATGTACAGAGGATAGCTCTTTATATATAGAAAGAGTTGCAACTACATATGCAAAAGTAAATCAATGAATCCCCATAATTATGCCTCTAGAATAATCCTAGAGTCCCTATAATTATGACTCTAGACTTATCTTAGAATCCATATAATTATGACTCTAGACTTATCCTATAATCCTCGCTTCCTACACCTCATCCTAGGCTAACATCCATTTCTCAGCTTGTTTCATGTGTAATAAAGATTATACACATTCTACCATGACTACTCTCATTTCACATGCATATGCTCTAGTGAAGTCTCCTTTGTCATGTTTATTGTTCAATAGAAAATTCATTTAATTATTAAAAAGTTTATCATTGTTTTGCATAAAAGCAAGAGTTATCTTGGCATCTAAAGCTAATAGTCCATACTTTAAGCATCCAAGAAGTGTGAGATACATGCGTATGCAGAATGTAAAAGTGGAAGGATATAGTATTTCCATTTTCTAATGTAAGAAAAGGTTCCATTTTCTAATTAAGGTCTCTAAAAATAAAATTGCCACCTAACTCTTTTCAAATCTTAGTGTATACCTTCTTACAGCACAATGCCTAAAACACAACTTAAATTTCAATATTCTCTGAACCATCTTAGGCCATTGAATTTTGGGTTAGTGCACTGATGAAAGTAGGGTTGTTTTAAAAGAGCGCTACAAGGGTGTTCGATAAAAGTGAACCAAAGTAGGTGATTTGGGGTTGTTTTGCATTTTGAACGTTTGATTGGCATTGGCATTAAGGTTGTTCTGCTTGATTTTGTATGTTTTAACGAACCAAGCTGAGACAGGCATGGCACCAAAAGGCGGCGACTTCGGTGTTGGAGGTCTTACGTCTTCATGCATGGACTGAGCTTAGGACTCCACAAATTGCTCGGTGAGGGAAACACAGGCGATGCAGAGATTCTTTTTGGCCTTGAAGCGATTCTGAGCGGGGTTGCTTGATAGAAAAGATGGTGAACTCTCGAGCGTAATACTTGAGCGACGGTGGCTAAACTTCCGCAAAACCCGTATCGAATTGTTGTATCTATAGTTGGAGTTATGCGAATGCTAGTCGAGATGATCCTGCGTGGTTAGTCGGGGGTCGGTCCAGTAGCATTTGTGATCGAACCATCGATTCAGCATTGGGGCTTTTGATTATCTCTGAGCGATGATTATGTCGTGGAGAATCCCGCGATTATGACACGGAGGAGATCATGAAGAAAACTCTCTGCAAATAAGCCGCGACGACTTGGAGAAAATGACTACTCTGGTGAAAAGACCCGGGTTCCCATCTTGGCACTTTCGATCGCTTCACAGGGAAGGTTTAGTTCGGACCGTTTGTGCGGCATGATCCGGGCCGTCCTGGCGGTGTGACTAAAGATAGGCCGATAGCGATTCTGACGACCATGTTATCGCGAGTCTGCGTGGATGTTGGAGTTCTCATCCGCTGACTTCGATAATCAATCTGGTCAAAATCCGGTACGTCCGGCAGGACTTCCCCGTCCATCGCCGGTGATCGCAGCGATTGTCGCGAAAGCGAGGATCTGATGGGGACCCGGAAGAGATAACCCGCCGCCAATGACTATCGTTGACCGTGAACGATCAAGCGCTTGATGTGTGGAGCAGGCGAGTTTCGTGTCGAGGCGAAGGATCTGGTGACCTGACTGCCACCTCTACGGCGGACCGAGGCCTTCTCTGGCGATCAATGGCCCAATAGTCGAGATTTTGATTGGCGGAACATCGTGGCATCCCTCACCCTGCTCCAGGCATCGAGGATCGGGATCGCGAGGGCGGAGACGCGTATGGCAGCGATGGCTCGGAGGCGGAGATAGTGATCTTGATGCAGTGGTGGTGAACACTATCTGAACATCTGCAACGACTATTGTGGCGAAACCTTTGAGTTCGCGCCATACGGTTTCGAGCCTCTGTCTTCCCACCTTATCCTCCCCATCACCACACCGGTAAAGAAATTTGTGAGGGCCAGGCTAACTGTGAGTAGAGAACTTGGAAAGCCCTTTTGCATATCGATTGCTTTATGTTTAGCAATGAGGGCATTGCTCACCTCTAGTTTGGGGGGGGTTTCGACTTATCTCTTTTTTACTTCTCTCTTGTGATAGGATTGCATACTTTAGACTTTATTATGTTTTATTTCGATTATTGTGGTGCGGTCGTTTTTGAGCTGCGGGATTTTCGAGGATTATGCTTTAATTTTATGCCATGAGCTGTTTTTGGTTTTTATTATTTAATGCTTTGCTTATTATTAGCATGATTGTGGTTTTTAGCCGTCTTTTGGGGCTTTTCTGATTATATGCTTGTGCCGTATGAATGGCCTTTTTACCTATTTTGATTTCTTTATTTGTAGGGTTATAGTTATCATTGATTTTTGATTGTGGCGATAATGGCGTCAGTATTTATGCCTATCTCTTAGAGTGTAGTATCGGCGTGTATGAGCTAGGGGTTGTTGATTGATAAGTTTAGGTACATTATTGATCCGTCCTTCTTAGAAAGCCATGAGCCAATTTGTGTTAACTTCGTTATTTTGAATTGAGATCGCTTGTTTATTGCTTTGAGAGTTTGTTCACTTTTATAAACTTTCATTTTACAAGGTAATAAAAGACTTAGATGTTTATCTGATCTTGGATCTTGGTTTATGTTGGCATGTTGGCATATATATATAAAGAAAAAAATGATGAGCGTAAAACATTCTACCATGACTACTCCCATTTCACATGCATATGCTCTAGTGAAGTCTCCTTTGTCATGTTTATTTGTTCAATAGAAAATTCATTTAATTATTAAAAGTTTATCATTGTTTTGCATAAAAGCAAGAGTTATCTTGGCATCTAAAGCTAATAGTCCATACTTTAAGCATATACATAGTGTGAGATATGTCGACAAAAAAGTTGTATTTCCATTTTCCAATTAAGGTCTCTAAAAATAAAATTGCCACCCAACTCTTTTCAAATCTTAGTGTATACCTTCTTACAGCACAATGCCTAAAACACAACTTAAATTTCAATATTCTCTGAACCATCTAGGCCATCAGGCCATCAGAAACAATCATTAATATATATATAGTGCATGAACTTAAGTCTCCTCAAACTGTCCTGCACCACTCTTGCTCTTTTTTGGGAATTTGTTTGTTACAGTCGATGGACAAGGAAAAAAAAATTCCATGGGACATTAAGAGATTAAAAATGAAAAATATCTTTGCATTTCTTCTTCCTTGTTTAATAGTGAAGACCACTTTTCCTTCTTTCCTTTCCTTTTCTTTTCTTTATACATTACAGAATTATAGCAGGTTAACCATATAACTAGAAATATGATCCAAAAGTAACAAGACTGATGGGGGGACCACAAAAAGAGATTTTTATACTGACTATTTGGAGTTTTTATTATGTTTCATGAGAGTAATTGATGTTATTTTTCAATTTTATTTATTAGTGGGGATTAAGGATACTTATATTTATTAGGAAATATTATTATTTAGGTATTATAGTCGTTTAGTAATTTTATTGTGCACCAAGTAAAATTTAGAGTTTTGAGTTTTATTGAATAGTGATGTAATGCCCAGAAGTTAACTAAAGAATCAACTATTTATTGACATTAAGCGATGTTTGAACTATAAGCTATTTTCCTCTCTTTTTGCGGTTACCAAATCCTTGTGGTAGTGAGCTGCAGAGCCTCACCCAATTTAATTTTCCCTTGTTTTTTAATTATTTCCAGCAATTATTCTTCTTCAAATGCTGTCCTACATCACTGAATGAGATTGAAAAAATATGATTTACAAATTTTTTGAATTAAATTAATGTCTGGCTCAACAGGTTGAACTTCTGACATCCAAGTTCAATCAAAATGCAATCCACTTACAGGGCAACATTTATAGATCAACTTTATGAAGCAATTAAGTTTAATATACACACCAACTACAATACCAACAATTTCTAATTAATTAATTTATATTTTTCATTTTATCAATCATATTGCATTAGTGGTAAAAGTACCCTTTGAAAAGGATACCAGAATCTGGAAAACTAACCAAAAGAAAAGGAATTACTTGAACAGGAGGAAAAAAAAAGAGCCAGAGGCTGCAACCTTTACAGAGGTTGCATAGTACCTTTCGCTTCCTGTCATCCATGGGCTGGACTTCAATGGCAAGATATGTATCAATATCATCTGCACTAACAAGATAGCATGGTTGCTTCGCCCCTGCCATCAGCAACTTTTGCAAGTCAAAAATATATTATCAAGGACAAATAAGGTCACAAAAAAAAGAAGTATACCATCGATATAGTTAACAGACCCATCTTCTAAATGTCTGACCCACTGCAAGCCAGGAAAAAAGATATTAACAACTTCAAATAAATTTTAGCAAGTTAACAACAAGAAACAAATACAGAAGATAAGTGAAAGATTGAATGCTCTATTTATAACAACTAATACCTCAAAATTACAACTTGTTGTTCCATTAATAGAGTATCCGCTGGCTTGAAGTTCCCGTCCTGCAAAAGCTTCCCCGGAAATTTGGAGGCCCTCGACTGCAGGTAAGGGGTCGTCATCTGCAGCTGAATATTGCAAGATTTCAGGTAACCACCAGCAATTCTTATAGCAATAAATTAATATTCAAATTCTAGAATTGTCACCCTCAGAGAATGAGGAAGAGGGCTCTTCAGGAACTGGAGGTAAATAAGGCGAACCCCAATTAGCTGAAGGATCTCTCCCAATTTGGTGCCCTTCCATGTCTGGTTCATCCATCTCAATGCTGCTGACAGTATCACTAAATGTGACTTGTTTAGAGGTCGTTTCACCATTATGAGGACGAGAGTCACCCTGACTGAAAGCATCCTGTACAGGTATACCTTGGGATGCAGTATTCCTGAAAGAAGCAGAGACATTAATGCAGGGCCTGTATTGAAAGACAATACCCTAGAAACAATCAACAGAAAACAAATTTGCAGAAAGTTAAAGGAATCCAGGCTTGCTTGTATTATGTAAGTGAAAGAGGAGGGAGATTTCGAATAAAACAGAGAACAATCTGCAGACACACGAAATTGGTTTCCAATCATCGCGTAAATCTCTATTTCTAAAATCAACACTAACTAAACCAAATCAAAGACCATCACCAGATCACCACCATAAAACTAAAATTTGGAGCTGCATTGCTAGAAAGGAAAATATGTCTATTGCTAGAGAAACTTGAATTTTACAGAGAATTCAAAAGAATCAAATAAAGGAGTTTGTACTAATTAAAAAGAGGTGAAGAGATGAAAAGTCCTTGTTTTTTACTCTCTTGAGCTTTTAACCTATGAAGGATGGATTCTTCTTCCACTTTCTCTCTCATTATATACATTGGCAATCATGGGAAGCCACAACCATGATCTTTGTCAGTTGACACTTGACCAACCATATAAAATAATCACCAACCTCAACATTTTTGCCAACCTCCAATCATCTCTAAGAAGGTGCGGTCAAAGACCTTGTCAATGGGTTTGTGACGCTGTAGGTGCCGTTCTCATATTATTTAAAGAAAAGAGGAAATTATATTCCAAAGAAATACAATATTCTTGGACACGATGCATCCAGCAAAAACAGAGGCATGAAACAAAACGGCCCTCCAATCACTCAGCAAATTAATGATAAAAATCCCCACTAAAGGACCCATAGCTGAAACACACAAAAGTAAGAAAGGTAACCCTATTCCGCAACAAGCCAACAACGAAAAGATCAAAAAAACACCACTAAATTTGTAGGCCTCTCTATCCAAATACCACAAAATATGGCAAAACATCCACATCCTCGAAGGAACCTTCCAACTAGTATAGTTTTCTTCACACCCTGTATAATTTTTTATAAACTTTTCTTCACATTTAAATCAGACGACTGGCATCAAAAGCCACAACAACAACTTGTAGTATACTTATGCAGAAAGCAGAAATATCCTCATGCTATACTTAGCCGGCTCTAGTATGGATGGTCATAATAATCACAGTAGAACATCATCAAACTAAAGAATCAATTCACCAATATAATGTGAGGCTAGAAAGCAAGGATAAGGGTGTGGGGATACGAGAGTTCATCAAGTTTTTAAAAATGGGGATTCGGGTGAGGCGGGGCGGGGATATGACAAATATTAAATTATTAAATATATGTGCATATATATATATATATATACATGTATATAATCATATAATTTAATATTTCTGGTATATATTTGATATAATATACAATATAAATCATATTAATGCAATTTTGAAAATTTATTACATACAGTACAAATATATAAGTGTGGAATTTTACTAAACACAATTTTTTAGACTTTAATATATTATACTAAGGCCAATGGTTGCACCAATAACAAATATATAAGTATAATGGTAGCCCGATATTGGTTCTTAACTATGAAGCACAACTAGGACATGGATACAACATTTTCCCAAAAAAAAAAAGATACAATACCTCGGGAACACATTCAATTATATATATAACAAATTAATAATATAAATGTAATGTTTACAGTTAATAAATTTAATATTAATAGAGCATGATAAAAACTTGAAATAAAATAATAAGAAAACACATTGCATGATAAATATCTTAAAGTTACAAATTAATAATATAAATGTAATACAAATTAATAATATAAATGTAATTTTTACAGTTAATAAATTTAATATTAATAGCGCATGATAAAAACTTGAAATAAAATAATAAGAAAAACACATTGCATGATAAATATCTTAAAGTTACATAATAATGTTCAAACTTAAAAGACAAACAACCATAAGGCCATAAATAAAACAAAATGAAATAACTAAAATGAGCTAATCCCATCAACATCAAGCTAATTTTTATATTGCAATTTAAGTACTACAATTTTTTTTGAAAAAAGAAAAAAGAAAAATGGCCCCATGCATGCCCTCTAGCATGCCCCGACGTGTTCGAGGCGAATCGAGACGTTTCTGAGGAGTGTTCAAGATTGAAAAAAGAAGAAAAAAAAAGGAACTCGCAGACACGTGTTGAGTGTCTGAGGCATGTCAAAGTGAATTTGTGTCCAACACGAATTTGTGGCCCTCCTTGGAAGTCTCCATGCTTCCTAGGTCCTTAATAAATTAGATATAGTGAACCCAATATCTTAGTTACACACACCTAACCCCAAAATTTAAATCTACGTATTTCCTATTCTTCTTCATCGCATGTCACGACCTTATTTTTATCAATCGATCACATACGAGAGGGAGAGAGACCACAGCAGCCGGAAATCGTCGATTGCGAACTCCAGCGGCATTGCGACCTCTCTGTAAGTTAATTTTTTTCACTTCCTTTTTCTTTCTCCTCTTTCCCTTCCTGGCTTCTTTTCAGTTCAAAATTTAGAAAATTGGGGAATACGGCAATTGCTGCCACCCCGTGTGTATTCCCAAGCACCCCCGACACACCTGCACCCCTGCCACACCTTACATGCAGTGCCGCACCCCGTTTCCTAGATGTGTAGTCACCAACTTAAACTCTTTACAGCAAGCAATAACATTATCGACTCCTGGTTTTCCAAATTAATTGATTGCGATAAAGTTCCCCACTAGATTTACTTGTTTTTCTAAAGTTTGAAAATGCTACATAACTTTATTTTGTTACAATAGGGCCTGAAACCGAACCCAGAACAAGGTGAAATTCATGTCCCAATAGCATTTGCCACATATAACCCCACTATAGGCCCACCCAAAAGTCATGTTTGTTAGTACTAGACTTGATCCCTAAAAACACACTAACCAAACCCACATGTTCCGATGTGGAGTGGGGTATTAAATTATTGAGAACCCATCTAATTTATTCAATTTTCCTCGGGATATGTATTTGGAATCATATACCCAAATGTTTCACCATATGAAGTGAACCTCAATTAAACCCTTTATATCTAGGTACAGGGCCATTACCAAATGTATAAGGATCTCCCCACACAACATAGGCAAGGGCGTGGAATGATTATGATACACTTTCTATATACGAGGAAGGTTATTCCACTTCCCTAAGAAGAGGGGGGACAGAATGTTGTGACATTTCAGCAGTTCTCTCTCCTCATTTCTATTTACTTGATTATTTACAACAATCTTGACATCATCCCTCTGTGTTTGAGAATGAGTTTGAAGTTTAATGTAAAAAGAACCACACAAGAAAACCACTACATTACCTTGCTCCAGCTAAATGCTACAGCTCGATTTAAAATCTAAATGTACTTTCAAATATTCCCAAAAGACACCCATTGTAACTAAAATGAGGATGTTTGTATGCACACAAGTACACAGAGACATTTAATTTCACAAGAATTTATACATTCATTTTCAAACTAAATTTCACATAAGACACAATTTAATGCCATGAGGTGCACATTAAAGTAGGACAATTAACCTACAGGATCAGCACAAAATGTGGTTGATAATGGAACATGCTTAACTCTAAAATATGTTATATATCATGGATAGAACCAAAAAGGCAAAAATATCATAAAATATAAATTAACATGTAAATTCACATAATGTTACTACATGAAAGCGCATTTTATTGTTTTTTTTTTTGGTTAATTCATGAAAGTTAATGAAGGTATACAGCTCCATAAGAATTTCTATAAACCCAGAATATTCTTAAAACCATTTTCATCTTCAGACTCTTATAATTTAAATCTAGACTGACATTTTTAAGACCTTTTCCATCTTCAGATTCTTATAATAGAAATCTAAATGCGGAATCAATAAACTTCACGGACTGCAGAACTAGTTGTAGAGCTGCATTCGACCTGCATACAATACTTCATTTAGGGAACTGGTAAAAGCTGTTCCACACTAGAAATGCTTTATAGGTGTCTCCTTTTAAACATTTGGAATTGGCATATTTGCACAGAATTGAAGTACAAAATTGAGACTTCCGGAACAATGGCATTAGAATAAATACTATTTGGAAGTAGAAAGAAGTATCATTAATCTTTCTCCTTATGTAAATTTTTCGTAAATACATGCGTGAGGTTTATCATTCAGCCATATCGACATAAATTTATTGGACATTGATTCATTTAGACATTATCAATCAGTAGAATTCAATGAAACCAGAACCCACCAACAAAAGCAGGAGACTGTAATTGTACAATCAGTTCACTAAAGCAGACTCCTTTAGACCAGGCTCACCTGCTTGCAAGAGGTGAATACCTCCCCAAATTATCAGTCTCCAGATTTTTTGCAATGCCACCACCTAAAACACTCTGGTGATGTCCCAATATATCCCAATCTGGTAACTGTTCATTAGAATATATTGGTTGAGGTACCAGGTCCAGCCCATTTTTCTGTCAGAGAAAAAAGTGAATACAACGGCATCTTGGAAATAAAGATAGCGAGACGCATGAACATACTGACATTGTGAATCCTACCCCTATGGAATGAGATGGTAATTGAGCAAAACTTGTGAAGTTCATATCAGAGCGCCATGGTGCCATTTGATACTGAGACTCCTTTAGCTTTGCCTGTGATAATAGAAAAGACCACTCACAAAGTCGATTCAACCAATCAAGTTATTAGACATTAGGAAATGGTCCTGGCATCCAAAACTACCAGAAGCAGATTTAATCTTCTAACAAAATACATTCAAACCAAACTTTACGACATATTTGAAATGCTATGAAATATACACATCATACCTCCGTAATAATCAGTTTCTCCTGCAAATGTTTAAACAGAACCTGCAAAATGGAAATCACATTAAAATTTCCATACTTGATTTCATGGATAAGAGGGAGCTTAATGCAGGACAGTAGTGGTTTAAAGGCCTTGTGGCATGCCTTGGCAGCTGAGACCTAGAGGAATGACTCCAGGCGAGGCGCACGCCTAGGCATCATGTGCAAGAAATAGAAAATCTCGAATATGTCAATTAGACGAGTGTTGCTCGACCAGCAGTTTAGACACGATAATCAATTGAGTAAAACTCAAGCTTAACTCACGAGCTACTCGAGTAAGCTATAATAGATATTTAAAGTCCTTAAAAAGATAAGAAGCAAGGATACGGGTGCGGGGTTGCAGGTGTTACACAGAGGTACAGGGGTTCAAGAAATTTTAAAAAATATGAATTCGGTGTGGCGGGGTTATGGCACATACTATTAGTATTATTATTTATAATTCTATGAGTATAATTATAAATATAATAAGAAATTAACAAATATAAATACTAATAATTAAAATTAGTAAATAAAAATAATAAAATTATACTAGTTAGGATACTACTCTAGCTATGTGTAGTATATAAAGTATTAATATCAATTATTTGTCGTATATTCTCCTTTAATATTTTATTTACTATATATATAATATAAGTATGAAATAAGTTATGTATAAAACAGTACTGCTTCCAACTATGCAATACTACTACAAATGAAGTAATTAGTCTGACAAAATTCACGTGGGACACTCACAGTATTTCAATCATGTGGGATACTCATAGTTACAGAATTGCTTATTTACTTAACAAGTCAAATTCATGTGGGTCATTCACATTGTTGCTTAACTGTAATATTTTATTTGTTGTATATATAATATATGGGGATTAGGGATTCAGAATGAGACGCGATGCTACTCATCAATTGGAAGGGCGGGGACAACTGGCGACAACGTCTCTTGATGATAGGAAAGGTAAGGGGGGCAACAACATCTCTTCTTCCTCTCCTATGATTGGTCAATTTTTTACCCTAATTCAAAATGTATGTCTTAGAGAGAACAACAAAAGAAGCAAGAGAACGAGAACGAGAAATAAATGAGGGGATACGACATTGTCGCACTCCATGCGCACCCACCCACACCCCGTGCGCAGTGCGACACCAAAGTGGCGCACCCCTGCTTCCTAGTTAAAAAATAATATTAAGCATGTATCTCTTGCCATTTATATAACAAAGCTAGCAAGAGTTTCAATATTTAGGTGATGTGAGACTTAGACTAACGGTAAATTCGTAAAGCCACATATAGAAGATGAAATGAAGCATTTCTCTTCATGTTCCCAAGTTTCAATATTTAGGTGTGTGAGACTTAGACTAACGGTAAATTCGTAAAGTCGTATATAGAAGATGAAATGAAGCATTTCTCTTCATGTTTCCAATGTGGGATATATGTCTAGTGTGGTGCTTCTTTCCATCTTTTTCCTTCTCCTGTGTTACTGTCTCTATCTAAATAGCCCGACATTGCTCAAGGGTTATAATCTTCTAGCCACGTCTACATATTAGGTGAGTTGACCCTTTAACTCTACAAGGCAGATGAAGTCCCTTATCGATGAGGACTAAAATCTTGCTTGCCTATGTCTCTTATATAGGCAGTAGGCTTGATAGCTTCCAAGTAGAGGAAAAGAGTTCCACATCACGTGGGACTAAAGTAGGGTTGTAAACAAGTCGATTTTTGACGGTTCACTCGATTAAAATATGAACGAATCAAGCTTAAACAAGTTGGAGTAGAGCTACAAGAAGCTTGTTCAAATTGACTCGTTTATTAAACGAGCTTTAATCGAGTCACCATGAGCTTTTAAAGAGCCCTTCTAAAAACCAAACTATTAAAGACAGAAAAGCCAATAGCTTTTGAAGCTCTTTAGGTAAAGGTTAAAGGCAAGGAAAATTTTAATCCCTACTTGGAAGCTATAAAGCATATTGGCTTATTGCTTGTATAAGAGACGTAGGCAAGCAGGATTTTTGTGGGACTTCATCTGCCTTGCTTAAGTGCTAAGCAGCCAACTCCACTTAATTTATAGAAGTGGCTAGAAGGGAATTATAACCTTGAGCAACACACCAAAAGGAAAAAGATGGAAACAAGCATTGCACATGTATATCCACATTCCATATTGGAAACATGAAGATAAATGCTCTATTTGATCTTCTATATATACATTTCGTCCTTTGGCTTTAGTTTAAGTCCCACATCGCTTACATACTGAAACTCTTGTCTAGCTTTGTTATATAAATGGCAAAAGATGGATGCTTAATATCATTTTTCAAGTAGTTCATATATTTATTTGAACTTAATCGAGCCTACTTGCTTAGCTCGCGAGTTAAGCTCAAGTTCAACTAGATTGATTAATGAGTCTAAAGTGTGTCGAGCTTGGCTCATCTAACGAGTTGAGTCTAACTTTTTCGCGAGTCAAGCTCGAGTTGCTAGCGAGCAACTCAGTTCGTTTATAGCGCTAACTAAAACCCTCCTGGCCTATGTTACTTATATAGGCAGTAAAACTTTATAACTTTCTAAATAGAGGCAAAAAGAGTATCACAATGCTTGGGATTAAAATTTTCTTTGCCTTTGGCTTTTATTTAAAGAGTTATTGGTTATCAATTTTCCATTGTTTGATTTTTAGAAGGGCTCGGTAAAGGCTCGGGAAGGCTCAATTGAAGCTCGTTTAATAAATGAGTCAAATTCGAACAAGTTTCTCATAGCACAAGTCAAACTCATTTACAACCCTAATTATTACCTAACTAAATAGCCTAACTACAATCAATTTACCCATAAATAATAATATAAATAATTCCTAATAATCATTTGCTCTTTCCAATAGTCTTCATGCCTCGTTCCGCAACTATATGTCAAAACATAAAAAGGAGTCTTCACAAAGAAGTTCTCGTTGATTAAAGGTACTATGAGAGATGAATTGGATAAAAACCGAAATAAATACTTTATTTGCATGTACTGGCTACATTCAAACTCACGTATCTAAGTTTAAGAACTCAAAACCATTTTTTCATTCTTTGTTTGTCAAACTTAAACTATTACACTAAGCATTGGCCCTCTAACTGTTGGTCCTCCATTTTTATAGCTACGAGGGGCTTAATAACTTCTAACCTTACAAAATTCTGCCAAGCTAAGGGCATTCTAGAGAATATAGAATATAATAATAGATTCTAGTAGTAAGGAAAAGCATGTGAGCACATGTGCTAGTTAGTTATTTTTAAGTGAAGGATAAGAGTGTGGTGTACGATTAGCTTTACTTTTCTGCAAGTAACCTTTTCTATAAATAGTTGTAATAGCTTTACATTTTGCAAGTACAGAAATATATGAAAATGAGTAGCATTTGCTCTTAAACTTATCTCCCTCCTTCTACCTCCCTCCAATTGAACTATGTCAGTCTGTTTCTTCTATCTTCTCTATTCTCTCTATTTCTCAGTCGGAGCCAAGTGTGGCTTGACAATTTTGGTATTAGAACTCTGTTGAAGCCTGCCACCATCTTCTTCCTCTTCTCAAACTCCCTCATCCCAAAACTCTCTGTAACTTACCCACTTTTGCAGATAAATAAAAACCCAGATTCCGGTCCTCTGTTTTCATTCACCCCCAAAATCTTCATTACACCCATAAAAACTCTATTGATTACTCAAATCCCATCATCTACAGCTCATACAACAATATATGCAGCTCAAACAATCAGCAGAAGCAACCCAGAAACAAGCAAACACATGGATCAAAGTTTGAGATGTTGATGCTCTGTTTTTCACACCATCACCTGGAACTTAGAATTAAAATCACTTCCTGTGATTATTTGAGGTTTAATTCTATTACCCAGGACTCGTTTAAGTATAAATCACATAGCCCAAGCATTTACAACTCTAAATTACCCTGTTCTCTTAATTTATCATCTGAAAATCCCAAAAAATTGTTGTTTCAAACATTAGATTCTATTTTCTGCATATTTTTCTTAATAGATCTGAAAGTTTTTCATCATTTGAACATGTTTCCATCATAGATATTCATCACAGATCATCTAAAATTGCTTACAAACATTCCCACAAACAGTTTCTGCTTAGTTTTAGTTTTAACCAGTTAACACTTTTAATACTTGGTTAATACTAATTTCGTGGTTGACTGGCAATTATGTCCCTCCAAGTTACCACTCACTTTGAAAGTCGTCCTTAAAGTTCATTTTTCGTCAATTAGATTCTTAAAAGTGACATTTTTTTGTCAATTTCATTCCTTTTACCCGATTTGATTGTAACCCGCCCAAATTTTGACCAGACCCGATCCATTTGTCTTTACCCGGTTTGATATTTTTTGCACTTTTATCTCTCCAAGTTACCCGATTTGTCTTTACCATTATTATATGTATTCTTAATATTAAATATTTTAAAAACAAAAACTAGAAATAGAAATTAAAGTACAAAAAATAGTAAAAGATAAGTTAAAAAACTAATTCAATAAAGTTTCATAAAATATAGATTCAAAAAAAATAAAGTTTAAAATTTTTAATTCTTAATTATTTTTATGAAAATACACATCTTTTAAAAGTTTATGAAAATAAAGTTTTTTATTTACTTTTTTTAATCTATATTTTATGAAACATTACTTATATTAAAAAATAAAATTTTCTACTTTTTCTAAAAATAAAGTTTTAGTATTTTTTTTTTATATTTTGAATCTATATTTTATAAAACTTTACGCATTTTTAAAATGAAAAAAATCTAAAAACATTTTCAGAAAATAATTATTATTTTAAAACTTTTTAATTTCATTTTTAAATAAAATTTGAATCAATTTTTTTTATCTTTTACTTTTTTTTTGTATTTTAATTTCTATTTGGGCGGGTTACATGCAAATCGGGTAAAAGGAACGGAATCGACAAAAAATTGTCACTTTAAGAACCTAATTTACAAAAAATGAACTTTAGAGATGACTTTAAAAGTTGGTGATAACTTGGAGGGACAAAAGTATTATTCAGTCCTAATTTGGTCATCGTTAGCCTAGCTTCATTTCTGTACTCAATTACTCCATTACTCCTTGCTAAGCCAAGTGCTAGTCAGGATTAAACTTCTTTGAAACTCGAACCCACAAATTGCTTTTGTGAGAGGTTCCTTTCATACATAAACAACAATCAAACTCACTTACTCAGCATATCAAGTAGAGTTGACACTGCTACATAAATTTTTCTATTTTATTTCTCAATTTTTCTAGGAATTCCTTCTATTCCTACAAATAGGAGTGATGGCAGGATCATCAAATCCCACTTCCCACCAAATGTTTTAGCAAGACTTCCTAAAATATAGGGAGTACACAAATGAGTAGCTAGAAACCATTAATGAAAAGATGGAATGGTTTATGAATGGAATGAATAAGCTTCTTAGACAAGGAGCTCCAGAGTCTCATGCGAACTATGAAAACCCATTCGGAGATAAGGCAAGGGGTAAGAGGGCAACAAGGGATCCAAAGGATTTTTTAGAGACCCTGAGCATGATGAAAGAGAAAGGACAAAGAAGATTGAGGAAGAAGATGACATGGAGGAAGAGAAACAACTGTGAAGGTGAGGAAGGAGAAGATATGGAGCTGAAACACCTTAAGTTAGTTTTTTCCTTCATTCACTGAGGGGAATGATGCTAGAAGTTGGGTGCAGGATTGTATAGAGATATATGGCATCCCCTCCTATAGGAGGATTGCCATTGCTGGTATGCACCTGCATGGGACCTCCTAAATACTTGTACAAGTCTTTTGTCGGTCATAAGGAAGGGCTAACATGGGAAACTTTTGCTGAGGAATTCATTAATAGATTTTCAGAGGCAGCATTAGATAACATTTATGAGAGTTCAAACTTCTAAAACAAACCAGCATAGTCAATGCCTATTATGATGAGTTTGAGAGGAACAAAATCAGGCTGCTTGAAAAAATACCACAGAGGACTTATTTGTGAGTAACTTCATTGGAGGCCTTAAAGATGAGACCAAAAAGATAGTCAAACTCCTTGACCCAGACACCCTGTCCATAGCCTATAAACAAGCAAAATTCTATGAGGTATCCCTGCCAAAACCAACCAACAATTATATTAAACCATATACTGCTACACCAACCAATACAAGCCCACACCAAAAAGAACTTCCTCTCCCTGCAAATACCAAAACCTTCCTTGTTACTTATCCTAAAACCAATTTCAATAAACCCAAACCTAATACTGCAGCACAAAAAGAATAAAGGAAATCCAAGGGACTGTGTTTTTATTGTGATGAGAAATATACCTTTAGACACCAGTGCAAAAATCCCAAGTCATTCGTGATAGTAGGATATGATTACTGCAGTTCTGACTACACTGAGCCACCCATATTCGATGAGGACCCAACTAAGGAGAATAAGCATGTAGAGGAGGATGTTAAGGGGGAACAGACTACACTAGCAGCCTTAGAAATCCTACTTGAACACCAGTACCAGACCTTAATTCTGCAAGGGAAGAAGGGAGAGGAGTTTCTCCAAATGTTAGTTGACAGTGGAAGTACCTTTAATTTCTTGAGCCAGACAACTGCAAGACACCTTCGATGCAAGCTCTCACCTTGTGAATCTCTGGTTATTACCCTCCCAAATGGAGAACAGATTCACTGCCAATCTTGGATACCTGAGTTCACATGGAGCATAAACACACACCAGTTCACTACTCCAATGTGGGTGGTGGGAGCTACAAGCATGGGATGCCATCTTGGATTACTAAATGGTTGAAACAGTTGGGAGAAGTTAGTTTGGATTACAACAACTTCCTGCTTAGCTTCCCACACCAAGAAAAAATGATAAGGCTGCAAGGCACGAGGAAGGAAACTACCCTTGGACCACGAAGCCATTCCTCTAGCAATTATCTCACCATAGCACAACCAACATGGATAAGCCAGTTGGTGGATACCTATGAAGGGGATGAAAACCTGGCCCAAGTAATTTCTGAACTTTCCTCCGCCAAGATGGGACCTCATGAGTTTGAGCTGAACCATGGTTTACTTAAATACAGAGGAAAATGGGTCATTGGTTCTCTAGGAGATCTCATGAGTCAGATATTTGAAGAATTACATGAAAAGGATGTGGGGGGACACTCAGGGGTAAGAGTCACACTTAAAAGAATAGAATAATATTTCTATTGGCAGCATATGAGGAAAGAAATAAATAGATGGGTGGTTGAATGTCCCACTTGCCAATTTACTAAGCATGAAACAGTGGGAACCCATGGGCTCTTGCAACCTCTACCCCATTGTTATTTAAGGTGCACCAAGGCGCAAAGGTCTCGTTGGGGCCTAGGCGTAAGGCGAGGCGCACATATTTAAAAAAATAAATTTAAATATGTATATATATACACACACACATCAATCATTTATGTATCAAATTTATCAACCACCAAGTAATTTTACAAATTTCTAAGCATGTTCAAAAAGTTTCTATAACAAGTTAAAGGACCATACCTATGTAGTATAGTGGTACACTGATATAATCATATCATAATTACATTATGCATAAGTACATAGTTAAATATATATATATATATATATATATATATAAGTAGTAAACACTAAACAACAATATAAATACATATTTAAATATTAAAAAAATACTTACAAGTTATATACATATATTTAATTATTTAATAAGTTAGTAAACACTAGAATAGTAGTGCAAAAAAAAATTGGCATCATAACCCCTTAGTAATTTGCAAAATAGCCTTTTTTTGGACAAGAGAATTAAAAAAAGAGGAGATAAGGAGAACGGAGAGACTTGCCTCGAGGAAGAGTCTGCAATTGATAGTCTAGATTGCTTAGAAAAAATTGTCTTATCTCATTGAAGGAGCCGCCTCAAAAGGTGAGGCACCCAAATAGGATGGGCCTCGCGCCTTAGGCGCTCATCTATACTTTTAACAACACTGCTCTACCCATACCTCATCAGCCTTGGAGAGATTGCTATAGACTTTATTAGTGGCCTCCTAGTTCCAAAAAACTATGACACCATATGGGTCATTACAAATAGATACAACAAATAGATACAACAAAAGCTCTCACTTTTCCTACCTCTAAGCCACCGCATCTCAACCCAAAAACTTGTCCTCTAAGCACCGCATCTCAACTAAAAACTTGTCTCATCTATACTTTGAAAACATTTACAAACCGCATGGGTTACCCAATTCAATAGCAAGTGACATGGATCCCTTATTTTTAAGTGATTTCTGGCAGACCTTGTTAAAAATATCTGGAACTAGACTTCACCTTAGTACCTCTTACCACCCCAGAGTGATGGCAGCACTAAGAGGGTGAACCAGTGTTTAGAGCAATACCTCATAGGCATCACTATCCTAAGCAATGGAGCACTTGATTACCAATTGTTGAATGGTGGTTAACACCACCTACCACACCTCTCTACAAACCACTCCTTATAAGCTGTTATATGGGCATGAACCTATCCATCTTACTATTCCAAATACAAGTAACATTCCCATTGCAGCAGTTGAAGGTATCTTATTAGAAAAAACATCAACAAATGGAGATTCTCAAGGAAAATCTGGTAAAGGCAGAATAAAGGATCAAGAGCCAAGCTAATAAAGGAAGGACAAAAAGGGAATTTGATATTGGGGATTGGATCTACCTAAGGTTACAGCCCTATAGATAAAGCTCAGTGGCAATAAGGAGAAACTTAAAAGTTGGCCCCAAAATTCAATGATCCTTACAAGATTCTGCAGAAAATTGGGAAGGTAGCATACAAACTAGAGCTGCCTAGCACTTCCAGAATTCACCCTACATTTCATGTCTCCCAACTTAAAAAACATCTAGGCACAATCCAAGCACAGACTCAACTACTAGTTGTTACACAAGATGTGGGACCTTTGACATTGGGCCACTCAGAGTTCTCAAACAAAGGAAAGTTCATAAAAGGAGCAAGATTATTTACCAATATCTAGTTCAATGGAAGGGCACAAGCATTGATGATGCAACTTGGGAAGATGAAGAGCTACTCCAGACTAATTATCCTGAATTTAACCTTGCTCCATGGGGACATGGAAACTCTTAAGGGGAAGGGAATGTTTGGCGAATGGCATTCTAGAGAATATAATATAAATGTAGATTCTAGTAGTAAGGAAATGCATGTGAGCACATGTGCTAGTTAGTTATTTTTAAGTGAAGGATAAGAGTGGTGTAGGATTAGCTTTACTTTTTTGCAAGTAACCTTTTCTATAAATAGTTGAAATAGCTTGACATTTTGCAAGTAATGAAATATATGAAAATCAGTAGCATTTGCTCTCAAACCTATCTCCCTTCTTCTACTTCCCTCATGCTGAACTCTGTCAATCTGTTTCTCTCTCTCCTCCTAATTCTCTCTTCTGTATTCTCTCTGTTTCTCAGTCAGAGCCAAGTGTGGCCTGATAAATTCTCACTAGAAATAAAGAATAGAGATTGCCTACAGACCCAAACGAGTTTTAGTATATAATGTAACAAAATATGATAAAAACCCAAATGCAAAATCATTTCAAAATCCTTAACTATGAAAACTATACAGCAAGATGGACTTGGTTCTGCATTCTGTTAACTTTTTTTTTAATCATAAATTGATAATGAATAAAACCACCTCACCTTGAGATTACTAACAAGGGATTGGGCATCAGCATTTGGATGCTGAAAGGAATATTCTGCAATAACGGGCATTAAAGAGGACACAAATGTTGATCTCTCTTGTTGTGCTTCCTGTAAAAAACAAAAGGTGAACCTCAATACCTATGTCTAGGAAAATAGATAGCAAGATTTGTTAAAAACTGGAAAGTAACTCTCATGGTTAATTTTTCCATCAGATCTGCTAAATCGGGCAGGCAATTCTTGTGGTTTAATTCACACTAACCATGTCTCTAAGTAACTCCTGGAATAATATACTACTAATTGCAACAATTTAATATAAGTAAGTAAAAGTAATGCTTCTACATATATTTTCACATTCCGAGTTGCTATAACTTGCACTTTGAAATGTATACTTCCTACATCCCACTTTAATTGATCCAAGCAAGTTAACACATACTCCCACTGTCCCACAAAAGATGTTTGAAGTACAAAAAAAAAAATTGTCTTCCAAAAGATGCCTAAAAGTACACAATTCAAATTCAAAATATTGTACTAAGACTATTTTTACCCTTAAAAGTACTTAAGTAGGGTTCATTACGTTTAGGGAAAGGAAAGAATCATATTGTACTTACGTGAGGACCGTGAGGTCCATTGTGGATAAAATAAAAACTTGTTTATCCGCTTTCCTATACTTTAATTTTTTTAATGTGTGAAAATAAGTCGTCTTTTTTATGAGACGGAGGGCTTAGTTTTTAAAAAATGCGACTTTTAAATGATGCTGTAAAGTTCTCTCTTCAACTGTAATAGATTTTTTAACTGTGGGGTCACATATTTGGATTGGAGTAAAGGTGAGAGTAAGAGAAAACTCTTCTTTAATAGTGAGATTTGGATTGGGGTCAGAGATGGACGGAGAGAGTATTTTTCTTATTTACTAGCAAATTATAATTTTCAATTTAACTTTTGCACCTGCATTTTAAACTACCAATAAATCATAAATTCAAATTTTAGATCTGTATACAGTAGAGGAACCAATTCCCCATTCATATCCCAATTAACATTTACAATGATTTATCTAGTTGACAAAGCAGCACAAAGATTAGATACTTCAAAAATATTACTTCCTCCATCCCAATTAAAATGACATGTTTTTCTTTTTGGAATGTCCCAGACTAAATGTCAAAGTTACACCAAGAACATTTAACAAGATATGAAAATACTAGTCTACCCTTCTGGTGAAAATGAAAAGCAAGGTAGCCAACATTTATTTTTCAAATCAAATTAGAACAACAGTCTAGTGAGCTAACCAAATTTAATAGACACAAATTTGAAATTCTAATATCTTTAATAACATCTATTACTAAAATGTCATTATTTACTTGTATAAACATTATTGCATTTTTAAAAACTTTATGTTTGGTTATCTCAACTGGCAAGTTGAACACGAAACAGATATATCAGAAAAAGGTACACCACATGGATCAACATACATAAACTATAATTTATGGGAAAGAAATGAACACCTGTAATGCATACTGAAAGACGTATATTTTCCTCAATTATGTCTTGTCTGTAAGCAATAGCTTTTGAAGCAGTATCAATGAGTTCTTGTTGCTGCTGATCAAAGGCCTAAAGAAAGTATTAGGAAACCCTCCATTAGTATCCACAGAGAGAGATATAAGAAAATATATATAAAATATATATATATATATATATAGAGAGAGAGAGAGAGAGAGAGTAAGAAAGGTAGGGGTGGAAGCAGTAAAGAAATTTAGAATATTCTTCCTACCATACGCATATAAGCAATGCGCTTCTCCAAAACATATTTCTCATTGTGTATTTGTTCTTCCTATAACAATAGTGATTGTTTAGTAGCAAGAATGAAAAACTTAAGTTATTAACCTTATTTAAAAATCAAATATCAAGTTACTACCTTAATTGAATATTCGGCAAGATGCTTCCTCAACTGCAAAATCTCGTTTTCAAGTTCCCGAGTTTTAACAACAAGATCCTACAGAAATACATTGATCTAAGACGAGGGATTGAAAATTATTATATGAAAATGTAGCATCTGGTCAGGTAAACAAGATTCACACAACTTAATTAATTGTAATAGAGCACCTGCTTCAAAGGGTTGCCAGGATTATTTGTGTCAGCCATTGGCATCAATCCATGTGAAGATAGACTAAACTGAGGGTCATACTCTCCTTCCATTTGATTCCTACAAAAGATATATGATGTCATCTGTGTAGGTATATATCCATCACTAAGTTGTTTACCAAAGACTTCATTTTCAAACCTTGTGTATAACTTTTCCCTTTGCATCACCATTATCATACCTGCTAGGAGAAAATGATGCTGTAGATGGTGACGAAAACTGAGAGAAGCCAACATTATTTGATGCTCTCTGGCCACCAGGATATTCTTTTAGTGTTCCATTTATCTTGCTGCTCTCGGAGCCGCTTTCTCCATGAATTTGTATCTTAGGGTCCTCAACATTTCGTGTTACCTCCTCCCGTAGACCTAATGTACGAGATGGATCATGTGTAGAAGAGAATATGTTACTATCTCCATCTGTTTGATTTGCCAAATCAGAAACTGATTGATGAGCTCCTGGAGGTCCATGAGCACGGTAATCCCAATTATCAACTGAATGAGAACTTCGAGCCTTCAAGTGATCCACTTTCTGCCACAATGTCGAAATATAAAATCTCGTGTGACAAAAAAGAAAAAATGATTATGTGCTCAAACATACACTATGTAGGCCATGTAAAAGATTGTGGTGCAGAAGACAACCAACCATAAACACCGGAAAACACAAAATTCATGTACACCAAGAGAATTGTGGTACTCATATATATCATTTGTTCAGAAATGAATCACTATCAAACTAGCAAACATATAATAGAGCCTCTGCTGAAGTTTCAAATCTTGAATTGTGATATAAGAAGTTACTAAGGATTTTGTCTATCTACAATGAACACCTAAACACCAAATCTTTCGGAATCAAAATATACAGAATACAAAAAATAAAGATAAAAGAAGAAGTTTTTATTGATGAACAGAGAAGAAATTACAAGGGATGTTAAGGACAAGTCCTCCCAAAAGAAAACCAAAAGAAATAAGAGGTAATGAGTGGACAAAAGGGGGCATTAGTGGAGCAACGCCCACAAATCTCTATGAAAATCTGACTAAGAAATTCCTCCAATAGCTCCCTATTAGAGTATATTATTATTATTATTACTCATAGTTGTTAAGTTGTAAAGTCGCGTCGAGTCATTGGCCGGGAGCTTAACCAACTAGTCGACTATCCAGGCGCGTCGACAAGTCATTTCCTATGTACAATTTATACATGTAAATTCATATATATATACATATATACAAGTCATTTCCTATGTATAATTTATACATGTAAATTCATATATATATATATATATATACACACACACACACACACATGACACATGTACATTAACATTATTATTTCACAATATTCAACATTATCAAATACTATCACAAATACAAATACATTAATATTGCCACAACCAAAGTCAATCTAACCAAAACAATTGAGATAATGAATTTCAATTTTATGACTAAATAAATTTCAATTTTATGATTTTTTTAGCAACCAAGCACAATACACTTATAAGTTACTCTATTTTCCAACTTAGTAGCAGCAACAACATCATGACACATACTGACATACATATAGAATTATAGTTTTTTTTTTTGCCATCTGTATAAATTAATCAGTTTATAAAAGGTTATTGTGGTCAGTAGAATAAATTTTGTATTTATCACATGTATATAAATACACTTGTTTTATTAATGAGAAAAGTTCCATTAATAAAATAAAGCTACTCCTTAAAAACAATTGATAGCAGTACTAAAATAAAGTTACTCCTTTAAAAAATTAATAAATAAAGTTCATTAATAATTGCTGCAGTAGGAGTCCAACATCAGTGATCCATCAAACAAACAAAAACCCATCAAAATAGAAACCCCAATGGCCCACTCAAAGAAAACCTATAAAAAATGAGAAGAAAAAGTCGTTGCAAAGAAAAGAGAAGAAGTCGCAACAAAGAGAAGAAGAAAAGGACTCACCAGAGAAGTGAAGAAGTTGCAGCAGGCGGAGGAATCGCATCGCGTCACAGCAGTCAGCAAGGAAGTCTAATTTTTGGCGCGACACATCGCAGCAAGGAGGTAATTTTTGTTAAGGCTTGGGGTTTTAAGGCTTGGGGTTTTAGGGCTAATGGTTGATTGGATTTCATCTCTCCCGTTCTATGGGTCGAACTCAACTGGTTGGGCTTTTTTAAACATGACTAGCAGCAAGTTGTCGACTTGGCTGCAAGTCGGCGACGACTTTCGACGACTTTTGCCATCAAGTCCCTCGACTTAGTAGCAGTCCTCAAGTCGCCCCCTCGCCTTGTGATGCCCAGCACGCTTGGATGACTAGTCGAAGACATAACAACCATGTTATTACTTAGTCACTAAGTATACTTGGTACCCACACATACTTGGCCCCTAATCAACTAGTAGCTTATATATATAAGGCTTTAGTACTCTTTGTAAAAACATAACATCTATTCAATACATATATTTTATTAATAACATGGTATCAAAGCTAGTTTGATCTTGGGAGACCCACTAGAACTCTTGCTTCCGTCGCCGGCAGCACATAGCCTGTGACGTGTATCTTTTTTTCTTGCAGTTCTTTTTCTGTTTTTTTTAGAGAAAACAAAATAAAAATTCATGGTCGTTTGTTTTCGTGGTGAAATAAAAATGGTTTGTCCTTACTAGTTATTTCTCTGGTTGAATATGCGTGTAAATGGTTGATCGGAAAGTAAGGATTATATGGGGCTGAAATTTCAAGAAGGAATGTGTCCTTCGATTTTGTGGGAGGCTAGAAAGTCCTACGTTATTTCAGGAAGGCAATAATTGTTTTTGAAGGATAAAGAGTCCTTCACATTTGTTATGGGAGACGAGTGTTCTCCATTATTGCCGACACATGATATTCTTGGAAAATGGATGTGTGAAGTTAAATACCGAGGGTGAGAAATCTAACTTTGGACATAAAAAATCAGTCTTTTCAAATTGAAGAGGGGATCAATCTTCGTAGTTGTTTTAGAAATAAAAGATATGTTATGTAACAAGTTGTTCGTTATAAAGACAGGGGAGTATTAGAGTATATTATTTAAAACTTGAGTTGTTTTTGAATCTTTTATTTAGAGTACAAGTTTAAGTCATGATTAAGACTTACAATTGAGGGGAATATTAGAGTACATTATCATTATTACTTGCCCAAAGTATGCTTGGTCAACTAGTAGCTCTATATCAACTAATATATAAGGATTTAGTACTCTTTGTAATGAGACAACAACTATTCAATACATATATTTTATCTCTAACACTCCCAAAGCATGAACACTAGAGAATAGCAAAGCAGCCAAACCGCCATAGCACCTTACCATATCTCTTCTCGCGAAATCTCTGAAAACTGGCAAGTAATTCTTCCACTCCCACTGAACAAACCCAAAACTCCCAAATAACAAACACCACAGCTCCCATGCCCCCAGGATAATGGAGAAGCAAATGAGAGATATTTTCACTAGCCTGCGTACATACAACACAAACTTATGGAGACAAAACTTTATAGCGCCTGCATCGCTGAAGCATACTCTTTATTCAATATGTAGGGATTTCAATACTTGTATAAAAGACCTAATACTTAGAGATCAAATAAAATTAAAGAAATAATTCTAGTTACCTGAACAATTTATACTTGGTCAAGTAGATACCTTAAATACTTTAACAACCTAAATAACCTAGAGTCCTAATTACTACCTACTATAATTAAAACAATAATTACAATTAATTTATCCATAAAAAATAATACAAAACAATTAACACAAAGTCTTGCAATTTCCATCAGATTCTTCTTGGCCCATTCCACATCAAAATCCATAAGTCGAGGTGAACAGAAACTAATCTTTTACTGGAAAATAGAAATTAATCAAGCAACAAACATAATTCACATGGCAATATACAAGTAAAAAATAGCTTGTCCCCTAAACTACCAATTGATGGGGGAAAATGTACAAAGAATAGAACAAGAAAAAGTAGTGACAAAGAAAATAAAAGGAATTCGATGACACCTAAAAGAAAGTTGGGCTCTATTGAGAATCTTATATTGTATCACTCACAAATTTTTCAAGTTCGTGATTCTTCTTTAGAAGTTCAGATCGCAAACGATCATTCTCCTCCACCTGTTTGCGAACAGGAAAAAATTATAATATCAGGAGTCTAATACCAACAGAGGTACTGAAATGATAGTACATCAGTCTTAAATAAGCATCATTTCTTTGTGTTGCCTTTCCCCCACCCCTAGGATTAGGGTGAAGGAATCACAAGTGCTACAACGAACCATGGAAACCAAAGGAGCATATTGTGATGATTAGATAAGAGAAAGGGGAAGGGGGAAGGTGTTCTCTCTTTTTCAGAGTTGTAAATGATGATGAAGGAATACCACAAGCCAATAGAAAACTTTAAACTCGAATCTTTCCTTGAACAATAGTACAATACAGATTGCTCATGGGCTGGGAGCTCTTTTGTCCTCCTTTTAATTTGGTTAAGCAGTAAGAAATAAAAAATTCTGAATAATACTTTTCTTAAAAAAATAGTGATACTTATGTATCCAACAAGAAAGCATTGCTTGATGGTATTCTGTCCAATATAAGAATATAAAAGACAAAATTCCTCCCAACTCTAAGCAATGAAAATGGTAGGACAAAAGAAAGTAGCACTGCTCCACTCCTTCCAATTCCTAACACCTTTACCTTATACCAAATTTAAGGAAAAAATGTCCATCTGCCCAACCCTTTCCATTTTCCAAACCGTCTACCAAATGGGCCATTAATAATAAAGTTCCGGCCTACATTAACTCACTTTTACAATCAACTCTACAAATTTGAAATTAACATTATTTTAAAATATCTGAAGGTTGTGACTTGCAATTCTTTTTGCTTCAGAAAAATTTGCCACAGACACAAGGGAATCAGCTAAAACTAACTAGTGTCCATGACCAACATGTGACCAACCATGAGGGGAACTCTCTAGAATCTATTGGCATGCCCACTATTCTTAACAGAGATCCCCTTTCGTGTTTCTGGCTGCTAGAAGGAAATGAGAATGCCCAAAACTGGTATTCATGTGAACCTTTCTTTTGTCAAAGTAATGACCTTGCTGTGATTCCAGAAAACCCACACTGCGATGAAGGCCCTTGGCTATAGCCACATGAAAAAATTACCTTTAGAGGTCCTAAAGGCAGTCCCTTAAGAGTTTTTCTGGCTGCTAATGACCAAAGCTACAAGGATTCTTGGTGGCTGCCTTAGGTCCAATTTTATTGCGGGAATGGAAGTGTCGACACATCACACAAGTGTTTTCGCAAAGGGATTCCTACTAGTAGGAGCAATGCCTGGATATACTTTTGTTTTAATGATGAGCCCTCATTATGAAGTTGCAGTTAAATGCTCTTCTATCAACTATGAGGTTGCAGATTGAAAATTGAGACAAGCTAATTAGCATATATAAGGCCAAAGGTTATGTCCATTCAATCCTCCCCATATCTCATTCACGGAAGAAAAACTTTTTGGATTAAAAAAGGCCAACAGTTAGCAATCTGAATAGACTTTTTTTTAATATAAAAGAAAAAAATTTATTAATAGAGAAGAAAGGATACAATAAATAGGGGACAAGAAGTCCACCCTCAGCAAACTAAAAGATCCAAAACAAGAAAGCACTTAAAAAAGTGCATCCCTCCTATCTCTACATAAATCAGTAACAGAGATACCTCTAAAAGCCCCCTAGCAAAAGTCCAAAGAGACGCAAGAAAAATAACCCTTTCATTCAACAACTTTAAGGATAAGTAACTTTCTCTAAACAACCTAACATTACACAATTTACACTCATTCCAAATTCCTCACAAGATAGAAAAGAAGGCATACTTCTATAAAATTTTGACATCCCTCTTGCTTCCAAATCCTTTAGAACAAATTAATAACATATCTTCCACCATAGTCGGACACACCCACTCCTCTCCTAGCACTCCAAAGAGAGAGCTCCACAACCCCAAGCAACAGGACAATGCAGAAATAAATTAGCATTCGTCTCAGTACAATGCTTGCGCATAGAACAAATGTTTGGAGATAGAACTTTGTAAGACCTGCGATCTTGATAAAGAATATTAGTATTTAATCTTTGTAAAACCACAAACCACACAAAAACCTTGACTTTGAAAGGGACCTTGGCTTTCCAAATGTACGAAGCCAATGGAAATGGATGAGGAACAATAGACCGAGTTAAAAAAGAGTAACTTTTATAAGAGGTACATATATGAACTGAATCAAGCAATGTTAGCAAAGATTCCAAATTAGTGAGATTCCTGAAGAAATGAAAATCCCAAGAAAGTGAGACCATCACGCTTTATGAAGTTAGAAATGGGAGCATCACGATTAAAAACAAGAGAAAAATAGTTATCTCCCAACCAATAATCCTCCCAGAATCGAATTCGATGACCATCCCCAACTCAATATCTCAAATGTCAAATAAAGGAAGTGTATAACCTTGGGAGATGAATTTTCAAGGACTTGCATGAGTAACATAAATCCCGGGTCTAGCATCCCACCCATTCAAATGCATGCCGAATTTGCTCCTAATAACCATATGCCAAAAGGAATGAGGTTTCAAAGAAAATCTCCACAGCCATTTACCAACAAGAGCAACATCCTTGAGGACCAAATTACCCAACCCCAAACCCCCATCCTGCTTAGAAAGACACTGTTTTCCACAAAACCAAATGATCATCTCTCATCACCAACTCCCGACCAAAGAAAATCTCTCATTAACTTTTCTAGTGTGTTAGCTACACTAACTGGGATCCTAAAAAGAGAAAGATAATATAGGGACATACTAGACAAGCAAGCCTGAATCAAAGTAATCCGAAAAATATGCACCTTTCCACCTATCTAAATGTTGACTCACTCTTTCACCTACCAGATCCCAAAACGAAATTGACCTCACCAAGCAAGACCCCCAAGGTAAGTATGCGGAACTTCCTCAATTCTACAACCAACCAGAGACGAAAATACTAAAATATCCACCCATATCTATGTTGATCCCAACTACACTACATTTAGACAAATTAACCATCATACCAAAAATAACCTCAAAAACTTAAACAATAGTTAACACATTTTTAAAACCTTAAGATCCCCTCTGAAAGAAAGAGAATAGTATAATCAACAAATTAGAGGTGAGAAACCCTCACCTCCTCATGCCCAACTACACAACCTGCGAGAATACCACTCCTCTCCCCGACTGAGCATCCTGCTCAAAACATCAACAACTAAAGTAAACAAGAGAGGTGATAAAGGGTCTCCCTGCCTCAAACCTCGGGAAGACTTAAACCAAGACTTTGGCTCTCCATTCACAATCACAGAAAAATGAGGAGACAAACACCCTTTCATCCAAGAGGGCCACCTAACTCCGAAACCTTTCCTCTCCAACACCTTATCCGAGAAGCCCCAACTAACCCTATTATAAGCTTTTCCAAAATCCAGTTTAAGCACAAAACCCTTTCACCCTCTCCTATATGCATCCTCCACAACTACATTAGCTACTAAAGCTGCATCAATAATTTGTCTACCACCCACAAAAACACTCTAAGAACTCGAAATTGTACCCCCAACAACATTACCCAATCTCTTATTAGAGAGAACTCTAGTAAGAATTTATACACACTAATCACAAAACTAATGGGTCTAAATCCGACACCTTAACAGATCGATCCTTCTTAAGCACTAGGGCAATGAAGGTAGAATTAATATTTTTCCCAATAACACTTGTTGCAAAGAACTCCTGAAAAACTCTAATGAGATCATCTTTCATCAAATCCCAATTTGTATGATAGTAATTGGCTTTTTGTTCCGAATTAAGGAAGCAAATCCTATCTACGTAAAATTTAACAGGAGGCAAACTGGAGAATGTCTTACTTATAATGAATTATAGCGTCCATGTCCTACTCTATAGGTGTCGTCATGTCAATAAGTAATGCAACATCATATCCATCTTCTTTTTATATAGAACACATCATATCCATCACTTTAACATTCTCTAATTCTTTCTTCATTTTTTCCTTTCCTTTTTATTCTCGAAATACTCCCAACTACTAAACAGCACTCGAAAAAATCACCAACAGCTTAGAATGCATAAAAAGGGAGATTACATATTAAACCACCTCGAACGTAATGCCAATATTGTGGTGCACCAATTTTTGTACAATCCACACTTTTTATAAAAGGAAAAAAAATTAGAGAAGCGAAAGTGTTACAACAATGCAGATAAAGGACCAGAACTCCGCCTAAAAGAAAATGCAATAGAAAACAGGAAAATAAATGGGAAAAACCATTCCGGCGTCGATGTAGGCTCTCCAGTTCCTATTTAAATATGATATATAAATTTCCTCAAAAACTCCCATGGAAAAAGCCAAATGAGATGTGTGAAAGAACACTATCCCAAAATAAGCCATCATTCTTCAATTCCACACACACCCACACACACACAACATCCTTGCATTCCTTTGCACATACACCCTACAAAAAGGTAAAAAAAAGTGCAGCTGCACAAAGCCCTATATCCCTCCCTCCTCCAAACCCCCTACCTAAAACTGCTAAAATAAAAGTCCTCCACATTAGAATTACAAACCCAATATTCACCTTCATAATCAAATAAAAAGTCACAGCTGCCAAACCATCTGACAATTCCTAAACAAATGAGAATAAGTCTCTTTTTCCTCTATACACATCATATATATGGAGATATAGATTTGTAAGGCCCAAGTCAAATGCATGTCATTGGTGTTAAGCCTACCAAGGATCAAAAACTGCACGAGTTAATTTTAGTGGAAATCTTTGCCTTCAAAATAAAGCGTGCTAGAGCAAAGTTGATATCTGGACGACGACCAAGTACAAGTAGATAAATTAAAAAAAAGACCAACAATAGAAGGTCCCTTTTGGATCAAGGGAGCAAACAAGTCTACCCAATTGATTGAGAAATAGTGACTCCGTTAAGAAAGTGAAGGAGCAAAGAGTAGTCCTTTGCCTATCATTTTTCAGCCTAAATGTTTTTCATGTGCAAGGCCACTCACATGAATAGTAAATGTATCCACATTCATCTTAGTGAAGCCTTGTGGAAATATCAAATTTCCGTTGTGGAAATAACAATTTTCTTGCTTTATCATTTATGGAATGAGCTGACATATTCTCCCTAGACCTTCATCTGATGATCCGATCCATTAAAATAATATAAGATATCCATTAATGACCACATACTGAAACCTTATTAAAAAAAACCACCAGATGGTCCAGGCCCAAACCCTCAATAGCAGAATCAAACTCCCAATTACTCCTCCCTGTGACTATGTTTCAGCTCTTACTGTACCAAAATATCAATTATTGGGCATATTACTAATCCATAAACTATTGGTGCACCATTTGGTTGTACAAAAAGAGTACATTTTTTCTTTCCGTAGCCAACAGTTTACATTCTCAATTTGACAGCCCACAATAGACTAAACTGAAAACTGAAATTCAAAAATGCAATATTCCCAATTCCAAAATTGCAAAAATTAATCAGAAGATTTCATACAGTAATTAAAAAACTGCCCTAGTAAACCACATAACCATATACAACTAAATTTCTAGAAAATTGAAGGTGTACACAAAATAATACAACACCTGTTGCTTGATTGTGGCCTCAGCAGCTTCAACTGCTTTCATAACCTGAAACAATCCCTCATTATTGTTTTCGTTTGAACCATTGACAGCCAAGCCAGAGAACTTATAAGCCAAATCAATTCCTCCATTTTCCATCAATCCGCCTAAAGACAATTCTGCTAACTTAAAATTGAAAGATAAAGCGATTTAAACAAATTATTCAGTGAGATTAAATTGAAGTTATATATAAACTCAAACATAAATTTGTACCTGACTTTTGGCTGAGAATGAGAACACAAAATTGAAGACAGAGAAAATTGCAATATTTATTTTTTCTCCTTCCTAATTAGTAGTATCAAGTCACCGACGGAAATGAAGAAGAAATTGGCAAAGATGGAGGACTTTGAACTGATAGGAGAACGCAGAGCGGGTTGAAAGTCCGATTATTACCAAAACTGGACTACACACGCATCTGCCGGGACCTAGATTTTAAATGACTAAAATCCACTTTGAACCCCAAACTTTTCACCCAAAATTGATTTGCTCCCTAAATTAATTTTTTGATTAAATGCATCCTAAATTAATCTTAGATAATTAAATGCACCCATCACCATCACCGTTTTTTCAGCCAAATCTTCACCGAAAGTCTAAAGCGTGTGGGATAAGAGGGTATTTGTGTAAAATAACACCCTTCTCACCATTAAAACAGATATGCAACGTATTTAAGCCCTAAAAATTGGAAATCCACCAAATTATAGGGTCGTAAGTGGGGAAAAATAGAGTTGCCAAATCTATGAATCGATTATGCTATGTAAGAAATCAGTGGTGATGAAATGTGCTTGAAAAACCCACAATGCAAAGAGAAATTTGGTTGTGTTGATTAGGACTGAGCAAAAAACGGATAAAACCGAATAACCGAACTGAACCAAAAAAATTTAACCGAATTTTTTCTATTATTCGGTTAATTTTTTGTATTTCGGTTATACCCGTTTTATTATCCGATTTTCGGGTTCGAGTATGGGTTTGGGTTTGGGTTTGGGTTTGGGTTTGGGTTTTGAATCTAAGTTATTCTGTTAACCGAATAACCGAGCATGCCTTAAAGGTTAAATCAGTAATCTTTAACGTCTGATCTCTTATGACTCATTAGTCATCTTTCACCCGATGAAATTTGATCTCAAGTTTCTCATCTCTTAAAACTCTCAGATCTCTCATATCCCTCCCAAACTCTATTTTTTCTAATATCAGATCTCACACTCTTTAGTCCATCTCTCATCTCTCACTCTCTAGCTCTTTGGCATAACCCAAAACACCTTCACTGATTTCACGGCCGACCCTTTTGTAGCCGCACCAGATGTCGTCGGAGCAAAGGTAGCGATCGAATTGCAGATGATCAACAATTGAGATGTGAGGGTCGGAAAAGATGGAAATTAAAGTTTTGGGGATGTGGGTTTGGTGGAGAGAATGGGTTTAGCTACTAGTATGTGGTATATATGTATGTAGTCTATGTGATGCCCCCAAAATAGGTATATATCACACATTCTGAGTTGCCAAATACATGTACAGAACTTAAATACAAACTTAATTTATACAACTGTTAAGTGTCGTGCAGAATACGATAAAACATAAGCTGTGAGTTTTAATACAAATATTGTCTCTTAGACAATATCCAAACTCAAATTCAATCTCATTACGATAACTATCGCACTATTTCACAAAATAGTGAAGACTACTAATGCAACCAACTGGACCGTTACTCTGTTCCCCGACTAGTCCCGGCTACGTTCTCATTTCCTAAAGAGAACAATGAAAGCAAAAGGGTGAGCTCAACTGGCCCAGTAAAAAATATTATGACTAAGATAATGCAGAATAAATTATCCTTAGCCTTCAACAGTATAACAACTGATAGAATACAATAAACAACAAGTTTTAGATCAACGACTACAACGGAATAAACAATCCATTAGAAGAGTTAAGTAAAGCATGATATTTACTATCTTTTATGATTTAAAAGTTTATCATAAATTTTATCGCTGAGACTCAGCTTTAATAAATAATCCACATCACTGAATTATCCATGCACTACGGGCCAAGGATATTCATTAGTATCACGACCACGAATTATCCATGCACTACGGGCCAAGGATATTCGTGTTTTCACCAATGGTCATGATCATGCCAACCACTGTCTATTAATGCACTACGGGCCAATAAGGACTTTTACCACATCATTTGTAACATTACTTGGCCATGATTATCCGAATAATCTCTCGGTCATAAATCATCCGATCAATGATCCATCCCATCATGCACCACGGCCGAAGATGACTTTCATAACAATATAACCACGAGGATGGATTTGATGATATAAGAATTCAATTACATGAAAGCAAATGATAAATTTTAAAGATTTATAATTTAATTTATCCAGAATTTAATAAAGTCCAAATTATCAACATGATACTGCTTTGTGGAGTAAAATTCAAGAATAATATTGTATCAAAAATGATTTGGACATAAAAGAAATCAATTTTTGTCATGATTAGTACCTCAGGTGAATAGTACTCGAGTAAATAGTACCCCGTGAATAGTACTTCAGGAATAGTACCCCGTGAATAGTACTCCGGCATGAAAAGATTAAACTTTAACAAGAATGTTCAGAAAAATATCCTTGTGAAACGATACTAGATGGAGCGCAAATTTCAAGAATATTCTACTAATTTCAAGGAGTATAGAAGCATTACTTAACAACATGAGTGTAGAATTTAGAATCTGAAACGAAATAATATTACTTACATACTACAGAGTATGGAAGAAAATATTATTTCATACGAGTATTGAACAAAAAAAATACCCCTTACGAATATGAAAGAAATAATACCCTTTACGAATACGAAAGAAATAATACCCCTTACCTTAGTAGGAGATTGGATACTGTAATAGTGTAGTAACAGAATACTCTTCTTCTTTCTATCTGATTCTCTCTCTATAGAATTCTCTTGTGAGTCGTAGTGAATTAGTTAGAATGAAAGAAGAAATATGCTTCTATTTATAGAAGATTTCTAGCTTTGCCCTTGCAATGGGAAGACGCAAGTGGCTTTGACGACTGGTGATGTGAAAAGAAAAGTGGTTTGATGCTTGTAATGTGAAACAACAAGAGGTTCGACGGCTGTAATGTGAAACGATAAGTGGTTCGACGGCTGTAATGTGAAACGACAAGTGGTTCGACGCTTGTAATGTGAAACGACAAGTGGTTTGATGTCTGTAATGTGAAACGACAAGTGTTTCGACGCTTGTAATGTGAAACAACAAGTGGTTTGACGCCTGTAATGTGAAATAGCAAGTGGTTTGACGTCTGGTAAAGGCAAGTACTATTGGCGAAAGTGACTCTTAGATGATGACATATGGGCCCCATAGAATAAACCAAATTTATAACAAACGTCTCATAATAGACTTCTTATTTATATCAAAGATTGAATAAATATTTACTACAAATCATTTTATCTTCAATCAACACATTTTTTTTAATCTTTCAACAATTATTCATCATTAACATTATAACTCACAATATTGACAACCAGATCATTCCCAGGAAAGAGGGAGCTTTCCGATAAGAACTTCTCCTTATTGGCGCGCAATTAGGTGACTAAACCCCTTTCCTCGACATAACTTTCTAGACATTGTCAATAATACAAATAATAATATGAATAATTTTATCGTCTCAATTATTGATTTAATAATATAAAATATTATGCGGATGATACTGTGACAATAATTGAATTAATAACGTGAAATACTATGTAGCAATTACTGTAGCAATAATTGAGTATAACTGAGTGACTTCTTACGTAAGCATCAATAATCAATACCATGTGCTACTATGCAACCACGCGTATTACTGTACTTTTATCATCGGGTATTTCAACAATTAACGGTAAAACTTTCGCCGTTATTTTTATAAAAAGATAATTTTGTCATTTTTTAACTCCGACAATAATTCTATTGTGGGGTCCACCAATGATTGTGTCATCGTACAAATATTCCCTGACAAAAAGAATATTTCCCGAACAAACGAATATTTTATAATAACTTGCTTTACTTTGCAAAATGTTCATATATCATCCTTAACTGTAATCCTTTTATCAATTCGGGGTCTTACAGTCTAAATATGGGTGTTCTAAACACAATATACATATGTGTGGTTTGGTTAAGCTATTCCGAATGGGTTTAGCTACTGGTATACATGTATTATCAACTCATCAAGCCATTGTTCTGTAAATATATATGTATATAGTCTAGACAGGGAAGGAGGGGCTTTTAGAGAGAGAAATGGAGATTAGAGTTTAAAGAGAGAGGAGGATTGGGATTAAGGCATTAATAAAACCTTCATTTCGGTTATTAATCGAATAACCAAATAAAGAATTCGGTTATTCAATATTCGGTTATCTCCTAATTCGGCTAACAGTTCGGATATTAAAAGTGTGGTAATTTCGGTTTTCAGTTATAACCGAATAAGTTATTCGGTTCGGTTATAACCGAATGCTCAGCCCTAGTGTTGATTGGAGAGCATTCTTTTGAAATTTCTTTCTTTAATTGTAAATATGTTTTGCAATTAACAACGAAAATTGTTTTAAATAGCATGAAGAAGTAGGTGTTAGAAGTGGATGGAACTTCTTTGAATTGATAGATCCTTGGTTGTGTGAGTATGCAAGAGTGATGATTTCTAGATTAATTGGGAGATTAGAGACAAAGGATAAAGATTTGTGCATAGAGAGGACAGAGGTTTTAAAGCTCAAAGTTGAGTTAAAGAGAACAAAGTCAAGAGATACAATGGCATGTCTGATTTGCTTAATGATATTGTTGACCATTTTTTTGCTCAAATGCTTAGGCATGGCATATTTGCAAAATTTCTTGTTGTGAAGATGTTTAAAGTGGTTTGTAGGCATGGTTGATTTGTTAAATATCTCGTAGTAAATTTTATATGTGATATGATCTCTTTTTGACGAATGAATTAATGCAATTTATTTTGCTTACACTATGTTATTCTAATTTCCTTTGCTTACATTTTGTTGTTCTAATTCAAAAAGTGTATATTGAACAAAAGAAAAATATGAAATGTGTTACAATAAAACATAAAAATACAAGTAACCAGTAGGCATCCATCTAATAAAAATGAACAAAGTGAATTCATAATCTATTAATCACAAATCGCATAAATCGCATTTATCTACAAAGGGGAATCAAAAGTGTTACAACCAAAAACTTGTTGATGAGTGGGTAAAATACCCATGAATTAGATATCTTAAGACTTAATTAATTGTGTAACGCCCGAGAAAATTGGATTTTTATGACAATTAAATTTTTATTTGATTATATAAATTAAATGAATTTAATTGATTTAATTTGTGAGTAAGCTATGTGAAGGTCGTTCTATGACCTAGAATGTGCTAATGTGGTTAGTAATCTGGCTATGTGTTAAAATTAATTGTTTAGAATTTCCAAGACGAGAATAAATGTTTTCCGAGAAATTTTCGTAAAAACACTATTCATCCGTTTTTGTTCGGGGAATTATTTTGAAATTCCGAGAAACGCATAATGATAGAATATCGAGATGAGATGAAATATCTGATAATATTTCATTTATGGCAAACGAAGTTTTTGCTTGCGGACTTAAAACCTAAGGGTTGAGTATATTGATTTCCGAGAAGGAAATGAAACGCGTAAAAGGAATTGCGTTATTGTTAGAGCATGTGTTATACTAGGATGATACTATTTAGTATCTACGTATAATACGATGAGTTAATATGAAGTACAATACGATTATAGTACGAGTATTGTACGGAGAGAATACGTGAATTATACGTATAGAATATGATTCATATTATGGAATTAAGTTAAGACTTAATGTTAATTCATTTGGGTTGGATTATATTTAGTCCAATCAATTGAATGAGCAAGCCCAAGGGATTAGTTGGTTAAGCCCAATTCAAGGCCCAATGTTAGATTGGTTAAGCCCAATGCAAGAAAATCGAACCGTGGATCGAACCGGTGGGTCACCGAATGGGTAAAACCTATGGGGATGACCTATGGGCAAGGTGGGCCGACCCTTGGTGTGCAAGGCAAGAATAATACTTGGTCACCAAGTATTTTACTTGGTGATAAAGTGATGAATAGTAAGGAGGTGGGGTGTTTAGTCCATATTGCCCTCCATTTCATTTCCCTATAAATAGAAAGCAAGAGTTGGTCTTTTGTGAGTTTTTCAATTGCCAACCTAGATTATTGAGAGAGAAAGAGAGCTAGACTCAAAAAAATCCTACACTTGGAAGCTTTGCCTTGTAGTTTTCCAAGAGTTTTTCTTAAGAGTTCTTAAGGTAATATTCCTTATTTCTCATTCCATCTCTTTTGATTTTCTTTTAGTATGGAGAATCACAAATGGGTGGTGTATGGCTTGTATAGTGGAATAAGAATGACTTATTAGAGATTCAATCTCTATAAGTCATGAAACCATAGAAATCATAAGGTTTGATATAGTTTTAAATTATGAAAGTATTGATTGTTGAGTTTGATTGTTGATAAACAATTGAACTCCATCAATACATAAATATGTGCATCTTGCTTGGTTAGGATGTAGATATGAAGTCCATGGAGTATTCCATGTGATTTGGCTTAGAAAACATTAGTAACGAAGTTATGGCGAATTTCACGGAAATAGAGGTTAAACGTCGAAAACGTTAAAATTCCAGATTGGTAGTCGAAAGTTGCCGTGAGACTTGAAAACGTTATTTTTTAATATCAACACGTGAGATGGGGTATTTAAGAGTTGTGGGTTCAACAATCATCGGATTCGGACTTAAAACAAAGAAAACGAGCATTGAACGCTCATTAACATTTACGAACATTTAGAAAATGAACTCAATAGTGAATTTTGAGTTAACGGATTCGAAAGTGTTGAATTCTTATATGAACGCGTAGAGTATGTCATTTATGACGTGTAGGCTTTTGAACGGACCAAATTGGACCTATAACGAAGAAGTTATGGCTCCGGGAATCTCATCAAAAATTTTATCTTTGAAAATTATCTGGTGCTGAGGTCTGGCGCCGCAGCGCCAAACAGAGTGTTAAATGTCATGCCTCAGCGCCGGCACAGTATAGTTGGCTACTACTAAATGGCGCCGTAGCGCCACTGATAGAGTAAAAGTCTCGTCTTGCTTGTACAGAGACCGGGACCTAGTTATCGGAAGCGAAGCCTTGGCTGGTGTTGAACAACAATAATGCGCATGGTCAAAAGTGCGAGGTTTTGATAGATGACTTAGGTTTTGAACTTCAATTGTTCAGGGACCTATAGGAGTAATGTTTGTGCACTTCATAAGTGTATTAAAATTATTCCTATACTACCTATACTAAGGTATATGGTATTGAACTTAGGAATTGATTACATGTTAGTATGTTATGAATGGTGAACAAAAAGTGTTATCGATGAACCCTAATCGATAAACAACGTTGGTACTTCGTCAAAAATATTAAAGTTCGGTTAATAACATCAGTTGGTTAATAAGCCGGGACGAAGGGTAATAATTCGAGTTGACTATATTATAGTTAATTAGTTAAAAAAGACTTAGAAGAGAAAGAAGTTGGTAGGAACAATATGAATAATTGTTTGATAGCTAATTACAGTGTGCTATGTGAATATATCATGTAGATTCTATAAAGGCTGTGGTTAGTCGATTAAGTTATTTGAAGACGCTGAAAGGCAAGTTTTCTTAACGCTTGTCTAACTTTAAAGTTAGCCAAGTTTTATGTGATTCATTGAACCGAATTGCACGACTGGTTTTAAAGAAAGGGTCAATGCCAGATTTAACTCGGCTAGACTACTCGTAGTATATAGATTGATTGATATTCATATCTTTCTATATAGAAATGTTAACGCTATCCTATGCCAAGTGATTGGTACAGATGTGAAGGTAAGGTTTGTTTATGAACAAACAAAAGTATTTTTCACTGATTATTCGATTGGCACGCGAGTTTGCCAAATGTTATACGTAAATACGTTTAACAAATGAGTGTTGATCAACATGGAGTACTATAGGTTGATCACCTAGAAGTGCTCGTAAGTAATGCGGATGTACGATGCCTTAGTCTTTGTGATATCCTTTTCAAGTATGAAAATGAAAGCTATCGCTCATGGTTCATCAATAGGTTCGTAAATTCTAATCTACTCTATACCTTGGGAATTGATGTTATGAACTGTTAGAGTATTATTGTTTGATAATACCTCATAACTATTTGTTCAGTTATGTATGAATTGTTATATAATTCACGAATGTGGTTTTATTGTTATCCTTTGTTAAAACTTGTTGAGCTGTTATGCTCACTTCTTGCGTGAATTATATAATTACAGTTAAGGATGAACGTACTGAGAATGCTAAGAGAGATAAGGGCAAAGCTAAGTTGGATGCTTAGCCATCGTATACTAGATTAATATGTTTGTATGTATTATACATTATGAACAACGAACGATGTAATCGGTTTATGAACCTGGGAAGGATTATACTTTGATTGTAATAAGAAGATAGTAATTAAATTCATTTTGTTGTATTTCAATGGAATGGTTATATGGTTATGAGTACAGTGTAGCACCATATGTCGGGTTGGAAGATACCCGGATTTGGGGGCGTCACAGGTTGGTATCAAAGCATTAGGTTATAAAACTTAAGGGGGGAAGAACCTTAGGCTAATAACCTCGTAAGGAAGGTAAAGTCCGAAGAAAGAAATTTGAGTTGAATGAATTAATAAAGTATTGGGAAAACTCAGTACTGAAAGATTTAAAAGATGAAAAGTAACCTTAAATAAATTAAATGTGGTTTGTGCTTATACTATTGTGTATTATGTACTAATCAACTTGTTATGTGCTATTGTAGATGTTGATCGATAACATGATGTATAGAGACATTCACGTTGTGAGTGAAGAGTCAGTGAACCAAGTGGAGGTAGTACTATGCCGAGTGAAATGAGGTACAGATTAGTGGTTCTAGAAGACTCAGATATTGAGGAGTACATCTTTGAGGAGCAATACTCCGAGGAGACAATTGGGATAGCGTCATATCTGAATATGATGATTGACGTGGAGGAGGAGATGGAGGTAACATCGATTAATACGGTGGTACCTACTCAGGAGCCAACACCTCCGGATGCAATGAGATCATTATATCTGGCTGTGTTGGATAGGAATGTGCATCTGCGCACGGTGGTGCAGACACAGAATGAGGAAATAATTGCCCTATGCGAAGGAATCTGCAGAGGCGGATTTTGAGTCAGAGCACGATGAGAAAGTGCTTATGACGGATAAGGCACGAGACTATAAGGAAGAGGCTGTTGAGCTTGGAAAGAAACTGGTTGAAAAAGACCAGAAGATAGCTAGGATGTCATAAATCCACGAATGTGCTCATGAGGATTTCAAGCTAAAAATTGCTTGTTATTCCATTGAGTCCGGGCAGACTCGACATACCATAAGTCGAGATATTGTGTCGATACTGGCAAATCAGAAATATGAGAATACCGTTCGACAGTGTTAGTAGATCGTTAGATCTTTTTGGTATATGTGTAGTGACGTAAAACCCTCTTTTGTATAATTAAAGGGTAGTCTTTTTGTAAATCCCAATTTTTGTAGATCGCGGGATTGTATGTAATAGCTTTTTGGCTAAAGGAACATGATGTAAATAGTTTTGACTATGAAAGCATATTAATATAATGAAGTTTTTATTTAATATGCTTGTTTTGGTATGAGTTGTTGTTGTTTGAGAATGATAACGAAGTAGTTAAATAAATAATAACGAAACTTTATTTATTTAATCAGAATTATACCGCCAAGAAGGAGACAACGTAACCAAGAGGCCGAGTCTCATAATGAGAATCAGGGGGTCCTAATAACCCTATGCAAGAGTTCGTTAATTATTAACGGCTGCATTTAACCAAGTGGGGGGAGGGATTCCTGTAGTTCCTAGGGTAGCAAGAACAACTACCTTTAAGGAATTTAAGAGTGTGGGTCCTCCTGAGTTCCGAGGAACGACGGACCCACTAGAGGCCCAAACATGGGTAAAAGAGATTGAAAAGGCGTTTGTGATAACAAACGTAAGTGAAGCGCAAAAAGACTTCTTTTGCGACTTACATGATGAAGGGGAAGCCAACTCTTGGTGGGAGGCTCACGAGGGTGGGGCTAGGATGAAGTCAAGGCATTACGTGGGAACAGTTTAAGAAGGTGTTCTTCGAGAACTAATTCCCTACTAGCATGCAAGGTAGGATGGAGATTAAGTTCTTAGAACTTAAGCAGGGGGATATGACAGTTCCCCAGTATGCTACCAAATTCAATGAATTGGCGAGGTTTGCTCCACATTAGGTGGATACGAAAGAGAAAAGCGCTTGAGAGTTTGGCGGGGCTTAAAGCCCTGGCTCTATAGTAGAATATCGGTTTTCAGAGTGCTTCCTACGGGACCATTACGAAAAAGCGATAATAAATTGAAGGTGGTGGTGAGGCTTTGTCTCGGTACCACAAAAAGAAAAAAGAATAAGAGTAAGTTAGAAGGAGGTAGTAAGGCTGAAGTTGCCAGCGGAAGCGACAACTTGCCTAAGAGGAAGAGTTTTAACCCTGGGAATACTGGGGTAAAGCAGGGAGATCCCAAGTGAAGGACGGAAGCATGTAAGACATGCAGAAAGACTCATATGGGAGTCTTCTTAAAGGGGAAAGCAGTATGCTACAACTGTGGGTAGGAGGGGCATTTGTCACCCAACTATCCTAACCCTAAGAAGAAACAGGGGTGTTTTGTCTGTGGGTCATTGGACCACATGGCAAGAAACTGCCCAAAGAAGGGTTTAGAGGGAAATAAGGGTTCTGATAGTGGTAAATTAGCCATTGCTGGACCAACACCATCAGTGGGTAGACCCTCAGCTCGTACATTTAATATGACTGTCCAAGATGCGGTTGCATCAACGGATGTGGTAGCAGGTATCATTCCGGTCAATGAGATAAATGCTTATGTGTTATTTGACTCGGGTGCTACTTGTTCTTTTATAGCATGTGAATTTGCTAAGCGATTAGGTTTAATCCCTGAGAAGTTACCAATACCTTTAGACGTTAAGGTAGCAAACGAAGAGATAATCCCCATTGAACATATTCATAAGGATTGTTACATAGATATTAGAGGGAATAAGTTATCGGTAGATTTGGTACCGATAAGGTTAAAAGAATTTGATGTAATTCTTGGTATGGATTGGTTGGTTAACCATAAGGCGATAATAGATTGCCATAGGAAAAGTGTAAACCTTCGGCTTTCTAAGAAAACTAAGGTAGTGTTCTTCGGTAGTAGATCACCGAGACGCTCTTATTGTCTGTCGATGACACAAGCTAGGAAGATGTTGAGAAAAGGGTGTGTAGGTTATCTGTGCCATGTTGTGGATACCCAAAGAGTGGGAACATCCTTGGACCAGATACCTATAGTGCAAGAGTTCGCGGATGTGTTTTCGGAGGAGTTACCGGGTATTCCACCGGACAGGGAAGTTGAGTTTGTAATTGATCTGTTACTGTGAAGCGGCACCGCTTCAAGAGGCACCATATCGAATGGCGCGCGATTGAGATGAAAGAGTTGATGGTTCAATTACAAGAACTATTAGATAAAAAGTACATTCAACCAAGTATGTCTCCTTGGGGAGCACCGATATTGTTTGTAAAGAAAAAGGATGGGTCGTTAAGACTTTGTATCGACTATCGAGAGTTGAACAAGTTAACGATTAAGAATAAATACCCGTTGCCCAGGATCGATGATCTATTTGATCAGTTGAAAGGGGCAAAGTATTTTTCTAAGGTAGATTTGCGCACGGGGTATCATCAGTTAAAGGTAAGGAAGGAGGATGTACCTAAGACGGCGTTCAGAACTCGTTATGGTCATTAAGAGTTTCTGGTAATGTCGTTTGGGTTGACTAATGCGCCAGCCGCATTTATGGATATGATGAAAAGAGTGTTCAAACAATATTTGGACAAGTTCGTCGCGGTGTTCATTGATGATATTCTAGTCTATTCAAAGACGCCAGAAGATCATACTGAACATTTACGTATAGTGTTAGAAACACTAAGGAAGGAGAAGTTGTATGCGAAATTCACGAAGTGTGAATTTTGGCTTGAACAAGTGCAGTTTCTAGGACATGTTATTGATAAGGATGGCATTTCCGTAGATCCAACAAAAGTGGAAGCAGTTAATTAGTGGGAGAAACCGAAAACGCCAACCGAGGTTTGGAGTTTTCTGGGGTTAGCGGGATACTATAGAAGGTTCATTCCGGACTTTTCTAAAATAGCTACTCCGCTGACAAATCTGACAAGAAAATCGGTGAAGTATGTGTGGACTGAAAAATGTGAGAACAATTTTCAGGAGTTGAAAAAGAGGTTAAGTGAGGCACCTGTATTGTCCTTGTAAGACCCCAACTTATTATTAATGAAATTTAATTTTCTCTATTTATTATTTTGAAATAGTAAGGGTTGATGTGATTAATGTGGATAGTTAGGGGTAAAATACGCAAATATTTTAAAATAAGCAAGTGGTTATAAAATATTCATTGTTGTCGGGGAATATTCGTTTGGTCGTGGAATATTAAATCTTGTCGTAGAATATTGCATGCGATGGTGTGACCATGTGTGGGCCCCATAACTAAAGCGATTGGATGAAGAAAATGACAAATATAAGTTGTTTAAAAATAACTTGGCTTAGTTATTATCATTAATATCTTGTTAAAATACAAAATGGGTTAAAACACACGGTGCTTTGCAGTATTGCACCAATTATTGATTCTTACGTAAGAAGGCACTACTCAATAATGGTTACGATAATTCTTTATCAAAGATTTTATTGAGTTAATAATTGTTGCGTTGATATTTTATATTCTTTTGTTGTTTAATAATTGTCATTACACGTATTTTTCATTATCGAAGCAATAATTCATATTATCTGAATAATATTATTAGATAACATTATTGGCAATGTCTAGAAAGTTACATCTAAGGAGAGGTTTGGTCACCTAATTGCGGCATGATAAGAAGAAATTCTTATTGGAAAGCCCCTCTTTCCTGAGGAGGAGCTCGGTTGTCAATATTGTGATTCGTAATATTATTTGTGAATAATTAATTATTGATTCATATGATGAGGAAAATATTGATTTTATGTGGATATAGATGGAGAAAAATTTTAATGTGACAATTGTTGAAAATTGAAATTTTATCTTTTTACGATAAAATAATTCATTTAAATATATTATTATATTTTAATAATATAATAATGGTGATATTTTTACAACGAATGTGGGATATATGAGTATACAAGGAGGAAGAGTATTTTGTTGCAATAAATGTTTAAAACATGTTAAACATGTAAATTGGACCCCATTTATTGGTGAAATTTGATTATAGCACGTAAAATCGCCTGGTTTATGGATTATGGTCAATTTCCATTTGGAATTTGGAAAACTTTTTTTCGCAAAGTTGTAGAGAATTGAATTTCCTATAAAAACTCGCGAGATTCGAATTTTCTGATGAAAGGGCTATTTATTATGAATTATTGAAGTTCAAAGCTCGAAATAATTGATTTTGGAAGTTTAAAATATTTAAAATTAGAAAAACGTTTTTCTTACTTTTTCTAGAATGTGGCATGTGTTTGATGGCTGAAATCAGATTCTAGGCATGTGTAGGAAATTTATATAATTATATTATTAATTTATTAAATTTTACTTTTTGGTGTTCTAAGCAATTTTCTATAAATAGGTGCTTAGGTTAGAATTGAAAATCACACCGTAAGCTCAAGTTTTCTCTCTATATTATCGGCGTATTCTTGTGAGTATTTTGAGTATACTTTGAGTATTGCTATATCTGGCAAGTCCAAGTCATAGCTTTATATCAGGTGTTTCAAATTTAGAAATCCGATCTTTTCGAGGTAAGGGATGTTATTTTCTTCTCAAATGATATTATTTCTTCAATATCATTATCTTTGAAATATTAGTTGAAACTTTTTATCAAATTTGGAACTTTTCCATGTCGGGGTTACTATTCATGAGTTCTTATTCACGAGTTACTATTCATGAGTTATTATTCACGAGTTACTATTCATGAATTTACTATTCACGAAGTTACTATTCACGAGTACTATTCATGAAGCGTGAAGATGTTTTTGGAAATTTCTATCTTTTGGTGTGTGAGATTCTTATTCACGATCATGACTTTATTCACGATATCAAGACTATTCATTTAGAAAATAAAATTTCTTCTTTTGTCCAAAATATTTATTACGGATACTAGCTTTGATTGTATCCATGTTTTGATCATTCTTGAATTTTACCCCACTATGATTATTTTTGAGGTAATTTTGAACATGGATAAAACAAAGTACGAATCCTTAATCCTTAATCCTTGTCATTTTGTTTCTTTGGATTCGTTTCTTTAAAATATATTTTTCATCATCCTCGGTCTTAAATGATGATATTATTGAATATCTTTGGCACTGTAGTGCAGAAAAGATGAATGATTTTGAAGAATATCTTTCGTAGTAGTGCAAAGATGAGCAGTGTTTAGATGAACATGTAACGGTGATGAATATCTTTGGCCGTAGTGCAAAGATGAATATTTGATTCCGGATGTATATTGATTGATGTTACAAGGATAAAAGATGAGGCGATGAACTTTTAAATTCATACATAGAAGATAGTAGTTTGCATTCTCTACTTAACTCTTCTAATTAATTATTATTTTCCATTGCGAATATTGATTTAAAATTTGTTGTCTATTCAGATTCTATTAGATTTTTCCCATTGAAGACTAACGGTAATTTGTTGTATATTATCTTAAATAATATTCTTTCTTGAAAGCTAGTTGAGCTCACCTTTTTTCCTTTTGTTCCATTTTTTTCTCGGGGAGGCGAGAATATAGCGAGTACGTAGTCTGGGTATGGAATGAAGGTTCTAGAGAGAGTTGTTTAGTAGTCCTCACCATTTTGTAAAATAATGTATCAATAAATGTGATGAGGATTTATTTGAGTATAGATATTGTGCAGAAGATAATATTTGTATTTAAACTCATAGTTTCTTGTTGTAATAATAAAGTTGTAGTTGTTTACGTACCATGTATTGACAACTCGGAATGGGTGATGTATACCTATTTTGGGGGTGTCACGGTTGGTATCGAGCTTAGGATATGACTCAAGAAATTAGACTTTAACCTATCTCGTGGAAACTCAGTTAGAGAAACTTTCATCACATCCATTGTTTATAAATCTTGTTTGATTCAAGTTGGCACCATTACCTTACCGTTGACCTTATCTCTTTAAAGATACTTGCTTTTGATGTGATTTTAGGGATTGATTGGTTAACTACTCATCATGCCAAAATTGATTGTTTTCGTAAGGTTGTTAGTTTTCATATTCTAACCAACCTGTTCATTTAATTCAAGCAACTAAACCATTAAAATCAATCACCGTCATATCTAATCATAAAGTTATTCGTTTATTAAAAAGCGGATGTCAAGCTTTCTTAGCCCATGTTATGGATTTGAATAAAGACACGTCAAATTTGAATAATATTCCGTTGTTATTGACTTTCCCGACGTATTTCTGAAGAACTTCCGGCCTACCCCGTAGCGTGAAGTTGAATTCTTTATTGATCTTGAACTTGGTACAAAGCCCATTTCTAAAACCCCATATCGAATGGCTCCTATTGAACTTCAGAGTTAAAGGTCCAACTACTGGAATTGTTGGACATCGGTTTCATTCGTCTAGTACATCTCCTTGGGGTGCTCTGTTTTATTTGTAAAAAGAAGAAAGAGCGGAGTATGCGACTTTTGTATTGACTATTCGGAATTGAACCATGTCACCATCAAGAATAGGTATCTCTCACCTCGTATTGATGACTTGTTTGACCAAACAGAAGGCACAATTCTTTTCAAAAATCGATCTTCGCTCGGATATCATCGGTGAAGATTAGAATCGAGGATATTCAAAGCGCCTTCGTAACTCGGTATGGGCATTATGAATTCTTAGTCATGTCTTTCGGACTAACTAATGCTCCTGCGGCTTTCATGGATATGATGAACCGAGTATTCAAGGAATATTTGGATCAATTCGTTGTTGTCTTTATTGATGACATCCTCATATATTCCAAAAGCCGTGAAGATCATGAGCACCATTTGAAATTTGGTACTCCAAAGGCTTCGTGAAAACCAACTATATGCCAAATTGAAGAAATGCGAGTTCGCTTGAGGAATTAGCATTTCTTGGGCACGTGGTGTCAAAAACATGGAGTATCTGTTGATCCGGCGAAGATTGAAGCAATACAAAGTTAGGAGCAACAAGTCGATGGATCAAGTCACGTAGTTTTTTGGGCTTATTTGGTTATTATCGGAGATTCGTGGAAGGGTTTTTCGGAATCGCTACTCCATTAACCCAAACTAACTTCGGAAGGATACAAAATTCGTTTGGAGTGAAGAATGCGAGAAGAGTTTCCAAGAGCTTAAGAGGAGACTTATTTTAAGACTGTTCTAACAATACCATCCGGTTGGATGGATTTGTTATCTACAATGACGCTCAGTGCAAAAGGGTTAGGATGTGTTCTCATGCAACGTGGGAAAGTCATAGCTTTATGCCTCGCGACAACTTAAAGAGTATGAGAGGAATTATCCTACTCATGATCTAGAGTTAGCGTGATCGTAAGCAGCGCTAAAGATATGGAGGCACTATCTATATGGGGAGAAAGTGGAGATATATTCGGACCATAAAAGTCTTAAATATTTCTTCACTCAAAAAGAACTCAACACGCTGGCTGATGACGTTGGCTCGAGCTATTGAAAGACTACGACCACACTATTCAATACCATCCTGGAATAATAACGTGGTAGTGACGCGTTGAGTAGAAGATCATATGCAGGAACGAGTCCGATGATGTCAAGTATACGACGTAGAGCCAACTTTAATAGAAAAAGTTAAGGTTTCTCAAGCCACCAACCCGAGAAGCCACGCGTATGAAGAAGAAAGTACAAGAAGGAGCTATTAGGGCGAGAATTGATGAAGAAGGAATACTTCGAGTCCACTCTAGACTTTGTGTTCCTAACGACTTTGATTTGAAGTAAAAGATTATGATGGAGGCACACAATACACCATTTGCAATCCATCCTGGAAGTACTAAAATGTATCGTGATCTTGACATACATTTTGGTGGAACAATATGAAGAGAGAGATTGCAAAGTTTATCTCGATGTGTTTAACTTGCCTAACGTGTAAAAAAGCGGAGCATCTAGTACCTAAGGGTCCGTTGCAACCACTTGAGATTACGAAATGGAAGTGGGGAACACATTACCATGGATTTCGTTCACGGGTCTTCCTACGGTTTCTAAGGGCATCAATGCTATTTGGGTTATTGTTGATAGATTAACCAAGTCCGCTTTCATTTCTTGCCGACACGGAGACTTATTCACTTGAACATCTTGCTAGTATGTACGTGAATGAGATTGTGAGGTTGCATGGCATGCCTGTATCCATAGTTCGGATCGTGACCCAAGATTCACTTCAAGATTTTTGGGTTAGCTTGCAAAAAGCTATGGGCGGATTTACGATTGATTTTGCATACCATCCTCAAACGGACGGACAATTAGAAAGGACTATTCAAACTCTTGAAGATTTATTAAGACTCTGTGTCCTAAACTTCAAGGGCAATTGGGATAAGTATTTACCATTGGTGGAATTCTCCTACAACAACAGTTATGAGGCAAGTATAGGTGTGGCTCCATTCGAAGCATTATATGGACGAAAATGTCGTTCTCCAATATGTTGGGATGAGGTGGGTGAAGCAACATTGTTGGGACCCGAGTTAGTACGTATAACTACCGAAAAGATTCAAATGATTCGACAACGTATACAAATGGCACAAGATCGACAAAAGAGTTATGCGGATCTTCATCGAAAGGACGTGGAATTTAGTGTGAGGGATCATGTATTGTTCATGAGTTGCTCCATGGAAGGAGTTACAAGATTTGGGAAGAGAGGAAAGCTCAATCCACGATTTATTGGTCCATTTCAAATTCTTGACCGAAGTAGGAAATTTAGCCTATGACTTGCGTTACCTCCAAGTATGTCTCGTGTTCATAATGTGTTTCACATATCGTATTTCAGAAAATATGAAAGACCGAACCACGTTATAGAATTAGAACCGGACGAAATAGCCAAGACTTAACGATGAGGAGGTACTGTCAAGATCTTGGATAGGAAGGAGCATGTCCCTACGCCAAGAAAGGTCATACCACAAGTTAAAGTTTTGTGGAGGAATCATCTTATAGAGGAAATGACACCGGGAATTGGAAGCGGAAATGAAAGCGAGGTATCCTCACCTTTTCAAACACACAGTACGTCACGTCAATTTCGAGGACGAAATTTCATAAGGAGGGAGGTTGTAAGACCCCAACTTATTATTAATGAAATTTAATTTTTCTATTTATTATTTTGAAATAGTAAGGGTTGATGTGATTAATGTGGATAGTTAGGGTAAAATACGCAAATATTTCAAAATAAGCAAGTGGTTATAAAATATTCATTGTTGTCGGGAATATTCGTTTGGTCGTGGAATATTAAATCTTTGTCGGGGAATATTAAACGACGGCCAGTAAACCCATATGTGGGCCCCATAACCGGAAGCGATTGGATGAAGAAAACGACAAATATAAGTTGTTTAAAAATAACGGCTTAGTTATATCAAGTAATCTTGTTAAAATACTAAATTGGTTAAAACACGAGTAGCACCGGTATTGCACCAATTATTGATTCTTACGTAAGAAGGCACTACTCAATAATGGTTACGATAATTATTATTCAAAGATTTTATTGAGTTAATAATTATTGCGTTGATATTTTATATTCTTTGTTGTTTGATAATTAATCACATTACACAAGATTTTTCGAAGATCGAAGCAATAATTCATATTATCCGAATAATATTATTAGATAACATTATTGGCAATGTCTAGAAAGTTCTGTCTAAGGAGAGGTTTGGTCACCTAATTGTGCGCCAGTAAGAAGAAATTCTTATTGGAAAGCCCCCTCTTTCCTGGGAACTGCCTGGTTGTCAATATTGTGATTATGTAATATTATTTGTGAATAATTAATTATTGATTCATATAATGAGGAAAATATTAATTTTATGTGGATATAGATGGAGAAAAAATTTAATGTGACAATTGTTGAAAATTAAAATTTTATCTTTTTCTGATAAAATAATTCATTTAAATATATTATTATATTTTAATAATATAATAATGGTGATATTTTTACAACGAATGTGGGATATATGAGTATCTGAGGAGGAAGAGTATTTTGTTGCAATAAATGTTTAAAACATGTTAAACATGTAAATTGGACCCCATTTATCGATCGAAATTTGATTATACTTTTGTAAAATCGTCCGTTTGTGGATTTCGGTCAATTTCTATTTGGAATTTGGAAAAACTTTCTTCGCAAAGTTGTAGAGAATTGAATTTCCTATAAAAACTCGCGAGATTCGAATTTTCTGATGAAAGGGCTATTTATTATGAATTATTGAAGTTCAAGTTCAAATAATTGATTTTGGAAGTTTAAAATATTTAAAATTAGAAAACGTTTTTTCTTACTTTTTCTAGAATGTGGCATGTGTTTGATGGCTAAAATCAGATTCTAGGCATGTGTAGGAAATTTATATAATTATATTATTAATTTATTAAATTTTCGCTTTGGTGTTCTAGCAATTTCTATAAATAGGTGCTTGGGTTAGAATTGAAAATCACAATTTAAATCGAAGTTTTTCTCTCTATATTATCGAAAGCGTATTCTTGTGAGTATTTTGAGTATACTTTGAGTATTGCTATACGGTGCAAGTCCAAGTCATAGCTATATATCAGGTGTTTCAAATTAAATCTTGATCTTTCGAGGTAAGGGATGTTATTTTCTTCTCAAATGATATTATTTTTTCAATATCATTATCTTTGAAATATTGGTTGAAACTTTTATCAAATTTGGAACTTTTCCATGTGGGGTTACTATTCATGAGTTACTATTCACGAAGTTACTATTCACGAGTTACTATTCATGAGTTCTTATTTATGAGTTCTTATTCACGAAAGTTACTATTCACGAGTACTATTCATGAAGCGTGAAGATGTTTTTGGGAAATTTCTATCTTTTGGTGTCTGAGTTCTTATTCACGTGATACTGACTATTCACGATACTCTGATTATTCAATCGAAAATAAAATTTCTTCTTTTTGTCCAAAATATCTATTCTGGATACTAGCTTTGATTATATCCATGTTTTGACCATTCTTGAATTTTACCCCACTATGATTATTTTTGAGGTAATTTTGAACATGGATAAAACAAAGTACGAATCCTTAATCCTTAATCCTTGTCATTTTGTTTCACTGGATTCGTTTCTTTAAAAATATTTTTCATCATCCTCGATCTTAAATGATGATATTATTGAATATCTTTGGCTGTGAATGCAAAAAGATGAATGATTTGAAGAATATCTTTGGTAGTAGTGCAAAGATGAGCAGTGTTTAGATGAACATGACTACCAGTGATGAATATCTTTGGCCTCGTAGTAAAGATGAATATTTGATTCCGGATGTATATTGATTGATGTTACAGGATAAAAGATAGGCGATGAACTTTTAAATTCATACATAGAAGATAGTAGTTTGCATTCTCTACTTAACTCTTCTAATGAATTATTATTTTCCGCTAATTTTGATTTAAAATTTGTTGTCTATTGTATTCTATTAGATTTTTCCCTGTTGAAGACTAACGGTAATTTGTTGTATATTATCTTAGTCATAATATTCTTTCTTGAGCTAGTTGAGCTCACCCTTTTCCTTTTTGTTCCATTTTTCTCGGGGAGGCGAGAATATAGCGAGTACGTAGCCTGGGGGTATGGAATGAAGGTTCTAGAGAGAGTTGTTTAGTAGTCCTCACCATTTTTGTAAAATAATGTATCAATAAATGTGATGAGGATTTATTTGAGTATAGATATTATGCAGAAGATAATATTTGTATTTAAACTCACAGCTTTCTTGTTGTAATAATAAAGTTGTAGTTGTTTCTATACCATGTATTGACAACTCAGAATGGGTGATGTATACCTATTTTGGGGGCGTCACAGTCCTTACCCGACTATACAGGGAATTTTGTAGTGTATAGCGATGCTTCGCATAAAGGACTAGGTTACGTGCTCATGCAAACATGACAAAGTCATCACAGATATCGTCACGTCAATTAAAGGATTATGAGAAGGTCTATCCTACTCATGATCTGGAATTGGCAGCTGTAGTTTTTGCCTTGAAAATATGGAGGCATTATCTATATGGTGAGAAGTGTGAGATATACACGTACCATAAAAGTCCCAAAATATCTTCTTCACACGAAGGAGTTGAACATGGAGGCGAGAGAAGGTGGTTAAAGCTAATAAAAGATTACGATTGTGATATTTTATATCATCCAGGAAAGGCAAATGTAGTAGCCGATGCGCTAAGTAGGAAGGGTAGAGAGAATCTATCAATGTTAACAACTCAGAATGAGTTGATAACAACGATGGCCAGAATGGAGTTAGAAGTTACGTTACCGGAGGAAGCGGTGGAAATGTTATTTTTCATGGAAACCCAACCGACCATAGTGGAACGGGTTAGGGGAGTACAATTGACTAACGAGGAATGCAGGCAGATACAGAAGAGGATAGAAGATGAAGAGAAGACTAAGTATAACCTCGATAAGGAGGGATTACTTTATTTTAAAGGAAGAATTTGGGTTCCAAATGATTTTGAATTAAAGGAAGAAATAATGATGGAGGCTCATAGTTCGAGGTACTCGATACATCCCGGTAGTACGAAGATGTATCAAGACCTTCGTCAGAACTTTTGGTGGCCGAACATGAAAAGGGAGATAACAGAATACGTTAGTAGGTGCTTAACTTGCCAAAAAGTTAAGGCTGAACACCAACGCCCTAGCGGGTTGTTGCAACTGTTAGAAATTCCAGAGTGGAAATGGGAGCACATCACAATGTACTTTGTCGTGGGACTTCCAACAACAAGGAAAGGATACGATGCTATTTGGGTGATAGTGGATCGATTGACGAAATCGGCTCATTTTTTACCAATAGGAGTTAGGTATAACCTAGATCAGTTAGCTAAGCTGTATGTCAAGGAAATTATTTCCAGACATGGAGTACCTGTTTTGATTGTGTCAGATCGTGATCCACGATTCACATTGAACTTTTGGAGGAGTTTGCAAGAGCAAATGGGAACGCAGTTAAGATTGAGTACGATGTGTCATCCTCAGACGGATGGTCAGAGTGAACGAACAATTCAAACGCTTGAAGATATGTTAAGATCTTGCGTTATGGATTTTAAAGGGAGTTGGGATGAATATCTACCATTGGTGGAATTTTAGTACAACAATAATTTTCACGCTAGTATAGGCATGTCGCCTTACGAAGCGTTGTATGGGAGGAAGTGTCGAACTCCATTGTGTTGGGATGAGGTGGGTGAATGTCGGATGTTGGGACCTGAGATGGTACAACAAACGGCGGATATGGTGGAGATAATACGTGCTCGATTGGTAGCGGCCCAAGATAGGTAGAAGAAGTATGCAGATCCTCACAGAGAGAAGAGAGAATTCGATGCAGGATCTTTTGTATTTCTGAAAGTATCGCCTTGGAAGGGGAAGATACGTTTTGGAAAGAAAGGGAAGTTAAGTCCAAGGTTTGTAGGACCTTTTGAGATATTAAGAAGGGTAGGAGAGGTGGCTTATGAAGTAGCCTTACCTCCAGAAATGGAACGCATTCATAATGTGTTTCATGTGTTAGTGTTGCGTCCTTATAAACTGGACTATAAACATGTAATATAGTATGAATCTATCCATATAGAGAAAGATTTATCATATGAGGAACTTTCAATTCAAATTATTGATAGGAAGGAACAAGTATTAAGAAATAAGGTCATACCTTCAGTGAAGGTGTTATGAAGAAATCACAATGTTGAAGAAGCAACGTGGGAACTCGAGAGTAAAATGAAGGAAGATTTTACTCATTTGTTTATGTAATTATAAGCTAAATTCTGGGGACCGAATCCTTTTAAGGGGGAGAGAATGTAACGCCCGAGAAAATTGGATTTTTATGACAATTAAATTTTTATTTGATTATGTGAATTAAATGAATTTAATTGATTTAATTTGTGAGTAAGCTATGTGAAGGTCGTTCTATGACCTAGAATGTGCTAATGTGGTTAGTAATCTGGCTAAGTGCTAGAATTAATTGTTTAGAATTTCCAAGACGAGAATAAATGTTTTCCGAGAAATTTTCGTAAAAACACTATTCATCCGTTTCTGTTCGGGGAATTATTTTGAAATTCTGAGAAACGCGTAATGATAGAATATCGAGATGAGATGAAATATCTGATAATATTTCATTTATGGCAAACGAAGTTTTCGCCTGCAGACTTAAAACCTAAGGGTTGAGTATATTAATTTCCGAGATGGAAATGAAACGTGTAGAAGGAATTGCATTATTGTTAGAGCGTGTGTTATACTAGGATGATACTATTTAGTATCTACGATTATATCTGATGAGTTAATCTGAAGTACAACAATACGATTATAGTACGAGTATTATGCGGAGAGAATCGTGAAATTATCGTATAGAATACGATTCATATTATGGAATTAAGTTAAGACTTAATGTTAATTCATTTGGGTTGGATTATATTTAGTCCAATCAATTGAATGAGCAAGCCCAAGGGATTAGTTGGTTAAGCCCAATTCAAGGCCCAATGTTAGATTGGTTAAGCCCAATGCAAGAAAACTGAACCGTGGATCGAACCGGTGGGTCACCGAATGGGTAAAACCTATGGGGATGACCCATGGGCAAGGTGGGCCAGCCCTTGGTGTGCAGGGCAAGAATAATGCTTGGTCACCAAGTATTTTACTTGGTGATAAAGTGATGAATAGTAAGGAGGTGGGGTGTTTAGTCCATATTGCCCTCCATTTCATCTCCCTATAAATAGAAAGCAAGAGTTGGTCTTTTGTGAGTTTTTCAATTGCCAACCTAGATTATTGAGAGAGAAAGAGAGATAGACTCAAAAAAATCCTACACTTGGAAGCTTTGCCTTGTAGTTTTCCAAGAGTTTTTCTTAAGAGTTCTTAAGGTAATATTCCTTATTTCTCATTCCATCTCTTTTGATTTCCTTTTAGTATGGAGAATCACAAATCGGTGGTGTATGGCTTGTATAGTGGAATAAGAATGACTTATTAGAGATTCAATCTCTATAAGTCATGAAATCATAGAAATCATAAGGTTTGATATAGTTTAAATCATGAAAATATTGATTGTTGAGTTTGATTGTTGATAAACAATTGAACTCCATCAATACGTAAATATATGCATCTTGCTTGTTTAGGATGTAGATATGAAGTCCATGGAGTATTCCATGTGATTTGGCTTAGAGAACATTTGTAACGAAGTTATGACGAATTTCACGGAAATAGACGTTAAACGTCGAAAACGTTGAAATTCCGGATTGGTAGTTGAAAGTTGCCGTGAGACTTGAAAATGTTGTTTTTCAATGTCAACACGTGAGATAGGGTATTTAAGAGTTGTGGGTTCAAGAATCGTCGGATTCCGACTTAAAACGAAGAAAATGAGTATTGAACGCTCATTAACGTTTACGAACGTTTAGAAATTGAACTCAATAGTGAATTTTGAGTTAACGGATTTGAAAGTGTTGAATTCTTATATAAACGCATAGAGTATGTCATTTATGACGTGTAGGATTTTGAACGGACCAAATCGGACCTATAACGAAGAAGTTATGGCTCCGGGAATCTCACCAAAATTTTTATCTTTGAAAATTATCTGGTGTCTTTGAGGTTTCAGCCTGGCCGCTGATGTGAGTGTTAAATCTTGGCGCCTGTGCAAAGACCTGATGTAGTTAGCTCTCGCTAAATGGTGGCATGGCCGCCACCGATAGAGTAAAGTCTCTGTATGTACATGGCCAGAGACCAGGGACACAATTCTCTTTGAAGCTGAAATATGGCTGGTTGTTGAACTAATGGAGTCATGCATGGCGCGGATGCATGGTTTTGATAGATGACTTAGGTTTTGAACTTCAATTGTTCAGGGACCTATAGGAGTAATGTTTGTGCACTTCATAAGTGTATTAAAACTATTCCTATACTACCTATACTAAGGTATATGGTATTGAACTTAGGAATTGATTGCATGTTAGTATGTTATGAATGGTGAACAAGAAGTGTTATCGATGAACCCTAATCGATAAACAACGTTGGTATTTCACCAACAATGTTAGAGTCTGGTTAATAACATCAGTTGGTTAATAAGCCGGGACGAAGGGTAATAAGTCGAGTTGACTATATTATAGTTAATTAGTTAACAAAGACTTAGAAGAGAAAGAAGTTGGTAGGAACAATGTGAATAATTGTTTGATAGCTAATTACGATTGTCTTTATGTGAATATATCGTGTAGATTCTATAAAAGGCCGTGGTTAGTCGATTAAGTTATTTGAAATATTTGAAAGGCAAGTTTTTTAACGCTTGTCTAACTTTCAAGTTAGCCAAGTTTTATGTGATTCATTGAGCCGAATTGCATGGTGGTTTTAAAGAAAGGGTTGATGCGAATTAACTCGGCTAGACTACTCGTAGTATATAGATTGATTGATATTCATATCTTTCTATATAGAAATGTTAACGCTATCCTATGCCAAGTGATTGGTACAGATGTGAAGGTAAGGTTTGTTTATGAATAAACAAAAGTATTTTTCATCGATTATTCGATGGGCACGCGAGTTTGCCAAATGTTAAACGTAAATACGTTTAACGAATGAGTGTTGATCAACATAGAGTACTATAGGTTGATCACCTAGAAGTGCTCATAAGTAATGCGGATGTACAACCTTAGTGTTGTGATATCCTTTTCAAGTATGAAAACAGAAACTCTCTTTTCATGGTACATCGATTGGTTCGAGGAAATTCTAATCTACTCTATACCTTGGGAATTGATGTTATGAACCGTTAGAGTATTATTATTTGAGAATACCTCATAACTATTTGTTTAGTTATGTATGAATTGTTATATAATCCACGAATGTGGTATTACTGTTATCCTTTGTTAAAACTTGTTGAGCTGTTATGCTCACTTCTTGCGTGAATTATATAATTGCAGTTAAGGATGAAGTACTGAGAATGATAAGAGAGATAAGGGCAAAGCTAAGTTGGATGCTTAGCCATCATGTAATAGATTAGTATGTTTGTATGTATTATACAGTATGAACAACATACGATGTAATCTGTTTATTAACCTAGGAAGGATTATACTTTGATTGTAATAAGAAGATAGTAATTACATTCATTTTGTTGTATTTCAATGGAATGGTTGTATGGTTATGAGTACAGTGTAGCACCATATGTCGGGTTGAAAGATACCTGGATTTGGGGGCGTCAAAAATTGCGTGTTTTAAATTATTTTAGTATATTTTTATTGGTTTAGGTTGTATTTTGCAGGATTAGAGTAAAGCAGGGGTAAAACTGGACTTTTGACATCATTAATGGCATAATCGTAATTTCCAGCACATTACCAGCACCGGGGCGCTCTTAGCCAGTTCAAACCCAACACTAGGGCGTAGGGCAGCAATAGCTATTGGGTGGATTTTTGGAAATGAAGGAAAGAAAAGCAATTTTATACTTGGAATAAGATTTTTCTCAAGGAGATCTAGACACAATCAAAAGCTGCAAAACGAAAAGGGCTGACTTCTATTCAAAAGAAGATTGGAAAAAGAACTGACCTAAGGGAGACGTAAAGCTATAAATAGTAGAGGTGCACAAATGGCCTAGGGCCTGGGGCCTGGGGCCTGGGGCCTGGGGCCTGACCTTGGTTCGGCCTGAGCCCGGCCTAGTCAAAGCCTGACCTAGTCAAAGCCCGTATCGGTGCAGGCCGGCCTGTAAGGCCGCGTACAGACCATGATTAGTCGCCTCATATCCGGCCTGGCCTGGCCTCCTAAAAAGCCTGGCCTGGCCTGGCCTGCGGCCTAATCCAGCCTGCTGCTTCAGCCTTGCTAGTCATTTTATAAAAAAATCTTACTTAAACTTTTATCATGTAACCAATGTGGGACTTGGTTATTTTAAAAATAAAGATGGAACACAAATGGTGTGAGACCCCAGATTTTATCAATAAAGATTTAAATTTTGTTGAAATAATTTTTTAATATTATGGTGTGAATTTAAGATAATATTATAGTTGTGGGTAATATTTATAAATTTTGCAAAGTATGCAAGTGGTTATATTATATTCGATTGGTGGGGAATATTAGGTTTAGCGAGGGAATATTAAATACAACGGCTCAATCATTGGTGGACCCCATAATGTAATTATTGTCGGATTGAGAAAAGCGACAAAAATATTTTATTGAAATAACGGCGGAAGTTTTCTGGTTGATCATTGTTGAACTACTCGGTAGTAAAAGTACGAGAATCGTGTAGTTGCATAGTAGCATTACCAGTATTGATTATTGATGCTTATGTGAGAAGTCACTCGGTTTGATTCCATTATTATCGATTAATAATATGAATTATTATAGCGATAATGACGTTTTGTTTTATTCGTATTATTAACGTAATAAAAGCGAAATATCTTTTTATATAAAATAGAATACTTTATTAAAGTTATTCTATAAATAGAATATATTATATTTTATTATGCATAGTGTTGCATAGTGTTTTGCATAGTGTTTTGTTTTGCATAGTGTTTGCATAGTAAAATGTTTTTATATAAATAGAATATATTATATTTTATTTAAAAGATTTTTCTTTAAATATGGACCAATCAGATTAAAGTAAATCAATCGGACCGTTCATGGATTAATTCTTATGCATTCCATTTTCTATAAATAGAAGCTCATTCCTTCATTATTTTCTTACGAATTCATTGAAACTAGAGAGAGAAATTATAGAGAGAAGCTATAGAGAGAAAGTTATAGAAAGAAGAAGAGTATACTCGCTACTTCACTACTTCTATATTAGGTTCTTTTACGGTAGAGGGTGTTATTCTTTCTTCTTGAAGAGAACTTACATTATTCCATTCATTATTATTACATTGGAATAACTTTGTAAAAGTGGTATACCCTATACATAACTTTATATATGCGGATACCCTATACTTGGTGAAATCTTATGTTATTCCATTCATATTTATTACATTGGAATAACTTTGTATCATGATTTACCCTATACTTGGTGACATTCTTCTATTATTACATTGGAACATCACATGCGTGTGTTTTACACCGGACTGGTTAAAATCTTTATTATTCTGTTGGAACATCCACATGCTCGTGTGTTTTACACCGGACTGGTTAAAATCTTTATCATTCATTGGAATATCCTATCATGTGTTTTACACCGGATGCTGGTTCCATCTTTATTATTACATTGGAACATCCTCGTCGGTGTGAATTTCACGACTTCGATTCCGTTATTATTATTCTATTGGAATAACACATGCTCTATGCGGCACCGCATGCATGGTGATTTCTTTTGTTATTCCATTCTTTATTATACCCGGTTGGTTAAAACTTTGACTTCTATACTCCATGAAATTAGTAGAATATCCTTGATATTTGCGTTTCATCCGATATCTTTCACGGAAATATTCTTACGATCATTCTTGAATTTTACTCTGAAAGCAGTATTATGTTGACAATTTGGACGTTAATAATTCATGGATTAAATAATTCTTGAACTTGTTTTATTGAATTATTATGTCATTGTCATCATCCTCATGTTATATTATGTTATCTTTGGCTTACGTGCATAGATGAACTTAGTATGATTATGACCGAGGATCATTCGGTATAATCATGACTTGATATAAATGATGTGACAAAAGTCCTCATGGGCTGTAATGTAGTGATGGAAAGTTTTTGGTATGATTATGACCGTGGGTAATTCGTCTAATATAGTCATGACCATTGATAATTTGATGAAAATCCTTGGCCAAGTAGTATGCGAGATGATTAGATGTGGTGGTTTATTTATTGTTGAGTCTCGTGATGAAAAATTGATGAAAACCTTTTAAAACCTAAAAGATAGTAGACTTTATTCTCTCTTGACTCTTTTAATGGATTGCTTATTCCATGCTTGATTAAACCGGTTGTTTATTGTATTTTATCGGTTTAACAACTTTGTTGAAGGCTAATGATAATTTATTACGCATTATCTTAGTCATAATATTTCTTCTTGGGCTAGTTGAGCTCACCCTTTCTTTCTTTGTTCTCTTGTGAAATGAGAACATACATTTGAGACGAGTCGGGGAACGAAGTAATGGTCGGAGAGGATAGCATTAGTAGTCCTCACTATTCTGTGAAATAGTGTGATAATAGTTGTAATGAGGACTCCTTTTGAGTTTGTATAATATCTAGTAGACAATATTTGTATTCAAACTCACAGTTTATGTCGTATTGTACACGACAGTTATATTAGTAAGTTGTATTTGAATTTATGTACCATGTAAGTGGCGACCCAAGATGGGTGACGTATACCTAATTTTGGGGGCGTCACAAATGGGTTTATTCCAAGTTTGTGTACAAGAGAGTGTATGCATGTGCAAGAAGGCCAGCTTGCAGCTTCAGCTTCAGCCTTGCTAGTCATTTTATAAAAAAATCTTACTTAAACTTTTATCATGTAACCAATGTGGGACTTGATAATTTTAAAAATAAAGATGGAACAGAAATGGGTGTATTCCAAGTTAGTGTGCAAGAGAGTGTATGCATGTGCAGGAGAAATCTTGGTGGGGGACACAAATGTATATGCATGTGGCCATGTGCGGGAGAGAGAACACATGTGCAGGAGAGAAGAAAAGGCAAATATATATGCATAATTTTATCCGCTGCCCGCTGCCCACTATTGCAAGTTGATAAAAGCAGAGTTCCACATCATCCAAATATACTTCTCTTCTCCTATTTTTGTTTTATAAATAGAGGAGAGTTCAAGGTTAATTTTTTTGAAGTAAAACATGGAAGTCCAAAGCGGAAGTCCGATATTGTTATTTTTTTCCCGAGTAAAGCATGAACTTCTTATGTGGAAGTTCAAAGCCTGGCCCGGCCTGGTCTGCAGGCCTTAACAGGCTGCATATTATTGTGTCAAGTCTGACCTAGCCTGGCTTGTAGACTAAAAGTCAAAGGCCTGGCCTGGCCTAGTCAATGACAAAAGCCTGACAGGCTCAGGCCGGATCAGGCCAGGCTGGCCTGTTGTGCACCCCTAATAAATAATGAGGAAACTTTTGATGAAAAGGAGATACACAACACACAGAGACTTGGAGACTGAACTGGAGCTTAGGATTGGAGATTGCAGGGAAAGCATCATAAGGAATTCAGATTGGAGATTGAGGATTGAAGACACTTATTGAGTTTTTTCTTTCCTTCTATTTTCAATTTATAATTTAATTGTGATGACTTATTTGGGATTATCCTTATTTGGGATTATCCTTATTAGTCCAATCTATCATATTTTGTGCTTATTGATTAATTGTTTGATCAACAATTACCATGTTAAACTAGATGAATTTGGGAGATGAAATCTAGGGTTAGAACTGAATGTGATAACATGTATTCTTAGTTAGTTGTATGAGATAAATAATTAGGGTTGTGAATTGAATAGGGATATCGCTTTTCACTGCATGTAACAATTGGGAATTGATGCTTAATGAATTTAATTATTTCATTTTGGATAGGAATATAGCATAATTAATTGAATTGAATTGAATATTTTTATTTGATCACGTGGAAAAGGGCTTATAAATACCGTGAATTCTTATTAACAACTCATGTGGATTTAATAATTGGATAAAATGGATAATTGATTTACATTGCATAATTGGGGATATTATAGTCTTAAACCTTTATTATCTGAATCAAATCTATGTATTAAAATTAGTTTTAGTTAATTTAATTTAGTTTTAATTGAAAAATCATGAAATTCGGTTGTTTAAATAAATTTGGATTGATATAAAATTAGTAGTTAGGATTTATTAAATAAGATTTCTCGTGGGAACGATATTTTTCTTATCACTTCATTACTTTTTGATCGTGTATACTTGCACGCAATTGTTGATATAAGGTTTGTATATAACGCGATAATGCAATCAAATTACATAAAAGGTGCGAAAGGGTGATAAAACAGATTTTAAAATTTTTGATACAAACCATCACCATGGTCATACTTTGTGTATAATTATCAATCAATAGAAAGGAGAAGGAGATCAGATTCATACCCTTGTAGAAACTAGCTTTCTCAGGTACGAGTTCATGTGACAACCCGATATTTTCTATATAAATAAATCATAAATTTTGCGTATAATTTTATATTTATTTATTTATTAAAATAAATATGGGTGATATGTGCAAGATAATATGTATATATTTATGGGTGTGATAAATAAAATTTATTTATTACATTAATTATTACAGATAATTTTATTGTAGAATTATTGATTATTATCAATTATATGCTTATAATAATTAATTCCATATTGGAAATGTTTTTATCAATTCTTTTTTGTGAAAATATAAACTTATATTATTTAAAAATATATGATATGATTTTTAGAATAATTATAATAATTATTTTATTAAATAAATTTTGTTCAAAGTTATTAAGCTAATTATTTTAACTTAATTAATAAGGTTAATTACGACGGATAAATCGAGATATGGAATCCAAACCCTAATTACAGGTTTTGATCAATGAATGAGAATAATATTATAATATTACATATATTTTGATTTTTCAGTGCTATAAATATGTACTGTATGTACGTATTGTTGATGGTTGGTCAATTATGGTGTATATTGACCAAACCCTAGCATTAATCTGTTTAACCCTATTTTTCAATTTAAATGGGAAATTTAAGACTGTTATATAACTGTGTTATATGATTTATGTTATGTGTTACTTAATGATATGCTAATTAGGAAACCCTAATTGTAAATTTAAAACCCTAGTTTATATTTGAATTTCTAATAATTAGAAACCCTAATTTGAAACCTAAACTAGAATTTGTGATCAGTCAAAAATTGTGTTACTGTGATTAATAACATGTATGATAGATTTTAATTGCTAATTAAGGTAAATCTAATTAGTAATTTAAAACCTTAATACCAAGAACCCTAATTTAATTATTAGAAACCCTAATTGCGTATTAGTAACCCTAATTATCAGAATCCTAAATCCTAATTGCTATATTAGCAAAGTTAATTATGATTAGTGGTACTAAACCCTAATATTCCTATATAATATAATTATTAACCTAATCTAATTAACAAACCTTAATTTTTAAATTTTAGAAACTAAAATTATCTTAGTTTTTGTACAAACCCTAGTTGCTATTTTCTACAAATGCTACATGCTAAACCTTAGGGTTAAACCCTAAGGGTTTGACAAGTTACAATAATGCCATTAAAATGATTTGCCAAAAGACCATTTTGCCCCTAGTTGCATTATTTTGGCTAACTAATAGGTTTTGACATTTAGGTGAGTTGGTGACTAACTCATACCAACTCCACATGCTCATAATTGACAGCAACAAGCCTCATTTATCAGCCATTCATGCATTATGTACTTCTATTTAAAGATTGAAAGAGAGAGAAAATCATTTGCTAGCTTATTTTGCTCAAACACCCAATCAAGACTTTCTCTCACTAAAACCTACGAATTTCCCTTCATTTATCAGTCATAAAACCAGCCCCACGAAATCCATTAACCAATCAGCAACTCAGAATCAAATTTTTTCAAAGAAAGGTATAAAACCCTATTCAAGAATCTGTCCAATAATCTGTTGTTAGATGTTAGATTTAGGTGTTAAAATATGTTGTTTATAGTTTATTATGATGATCTGGTTTGGTATTATATAGATCCATATCATCTAAGTCTTCAAATTTGAGTTATACTACATTTTAATTCTCTTAGATCTCTTATATCACGAACATGCTTGATTTGGGACACGGTCAAACCAAACAGGAAGACCACAGATGAGCTTTCTGGGTAAACCCAGAAAGTTCATGGGCGTGGTTTCTGACAAGGTTTGACCGGTCTATATCTCATTATTTTGTTGTAGTTTTGTTGATGTTAAGTATTAGATATGTAGTATTACATGTTGGTTATACATTGAAGGTTTTATATCACAACAACATCAAGAGGATTTCTTGTAGTGGAAGCCCAAAGAAAGTAGTAAACAGATTGTTCTTCATTTCTGGGCAAACCCAGAAATGAAGAACATCTCTGACAGCTACTTTAGGCCCTTAAATCTTTCAATTGGTGTATGTTTTGATCATGGTTGTTGTTGGGTCTTGTAGTGGTGCATTTGTACTATATGATCGGATCAACAACAAGTACAGAAACACTTTGTGTGAGGTATGATTTGTGGTCAAACATACCAACTCGGGTTCTGACATTGATTTTCTGGGTTCGCTTAAGAACGCGAAGAACACCTATAGCGACAGAACCATAGGTGGTCTTTAGCGACAGTTTTTATTTAAAAATTAGATTTTTATTAAATAATTAAAGAAAATTAGTTTTAAATTATTAAAAATACAAAATAAATTATTAAAAATTATTTTAAAGTTTGAAAATTAGTATTTAATTATTTTGAATATATTTCATAAATATTTAATATTTTTGGGATAGTAAAAGCATTTAATTTATTTAATTATAATATTAAATAAATTATTTAAAAATGATTTAAATACATGAAAATCATTTAAAATTATATTATGATATAAGAAAATATTTGAAGTTATTTTTAATGACTTTTAATATTTTGTTATAAATTTCATTATTAAATTAACATTAATGATAATTAAGTTATTTAAGAAATGAATTAAATAAATAAATTAATAATGATTTTATTATATTTAAAATCATTTTAAATAATAATAAGGTATTTAAAAAATTTTAAGTTATAAAATTTAAATTTCAATATTTAAAGGTAAAATTCATTAATTAATTATTATTAATGATATTAAAGTTATTTAATAATTATATTAAATAAATTAGTTTAAAAATGATTTTAATATTATAAAAATTATTTTAAATGAAAATAAAGTGTTTAAAGATATTTTAAGTTATAAAATATTACTTTTAATATTTAAAGGATAATTTCATTAATAATTTAATATTAATGATATTAATTTAACACTAATGATATTAAATTTATTTTGATAATTATATTAAATAAATAGTTGAAAAATAGTTTTATTAATTTAAAATCATTTAAAAGGGATATAAATGAATTAAAATATTTTAAGTTATACTTAATGACTTTTAATATTTAGATAACTAGTACATTAATATTTAAATATTAATGGTAATTATTCAAAAATAATTTTAAATGTTTTAAAAATCATTTAAGGGTAATATAAATGTTTTAAAAATATTTTGAGTTATTATAAATAACTTTAATATTTTGGCAATGGTTTCATTAATAGTTTAATATTAATTAAATATTAATGATTATAGAATTGTTTAATATTTAAATCATCTAATAATGATTCCTATTATTTCAAAAATTATGATAAATGGTAATAATTATTTTAAAATTATTATAAGGCCATGAAAAAATAGTGATTTGGTGTTTAAGTTATCTAAATGGATATTGAACTCATCGTATAGAGTCTTAGACTCGATAAATACCCGATAAAGTTGTCAAATAACAAGCATATTTTAGAAATTGATCCTGGACTTAGATAGATTAATTTGATAAATGTTTATTTGTTATTGATGGTTGTTAAACTTATATGACAATATGTTTAGGTTATGTCTTTAACGCAAATAGCGAAGACAATATGATACGATATGTTATTCTAATCAAGCGAATGATCTATTAATGATAAGACTTGATATAAAAGATAAATCTAAGTTGTGTAAGCGTGAAGAGATGATGATATCTAACCCTTTGCATTTACTTTATGCTATGGACATGCGTAAGATAATATCTGAACTATTCTTTTCAATTGTTCAAATATTTCAACCTTTGTATATATTTATGCAATGATTACGTATAAGTAAGTTATTAAATTATAATTGTTGTACAAGTTCCTTTATTCTGTTATTATTGATCAAGATATATATTCTGTTCGTTAATTTCTAAAACATGGTTATACAAGTGTCCTAACTTGGATAATCATTATATTTTATCACATGTTGATACATACTTATCGATTGTCTAGTATGTATATGTTGAATTAAAAAGTCGCCTAAGCTATTTGATCGGCTGAACACAAATTTAAAATTGTTGTTGAACAAGATAAAACTTTCTTATTATCCAATTGGATTGTTTTGGTTTGGATTCTGGATATTATGAACATCCCAAATATGGGAAATTTTTTATATCTTAAAAAGCGGATAAAGGATGAACGATAATATCGTTTCTAGCAATATAGTATTGATCAATACAGGCATAATAAATTTGATCACCCCGTCCCATAAGTTATGACATTTTTCTGAGATGAAGTTCATTTAACCTTTTCAAAAATAGAAAACAATGTTCATAGTTTGTCAATTGATCCTCATTTATAGTCAGTACGTAGTTTTAAAAATTTGAAATCGAAATGCCATATTGTTTATTAATGGTTCAGCTTACTTCACAACTGTTAATTCGTTGTAGAAGTATCGTTTAAAGAAAATATTTAATCCTTTCAGCTAATTGTTATTATTTGCTATTACTTGTTGGGCACTCAAATGCTCATCCTTGCTCAATTTAAATATTTTCAGCTAAGTGTGATCAACCTGAAGGCTCTGCCAAGAACAAGGGAAAAGGGAAAGTCGCTGAATGAATGTTTAAGCTATCCTATGTAATAGTTTAACTTTATGATAAGGATGATAAATATTATTATTATCATGTAACGAATGTTTAAAGGTTTCGTACTTGGGAACTAAACTCGATAATATGTAAATTAAATTTGATAATCTATATTATTATTATTATTATTAGTATTATTCATTCATAGAAATGGTATCGTGAAAAATTTGAGTTAGGGTTTCAAGTACACGAATTTGGGGCGCCACATCATGGTATCGAGCTATAGGGTTAGAAACCTTAGGTGGGATAGACCTTAAGCTATAACCTTAGGGATGAGGGGAAGCGTTAAAAATATAAATAACTCATATAGAGTTTAAAAAGAGATGAATCGGATAAATTCATCGTCAAATAAAATAAAAGATAACCTATAAAAAAATTATTATTTGTTATGTGTATATATTATATGCTAATCAGGATAATTTATGTGTGTAGATGTCAGGTGAAAAAGGATTAGGATACCCTCGGATCGTAAAGAAGGAGCAGATATCAAAGCCAATAGCTGTAGTAGAGGCTCAAAGTGAAAGCAACCTCGATGAGGTGGTTATGGTGGAAAATGTCGTACCAGATCCGGAAATGGTGGAACTAACCTATAGTGATTCAGACACTGAAGTTGGAGCTGATCAAGCATCAACTAAAGTGCAGAATCTGCGGGATCAGGTTTCCTCTTTGGAACAGTTGTGGGAAATAGAAAAACTATTAAATAGTCAATTGCGGAAAACATTAATTGAAACAATGGAAGAACAAGATAAGCTTAAATCCAAATTGACTAGATGGGAGCTGAAAGCAACAAGTCGGGTGCAGCTCCGAACAAGAAGGGAAAAAGAAAAATGAAAGATCGTGATCCTGATAACAACCAAGGGAACTTTAACCGAATAGAAAGGTGTGCAAATTGTGACAAGAAGCATGAAGGCGTATGTATAAAAGGGGAAAATGTTTGCTACAATTGCGGACGTGAGGGACATTTCTCTCCTTAGTGTCCCAATCCAAAGCAATGTGTCTATTTTATTTGTGGGATAGAAGGTCATCAGGCGAAGGGTTGTCCAAGATCAAGAAAAAGGCGTAGTGAATATGTAGTATAGGTTCTGTGGTGTAGTTCTGTTTAATATAATATGTGTGAAAAGTATGACTGTGCAATGTAATATTCTCAACTTTTGTATGGGTCAAGGCTGTAAATCCCAACTTTTGTGGTCACAAAGGGATATCAGTATGGGCTATGTTATGTAAATTACTTTGAATTAATGAAAACGAATATATGTTTGAGTAATGAAACAAGTTTAATATATTAAACTTATGTGATAAGGCTTAGAATGTAAGTTAAATTATGTTTTATTTAATCAGATAATGCCGCCGAGACGACAAACTCGAAATTAAAGGGCAGAAGAATCTGTCAACAACGCTGGGGGACAACAACCAAATCCAATGTAACAATTTGCAAACATGGTAGCTCAGGCAATGCAACAAGGAATGCCAGCCGCAGGGAACCAGCAGGACAACCGCTTGGTGAACTTTAAGGACTTCAAGGCTATAGGACCGCTCAAATTCAAAGGGACAACTGACCTTGTAGAAGCACAAACTTGGGTTAAGGAAATTGAAAAGGAGTTTGTAATAGCTAGGGTAGCTGAGGGGCAAAAGACCGCTTTTGCCACCTACATGATGAAGTGTGAGGCAAATTTTTGGTGGGAAGCGAATCAGGCGAGGGTAGGAGTAGGTGTAGTTACATGGGATAGGTTTAAAACTCTGTTTTTTGAAAACTATTTTTCATCTAGTATGCAGGCTAGGATGGAGGTAAAATTTCTGGAGTTAAAGCAGGAAAATATGACTGTTGCGGAGTATGTCGCAAAATTTAATGAGTTGGCTAGGTTCGCCCCGTATCAAGTTGATACGGAGGCTAGAAAAGCAAGAAGGTTTGAGCTGGGATTAAAACCCTGACTCTACAACAAGGTGGCAATGTTGCAGATCCCTACATTTGCAGCACTCATGGAGAAAGAGATTATTGCTGAGGAGGGGAGTGAGGCCATGAGCCTCTAAAACAAGGAAAGAAGGAACAAGGGTAAAGTTGAGGGAGCTGGGAAGGTGGAAACCAACAGGGGGAATAGGAGTGAAAAGAGGAAGGGGAACAACTTTGGGGGTGTGCAGGTGAAGCAAGAAGGTGTAAAGAAGAAGCCGGTGGTGCAATGTGGGAATTATGGGAAGAACCATTTAGGGGAATGTCTGAAAGGTAAATTTGCATGTTTCAAGTGCGGGTAGGAGGGCCATATCTCTCCCAACTGCCCAAATCCTAGAACGATTAGTGGGTGTTTTCTGTGCGGATCGAAGGAGCATAAGGTGAAAAGATGTCAATAGAAAAAGGAGAAGCGGAGGCGTAAAAGCGTGAACATGGGAAAAAGCAACGGAACTTTGGCAATCACAGGATTAACTTCATCCAAAGAAGTTTGACAAAATCTCATCGCACGGGTCTTCAACATGACGATCCGAGATTTGATGATGAATGGCAATGGAACTCAAGTACTTTTCAGTATAACTTTTATTTTTTTATATATGATTTTCCTATAAATAATAAATTATTTTATAAAGAAATTTTAAAGGAGGAATTTGAGTTCTTCTAGAAATCAAATTTCCGATTTAATCAGAAAGACAAGCTTTATGTGAATAGTTAAAGATCGGTCGATCAAAGTGATCGAGATCTACCGCAATGTTTGTGTATGTATGTTATGTACACTGGTATGTATATAGGTTTTAAAAGCGGTGATTAGGGGACGAGAATCTTTATAAGGGAGAGGTGAATGTGACAACTCGATATTTTCTATATAAATAAATCATAAATTTTGCATGTATAATTTTTTTTTTTTTATTTATTAAAATAAATATGGGTGATATGTGCCAAGATAATATGTATATATTTATGGGTGTGATAAATAAAATTTATTTATTATATTAATTATTAGAGATAATTTTATTTTAGAATTATTGGTTATTATCAATTATATGCTTATAATAATTAATTCCATATTGGAAATGTTTTTTCAATTCTTTTTTCGTGAAAATATAATCTTATATTATTTAAATAATATATGATATGATTTTTAGAATAATTATAATAATTATTTTATTATATAAATTTTATTAAAGTTATTAAGCTAATTATTTTAAATTAATTAATAAGGTTAATTACGACGAGATAAATTAGATATGGAATCAAACCCTAATTACAGGTTTTGATCGATGAATGAGAATAATATTATAATATTAAATATATTTTGATTTTTCAATGCTATAAATATGTCTTTGTATATATACGTATTGTTGATGGTTAGTCAATTATGGTGTATATTGACCAAACCCTAGCATTAATTTGTTTAACCCTATTTTTCAATTTAAATGGAAAATTTAAGACTGTTATATAACTGTGTTATATGATTTATGTTATGTGTTACTTAATGATATGCTAATTAGGAAACCCTAATTATAAATTTAAAACCCTAGTTTATATTTGAATTTCTAATAATTAGAAACCCTAATTTGAAACCTAAACTAGAATTTGTGATCAGTCAAAAATTGTGTTACTGTGATTAATAACATGTATGATAGATTTTAATTGCTAATTAAGGTAAATCTAATTAGTAATTTAAAACCCTAATACCAAGAACCCTAATTTAATTATTAGAAACCCTAATTGCATATTAATAACCCTAATTATCATAATCCTAAATCCTAATTGCTATATTAGCAAAGTTAATTATGATTAGTGGTACTAAACCCTAATGTTCCTGTATAATATAATTATTAACCTAATCTAATTAACAAACCTTAATTTTTAAATTTTAGAAACTAAAATTATTTTAGTTTTTGTACAAACCCTAGTTGCTATTTTCTATAAATGCTACATGCTAAGCCTTAGGGTTAAACCCTAAGGGTCAAATCCTAAGGGTTTGACAAGTTACAATAATGCCATTAAAATGATTTGCCAAAAGACCATTTTGCCCCTAGTTGCATTATTTTGGCTAACTAATAGGTTTTGACATTTAGGTGAGTTGGTGACTAACTCATACCAACTCTATATGCTCATAATTGACAGCAACAAGCCTCATTTATCAGCCATTCATGCATCATGTGCTTCTATTTATAGATTGAAAGAGAGAGAAAATTATTTGCTAGCTTATTTTGCTCAAACACCCAACCAAGACTTTCTGTAATGACCCCAAAATAGGTCCATTCCATCCAACCCATTCTGAGTCGTCAAATATATGGTACGAAAAACAACTACAACTTTATTACAACAATTGTCGTGCAAAATACAACAATACATATGCTGTGAGTTTGGATACAAATATATACCAATCAGTAGACGTCACAATGACACCTTACATAAAGGTATAGTCAAAAGCTGCATTTTAGAAATTAGAATCTTTGGGAAGTGCTCAAGGAAACCTTCGTATACATGGGAGGCCATGCTTTTAGGTTATGGTAGATATCATATGGCCACGTAATTATCCTTGGTTGACCTAATAGACCCTAAAGAAAAAACGAGAAGATTACTATCATATTCTTCCCAATGGTGAGTCTTCTCTTGATATATCATTATCTCCATTGTCTCTAATTGGGTATTATACTCCAAACAAACACCAAGATTATATAGGTAGTGCTTGTAAATATACTCGCAAAGTGGATGAGCACAACCATGTCTTATGATAACACGAGTTTGTATGTCATTAGACATCTTGTATGATAGTGACAAAACACCCTTCCAAAGTTGGGTTCGCCTCACCCTATTTAATTCACCAAAATAACTATTAAATGATGTATAAAATACAACACACTAAAGTCCTAAATAAAATTATTTCCATACTCTTTAGGAGAACCTCAACAACTATAGACCACCGTTCTATTCCCTTGTTATCCCCGGCCAACCCAAATGCACTACACTTTTATTACGAAAGGAATTGTGAAACAAAAGGGTGAGCACAACTAGCTCAAGAAAGAATATTATAACTAAAGATACATAAATTATCAATAGTCTTCATCAATAATAAATCGAAATTTAGAACATATGGTAGATGATAAAACTTTTCAACCATAGTTGCGGTGAACGAAGCAATCCATTAAAAGAGTCAAATAGACCATAAAATCTATTATCTTCTCCATGTTAAAAGTCCACCAACAATGTTTTATCCTGTAACATCAATCAACAATTCTCATCCACAATCACACATGTATAACTCATAATCATAATTGTAGTTCTAAATCCCTCTTCTTATCCAGGACGAAGATAATTTCATCACCTGTCTTTACCTGAAACATCAAAGATCATGGTTATACCAAATCACAGTTCTGTTCATAATCATACTAATAAATTCATCTTTGCACCACGGCCAAAGATATTCATCAACAGGTTCATCTTTACACTACAGGCTAAAGATATTCAACAACAGGTCATCTTTGCATTACGAGCCAAAGATATTCATCAACAGTTCATCTTTACACTACTACAAAGCTAAAGATATTCAATAACATGGTCATCTTTGCATTCACGAGCCAAAGATATTCATCAATAATTCATCTCTTGCACTACAAAGCAAAGATATTCAACAACAGTCATCTTTGCATTACGAGCAAAAGATATTCATCAATAATTCATCTTTGCACTATGTGCTAAGATATTCATCAACAAGTCATCTTTGCACAATGAGCAAAAAGATATTCATATATCAAAGAAATACATAATCATTTCAGAAGTTATATAACAATAATTATAACCATGTTGATCAATTCACCTTTGCACTTAAGCTAAAAATATTCAATTGTAAATTCAATGGTCATGATCATACCAGTCAACAATTCAACTTTTGCACTCTTCGCCAAAGAGAACCTATAGTCACGATCATACCAATAATCTACCCATCTTTACACTCAAGTCAAAGAGAAATATTATCATTAGGGTTATAAGAATGTTATATAAAAATAATATAATCAAAATATGGTTTTAATTTCAAGAGTAAGATTCATAAATCAACGATAATTTGGTCAAAGAAGAAACCAATTTGTCGTGAATAGTACTCAGATTTTACATATAATCGTAGTACGTACATAGTAACCTCGACACGAAAAGATAAAGTTTCATAATAAAATTCATATCCATATTTATAACACCTTAATCCAAATGTTATAAATCACTTAGAAATCTCATAATCTAATATTATTAATATTACAATAATATTTTAATCATTTCTAAAACTTATAAACAATTTAATTAAATTGTTTACACATTACTAATTAATGCATTTAATCATCATAAAATGCCAAACTCATAAGATTTCATCACCAATAACCAAAACCCTCATAAAAAATCAGCATATACCTATATATGATTCTCAAGCCATAAAATCATATTTTCCAATTTTCTTAGTTCACATAACATATTTAATTCATTTACTCATAACTAGAACATTTTCATGAAAAATACCAAATCAGTTCCAAAAATATTTATTTTCTTTGATTTAGAAGAATATAGTCCCATATTGAATATATATTTTCTCAAAATTTTTAAAACTCATTTACTATTTTTCATATGGCCAAAACCACCGAATATTTAAACATTTATCATAAATTATACTTTTATCCAAAAATTTGAAATTTACACGGTATACTGATATTATATAGATGTACTCCCAATAAAAATTTCATCAATTTTGGAGTTAATCACAAGGAGTTATAAATAGTTAGTTTTAAAATAGTCTTTTCTCATAAAATCCATAACTCCTAATCTATACATCCAAAAATCGCCATTTTTGGACACACTCTACAAAACTCATCAAAATATCATTTTAAATTTTTCCAGAATTTTTGAAGGTCCAGAAAAATACAAAACTGAAAAACATAATCACCCTTAAAAATCCCTTACGATCCCTTACCTCAAAAGAGCAGTACTTCTAATTAGAATAACCCTGAACGAACTTGCACCGTATAGCAACACTCAAAGTATACTCAAAATATTCATAAGAATACGCTCGATAATATAGAGAGAGAAAACTTCAGTTTCTGGTGTGATTTTCAATTCTAACCTAAGCACCCTATTTATAGGAAAATACTTAGAACACCAAAGCAGAAAATTTAATAAAATATTAATATATATTATTTTTATTCCAAAGCACACTTATTTTGCTTCAAAACCTCAGCCACCAAACAGCCCACCTCACAAGACTTGCACAAAAAACGTTTTTGTTATTTAAATTATTTTAAACTTCCAAAAATCAATTATTTTTGAGCTCGTAACTTCAATAATTCATAATAAATAGCCCTTTTATCAAAAAATCGAATCTCGCGAGTTTTTATAGGAAATTCAATTCTCTACAACTTTGCAGAAGAAAGTTTTTCCAAATTCCAAACAAAAATTGACCGAAATCCATAAACGGACGATTTTACAGTCTATAATCAAATTTCAGTCAAGAAATGGGGTCCACCGACATGTTTAACATGTTTTAAACATTTATTGTAACAAAAATATTCTTCCTCCTCATATACTCATATATTCCTCATTCACTGTAAAAATATCACCATTATTATATTATTAAAATAATATATTTAAATGAATTATTTTATCAGAAAAAGATAAAATATTAATTTTCAACAATTGTCACTTTAAAAATTTTCTCCATCTATATCCACATAAAATAAATATTTTTCTCATCATAAAAATCAATAATTAATTATTCACAAATAATATTACATAATCACAATATTAACAACCAGGCAGTTCTCAGAAAGAGGGGCTTTCCAATAAGAATTTCTCCTTATTGGCGCGCAATTAGGTGACCAAACCTCTCCTTAGACAGAACTTTTTAGGCATTGCCAATAATGTTATCCAATAATATTATTCAGATAATATGAATTATTGTAGATAATGGAAAATCTTTGTACGTGACAATTATTGAAACAACAATAATATAAAATATCAACGTAGCAATTATTGAATCAATAAAATAAAATATTGAGCAAAGAATTATTGTAACAATTATTGAGTAATGCCTTCTTACGAATTTTTTTTTTATCATGCTCCATGAATAGTACTCGTGAATAGTAACTCGTGAATAGTAACTCATGAATAGTAACTCGTGAATAGTAACTCATAAATAGTAACTCGTGAATAGTAACTCGTGAATAGTAACTCATGAAAAGTAATTAAAAAAAAAATTGAATACTTTTATTTCATAAAATTCGGGGTCTTACACTTTCTCTCACTAAAACCCATGAATTTCCCTTCATTATCAGTCATAAAACCAGCCCCATGAAATCCATTAACCAATCAGCAACTCAGAATCAAAATTTTTCAAAGAAAGGTATAAAACCCTATTCAAGAATCTGTCCAAAAATCCGTTGTTAGATGTTAGATTTAGGTGTTAAAATATGTTGTTTATAGTTTATTATGATGATCTGGTTTGGTATTATATAGATCCATATCATCTAAGTCTTCAAATTTGAGTTTTTGAAAAATCTGGAAATTTTTTATTGTTGTCTGACAAGCAAATGTCAGGCCTCTTTAATCTTTCTCTGTTATGTGTTTTAGTTGTTTAAAGCTTTGATCTTGTAGCCTGTTATGTGCTATGTGATCTGGAACTTTTAGCTAGCTCAGATCGTGCTCAGAATGAAAGTTATGGACGGTCAAACCTCATTGACCGACCATGACTTACAATTTCTGGAAAAACCCAGATCGAGCCCAGAAGGCTCTGACAAGTTTTTCACGGGCTCAGATCTGACTGTTTTATGATGTTATGTAATAATCGTTGCATCTAAGTTATAGTATGGTAGTTATACTACATTTTAATTCTCTTAGATCTCTTATATTATGAACATGCTGGACTTGGGACACGATCAAACCAAGCAGGAAGACCACGGATGAGCTTTCTGGGTAAACCCAAAAAGTTCATGGGCGTGGTTTCTGACAAGGTTTGACCGGTCTATATCTCATTATTTTGTTGTGGTTTTGTTGATGTTAAGTATTAGATATGTAGTATTACATGTTGGTTATACATTGAAGGTTTTATATCACAACAACATCAAGAGGATTTTTTGTAGTGGAAGCCCAAAGTAGGCAGGTCGTACTGTTCTTCATTTCTGGGCAAACCCAGAAATGAAGAATATCTCTGACAGCTACTTTAGGCCCTTAAATCTTTCAATTGGTGTATGTTTTGATCATGGTTGTTGTTGGGTCTTGTAGTGGTGCATTTGTACTACATGATCGGATCAATAACAAGTACAGAAACACTTTGTGTGGGGTATGATTTGTGGTCAAACATACCAACTCGGGTTATGACATTGATTTTCTAGGTTCGCTCAAGAACGCGAAGAACACCTATAGCGACGGTTCTGTCGTTATAGGTGGTCTTTAGCGACAGTTTTTATTTAAAAATTAGATTTTTATTAAATAATTAAAGAAAATTAGTTTTAAATTATTAAAAATACAAAATAAATTATTAAAAATTATTTTAAAGTCTGAAAATTAGTATTTAATTATTTTGAATATATTTCATAAATATTTAATATTTTTGGGAAATTAAAAGTATTTAATTTATTTAATTATGATATTAAATAAATTATTTAAAATGATTTAAATACATGAAACATCATTTAAAATTATATTATGATATAAGAAAATATTTGAAGTTATTTTAATGACTTTTAATATTTTGTGATAAATTTCATTATTAAATTAACATTAATGATAACTAAGTTATTTAATAAATGAATTAAATAAATAAATTAAAATGATTTTATTATTTTAAAAATTATTTTAAATAATAATAAGGTATTTAAAAATATTTTAAGTTATAAAATATAACTTTCAATATTTAAATGTAAAATTCATTAATTAATTATTATTAATGATATTAAAGTTATTTAATAATTATATTAAATAAATTAGTTTAAAAATGATTTTAATGTTATAAAAATCATTTTAAATGAAAATAAAGTGTTTAAAGATATTTTAAGTTATAAAATATAAATTTTAATATTTAAAGGATAATTTCATTAATAATTTAATATTAATGATATTAATTTAACACTAATGATATTAAATTTATTTAATAATTATATTAAATAAATAGTTGAAAAATTATTTTATTAATTTAAAAATCATTTAAAAAGGGATATAAATGAATTAAAATATTTTAATTTATACTTAATGACTTTTAATATTTAGATAATTAGTACATTAATATTTAAATATTAATGGTAATTATTTCAAAATGATTTTAAATATTTTAAAAATCATTTAAGGGTAATATAAATGTTTTAAAAATATTTTGAGTTATTATAAATAACTTTAATATTTTGGCTATGGTTTCATTAATAGTTTAATATTAATTAAATATTAATGATAATAGAATTGTTTAATATTTAAATCATTTAATAATGATTCCGGTATTTCAAAAATTATGATAAATGGTAATAATTATTTTAAAATTATTATAAGGCCATGAAAAATAGTGTGACTGGTGTTTAAGTTATCTAAATGGATATTGAACTACTGTATAGAGTCTTAGACTCGATAAATACCCGATAAAGTTGTCAATACATCGACATATTTCAAAAATTGATCTGGACTTAGATATATTAATTTGATAAATGTTTATTTGTGATTCAATGGTTGTTAAACTTACATGACAATATGTTTAGGTTATGTGCTGACTGCAAATAGCAGTACAATATGATATGATATGATATGTTATTCTAATCAAACGAATGATCTATTAATGATAGGGCTTGATATAAAAGATAAATCTAAGTTGTGTAAGCAGCAGACAAGGCAAGTATCTAACCCTTTGCATTTACTTTATGCTATGGACATGCGTAAGATAATATCTGAACTATTCTTTTCAATTGTTCAAATATTTCAACCTTTGTATATATTTATGCAATGATTCTGTATAAGTATGTTATTAAATTATAATTGTTGTACAAGTTCATTTATTCTGTTATTATTGATCAAGATATATATTCTGTTCATTAATTTCTAAAACATGGTTATACAAGTGTCCTAACTTGGATAATCATTATATTTTATCACATGTTGATACATACTTATCGGTGTCCAGTATGTATATGTTGAATTAAAAGCCGTCTAAGCTATTTGATCCGGCTAGACACAAATTTAAAATTGTTGTTGAACAAGATAAAACTTTACTATTATCCAACTGGATTGTTTTGGTTTGGATTCTAGACTGTTATGAACATCCCAAATATGGGAAATTTTTATGTGCTAAGGCGGACAAAGGATGAACGATAATATCGTTCTAGCAATATAGTATTGATCAATACAGGGCATAACGGGCTGATCACCCCCGTCCCCATAAGTTATGACGGTTTACAGATGAAGTTCTGTTTAACCTTTTCAAAAATAGAAAACAATGTTCATAGTCTGTCAATTGATCCTCATTTATAGTCAGTACGTAGTTTCAAAAATTTGAAATCGAAATGACATATTGTTTATTAATGGTTCAGCTTACTTCACAACTGTTGATTCGTTGTAGAAGTATCGTTTAAAGAAAACATTTAATCCTTTTAGCTAATTATTATTATTTGCTATTACTTGTTGGGCACTCAAATGCTCATCCTTTCTAAATTTAAATGTTTCAGCTAAGTGTGATCAACTTGAAGGCTCTGCCAAGAACAAGGGAAAAGGGAAAGTCGATGAATGAATGTTTAAGCTATCCTATGTAATAGTTTAACTTTATGATAAGGATGATAAATATTATTATTATCATATAACGAATGTTTAAAGGTTTCGTACTTGGGAACTAAACTCTGATAATATATAAATTAAATTTGATAATTTATATTATTGTTATTATTATTAGTATTATTCCGCTCATAGAAATGGTATCGTGAAACACTGAGTTTGGGTTTCAAGTACCTGAATTTGGGGGTGTCACAGTTCACCTCCAATTCCTTTTCACGTTCAACATGAATCCATCGGGTTTGATTCTTTCCTTTGATCAACGTTAGCCATCCAAGTGTTTGGCCTCTACAGGTGATCTACCAAGGAAAAACAAATATTCAAGAAGATGGGTGTTCGACAAAACCCTAATTCTATCTCTATAGTATATTGTGTACTCTCTCAACTCTTGAAATTGTCATTTAATAAATTATTCCTAATAAGATTAGGAAGCCTAATTAATTAAACTCTTTTAATTAATTAGTCTCCTAATCTTATTAGAAATATATGAGAGTACCTTTTATTAATTAATTCCCAAACTCCTTTACTGAATTAAACAATTATAATAGTAGTAGTAGTAATAATAATACTAAGACTCCTCTTATTAATTTATTATTTATTATTTCCAAAATATTAAATAATAAATATTAAGCTATTTAATTTAATCTATCACCATAGATTAAATTAAATACACTTAACTTATTATTACGATTATGTCATTTAATTCTTAATAAATATTTTCCTTTTGCGGTGTGACCCTTTAGGTTCTCTATATTACACCTAGGTTATAAATAAATCAATTAGAACAATTCTAATCTTATTTAAATTAATCTATTAATTTATTTATAAATAACATTTATTCTATAATAAGGATAAGCCTCCTTAGCGATCAATGACTTTCCAGATAATATAGATTTCAACATTAATCATAAAAGAACCCTTGAGTAAATAGTTATCGTATAATTTAATCATTCCACCATACAATATCCCAATTAAGTAAAAGACATGGAATTATTGTCAAGTCTTATTTTATTTAATTATTATCTGTATTTCAATTCTTAAATGCACAACTCCAAATAATGCAAATTAGAAACTCCTTTCTAATTTTATTCTGTCTTGGCCAAGGACTATTAGGTTGTCATTTATCGAAGTACATAAGGCATTCTCATCTTTTACTAGAAGCGGTAGATTCTTTGTTGATCATTCATTATCTCCATGTATAACTTATTACACCCAAGCATACCCTTTGATATACCCTAACGGTCTTAAGGGACATGTCAAAGTATAACTTATCATACACAAGATACTATGATGATATCAAGTTTAAGGATTACTCGTACTACTATCACTACATGAATTCCTATTGACAGGCAAGTAAAACTCCATTAGGTATTTCTTAGCGAGTCACGTTGTGACGCCCCCAAAATAGGTATACACAACCCATTCTGAGTCGCCAAATACATGGTACAAAATTCAAATACAAACTTAATTTACACAATTATTAATTATCGTGTAGAATACGACAAAACATAAGCTGAGAGTTTTAACACGGATATTGTCTCGTAGACAATATCCAAACTCAAATAAAATCCTCATTACATTTATTATCACATTATTTCATAGAATAGCGAGGACTACTATAACCACCATATTGGACCATCACTCAATTCCCCAACTAGTCCCATCTATTCTCATTTCCTGAAGAGAACAATGAAAGAAAAGGGTGAGCTCAAATAGCCCAATAAAGAATATTATGACTAAGATAATGTAGAATAAATTATACTTAGTCTTCAACAGTATCAAAACTGATAGAATACAATAGACAACAAATTTAACTGCAGCGGAACAAGCAATCCATTAGAAGAGTCAAGTAAAGTATGACGTCTACTATCTTCTATGATTTAAAAGTTCATCATAAATTTTTTATCTCTGTAACATAACTCAATAAATAATCCACATCATCGAATTATCCATGCACTACGGGCCAAGGATATTCGTTAGTATCACATCCACGAATTATCCATGCACTACGGGCCGCAGATATTCGCTATTATGATATCTAAGAATTATCCATGCACTACGGGCCAAGGATATTCGTTAGTATCACCAGTGGTCATGATCATGCCAATAACTGTCCATCAATGCACTACGGGCCAATGAGGACTTTCACCAAATCATTTGTCTGTAACATTACAGGTCATGATTATACCGATACATAATTTCTGGTCATAATTATACCAATCAATAGTCCATCTATGCACTACGGGCATAAGATGACTTTCATCACAATTTAAGAATGAGGATGATGACAATGATATAAGAAATCAATCAAGTGAGATTAATGATAAATATTAAAGATTTATAATTCAATTTATCTAGAGTTTAAGAATGTCCAAATTGTCAACATGATAAATAATTTGTGGATTAAAATTTTAAAATGATATTCATGTATCAAAAATAATTTGAGAAGAAAAGAAATCAATTTTTTGTTGTGAATAGTACCTCATGAATAATACTTTATGAATAGTACCTCGTAAATAGTACCGTATGTATAAATAGTGCCGTATATATGAATAGTACCCATGAATAGTACTCCGACATGAGAAGCTTAAAATTTAATAAGAAAGTTCAGAAAAATATTTCACTGAAACGATACTAGATGAAGCGCAAAATTCAAGGATATTCTACTAGTTTCAAGGAGTATAGAAGTAATACTTATCATGTAAGATCCCAACTTTTATGAATAACGATTTAATTTTCTCTAATGTTATTTTGAATAATAAGGTGTGGATTTGATATAATGTTATAGTTGTGGGTAATATTTACAAATTTTGTAAAGTAAGCAAGTTGTCATAAAATATTAGTTTGGTCGGGGAATATTCATTTTATTTGAGAATATCCGTACGATGACACAATTATTGGTGGACCCCACAACAAAATTACTGTCGGATTTAGAAAGCGACAAAAATAACCTTTTCATAAAATAACGGCAAGGCTTTTACCGTTAACTTTTGAAATACCCGGTGATAAAAGTACAGTAATATGCATGGTTGCACAGTAGCACACGATATTATACAGTATCTTTGATTATTGATGCGTACGTGAGAACTCACTCAGTTTTATTCAATAATTGACACAGTAGTTGTTGCATAGTATCTCATATTATTGATTCAATTATTGTCACAGTTAGGGCTGAGCAAGTAACCAAATTAGAACTGAAACCGCACCAAAAACCACACGAACCGCACCAACGGTTTCAGCGTATGTGGCGGTTTTAGGTGAGTTGAATAACCAAAATTATGGTTCCAGTTTGGTTACTAGCCAAAATCGCACGCATAAAACCGAAACCGCACCATGTGTGCGTATGTATGTATTATCTCTAGTAAATTCTAAAGTTACTTTTCAGTTGAACACGTTCAGAGAAAATCTCAGTCTTGCATTGTCATTTTTCACCAATTGAAAGAAGATGATTAGAGGTTATAGAGTCAAAAATTGAGCATTTGGGTTTTGGAATTTCGGATTTGTTTGATGCGTTACTAGAGGGGCTTATAGGCGAGGGGCCAAATTCGTTGGTTCGAGCATTTGATGCATTGGTTAAAGTCTATAGTAGTAATAGTCTAATAGAATATTGTTCAAATTAGATATAGTTAGGATTATATTCTATAAGTCCTCCTTACAATATATAAGATAAAATTTCATTCTATCTCCACTATATATTTTTAAATTTTGGGGAATTAAATAAACCTTGCTTGTTATTGAATATATGGTCTCCGTTGTGTTATATAGCGTATGTTTTAGTTTTTACAACATCATTCCTTTATTATAAGCTAAAACTATTTTATGTGTCTCACTGTTCTATTATTTGATGGTGATTTTGACATGTTTGACATAAGGAGCTTTGGTTCTATACTTGATATAATTCTCATTATCGACTATATCATTAAGTTAATTGCTCGATGTGAGCTTTGTGTTAAATTCTATTGAAGGTTTGGACATTTTTGTTGTTTCAATTGGTTTTGAAACCGAAATCGCACCAATTGAAACCGCATCGCATAGTTTAAAACAGTACCGCACCAATTACAAGCGGTTTGTGTGCGGTTTTGGATTGTCAAACCACACTTAAGCGATTTTGGGTGCGGTTTTAGCTTCAAACCGCACCATGCTCACCCTTAGTCACAGTATCATCTGCACAATATTTTATATTATTAAATTAATAATTGAGATGACAAAGTTATTCATATTATTATTTGCATTATTGACAATGTCTAGAAAGTTCTGTCGAGAAAAGGGGTTTGGTTATCTAATTGCACGTCAATAAGGAGAAGTCCTTATCGGAAAGCCCTCTTTCTTGGGAATGATCTGGTTGTTAATATTGTGAGTTATAATATTAATGATGAATAATTGTTGAGAGATTAAAAATGTGTTTAGTGAAGTCAAGTGATTTGATATAAATAAAGGGGTTTGTCATGAAGTAGTTATTGTAAATTTGGTTTATTTCATGGACCCCCACTTACTCATTTTTCAAAATTGTCGGTATAAAGTTATCTCAGTTTTTGTTTTATAGTAATAAAACAGAAAATTTTTTATAAATAAAATATATTTTATTTTATTTTATTGTATAGTACAACATAGTGTTTGCATAGTATTGCATAGTATTTGCATAGTGTTTGCATAGTGCTGCATAGTAAAAATTAGAAAATTCGATTCTGCGCCCGTGAAAAAACTTCTGTTCACGCATGATTTTCACATTCAAATAGTGCCTTGCAATTCTCCTATAAATAGGATACTTAGTTTAGAAATGAAAATCACACCAGAATCAGAGAATTTTTCTTCTATAATATTGAGCGTATTTCTTTTAAGTTTAAGGAAGCTTTGAGTGTAGAAAATAGTATAAATTTTCTTCAAGAATATCCCCGCTATACCAGTCAGAAGTACTCTCCTTTTAAGGTAAGGGATATTATTTTGTTCAATATTCGTAATAAATAATATTTTCGTCCATATTCTGTAGTATGTAAGTAATATTATTTCGTTTCATATTCCTAATTCTACACTTTATATTTTGATAAGTATTGCTTCTATACTCCTTGAAATTAGTAGAATATCCTTTAAATTTACGCTTCATCTAGTATCGTTTCACTGAAATATTTTTCTGAACATTCTTATTAAATTTTAAGCTTTTCATACTAGAGTACTATTCATGGGTACTATTCATACATACAGTACTATTTATACGGTACTATTCATACATACGGTACTATTCACAGGGTACTATTCACGACAAAAGTTGATTTCATTAATTTATGTCCAAATTATTTTTGATAAATGAATATTATTCTTGAATTTTACTCCATAAAGTAGTTATCATGTTGACAATTTGGACATTCTTGAACTTGGAATAAATTGAATTATAAATCTTTAATATTTATCCTTAATCTCACTTAGTTGAATTCTTATATCATTGTCATCATCCTCATGCTTATATTGTGATGAAAGTCATCTTTGGCCCGTAGTGCATAGATGGATTGTTGATTGGTATGATTATGACCAGGAATTATGTATCAGTATAGTCATGACCTATAATGTGACGCCCCCAAAATAGGTATACATCACCTATTCTGAGTCACCAAATACATGGCACAGAATACAAATACAATCTTAAATATCTGACATGAAACATGAGTTTTAATACAAATATTGTCTTCAAGACAGTATTCAAACTCAAAATAAGTCCTCAATACATTTATTAACACATTATTTCATAGAATAGTGAGGACTACTAATGCTATCATCTGGACCGTCACTCCGCTCCCGAGACTAGTCCCCTTACGTTCTCATTTCAAGAGAACAATGAAAGAAAAAAGGTGAGCTCAACTAGCCCAAAGAAGAAATATTATGACTAAGATAATGCGGGATAAATTATCGTTAGCCTTCAATGTGTGTTAAAGCGATACAATATAACAAACATCAAGTTTAAGCTGCGTTGAATAAGCAATCCATTAAAAGAGTCAGTAGAGAATAAAATCTACTATCTTACATGATTTAAAAGGTTTTCATCACTTTTATTCTTTGAGACTCGACAATAAATAAACCCATCATCCACACTTTACTGCCAAGGATATTCATTAGTATCACAACCATAAATTATCCATGCACTCACGGGCCGAGGATATTTGTGTATTCATCAATGGTCATGATCATGCCAACAACTGTCCATCAATGCACTACGGACCAATGAGGACTTTTACCACATCATTTGTAACATTACGGTCATGATTATACCAAATAATCTCTAGTCATAATCATACCAAGTCCATCTATGCACTACATGCCACAGATGACTTTCAACATAATATAAACATGAGAATGATGACAATGATATAAGAATTCAATAAAACAAGTTCAAGAATTAATTTATCCAGGAACTAATAACGTTCAAATTGTCAACATGATACTGCTTTGTGGAGTAAAATTCAAGAATGCTCAGAAGAATATTTTAATGAAAAGATACTGGATGAAGCGCAAATATCAAAGATACTCCACTAATTTCATGGAGTATAAATGCCAAAACTTTAACCAAATGAGTATAATAAAGAATGGAAAAATAAAAGAAATCACCAGGCATGCGATAGATCGCACAAACAGGTTATTCCAACAGAATAATAAATAACGGAATCAGGTCATGTGTAAATGCACAGACAAGATATTCCAACAGAATAATAAATAATGGAACCAGGTCATGCGTAAATGCGAGACAAGATATTCCAAATGAATAATAAATAATGGAACAAGTCATGTAAATGTAAGCTTACGAGATAGGATGTTTCAACGAATAATAAAGAATGGAATAATGAAGAATTTTACCATGTATCTTTGTGGCGCCCCCAAAATAGGTATACATCACCCATTCGAGTTGTCAATACATGAGTACGAAACAACTACAACTTTATTATTACAACAGTAAAACTATGAGTTTAAATACAAATATTATCTTCTAGACAATATCTATACTCAAATAAATCCTCATCACATTTATTGATACATTATTTTACAAAAATGGTGAGGACTACTAAACAACTCTCTCTAGAACCTTCATTCCATACCCAGGCTACTCGTACTCGCTATATTCTCGCCTCCACGAGAAAAATGGAACAAAAAGGAAAAGGGTGAGCTCAACTAGCTCGATAAAGAATATTATGACTAAGATAATATACAACAAATTATCGTTAGTCTTCAACGAGGAAAAATCTAATAGAATCTGATAGACAACAAATTTTAAATCAACATTCGCAGGTGAAATAATAATTCATTAGAAGAGTTAAGTAGAGAATGCAAACTACTATCTTCTATGTATGAATTTAAAAGTTCATCGTCTATCTTTTATCCCTGTAACATCAATCGATATACACATCGGAATCAAATATTCATCTTTTGCACTACTGAGGCCAAAGATATTCATCGATTAGTCATGTTCATTTAAACACTGTTCATCTTTTGCACTACTGACCAAAGATATTAATAATCGATCGGTTCATTTCATCTCAACACATTCATCTTTTGCTTTCTGGGGCCAAAGATATTCTTGAGAAATCATTCATCTTTTACCTTCTGGGCCAAAGATATTCAATAATATCATCATTTAAGGCGAGGATGATGAAAATATTTTTAAAAAGCGAATCCGGTGAAACAAAATGACAAGGATTAAGGATTAAGGATTCAGTACTTTTTGTTTTATCTATGTTAAAAAAAAATACCTCAAAAATAATCATAGTGGTGTAAAATTCAAGAATGATCAAAACATGGATACAATCAAAGCTAGTATCCGAATAGATATTTTAGACGAAAAGAAGAAATTTCATTTTTAGGTGAATAGTCTTAGTATTAAGTGAATAGTGCAGATATCGTGAATAGTCTTAGTATCGTGAATAGTAACTCAAACACCAAAAGATAGAAATTCCACAAAAAACATCTTCACGCTTCATGAATAGTACTTCGTGAATAGTAACTCGTGAATAGTAACTTCGTGAATAGTAACTCATGAATAGTAACCCGACATGAAAAAGTTCCAAATTTGATAAAAAGTTCCAACCAATATTTCAAACATAATGATATTGAAGAAATAATATCATTTGAGAAGAAAATAACATCCTTACCTCGAAAGATCGAGTCTTTTAAATTTGAAACACAGGATATAGGCTATGACTTGGACTTGCACCGTATAGCAATACTCAAAGTATACTCAAAATACTCAAAAGAATAAACTCGATAATATAGAGAGAAAACTTCAGTTTCTGGTGTGATTTTCAATTCTAACCTAAGCACCCTATTTATAGGAAATTGCTTAGAACACCAAAGCAGAAAATTTAATAAATTAATAATATAATTATATAAATTTCTTACACATGTCTAGAATCTGATTTCAGCCATCAAACACATGCCACATTCTAGAAAAAGTAAGAAAAAACGTTTTTCTAATTTTAAATATTTTAAACTTCCAAAAATCAATTATTTCGGAGCTTCGGAACTTCAATAATTCATAATAAATAGCCCTTTTATCAGAAAATTCAAATCACGCGAGTTTTTATAGAAAATTCAATTCTCTACAACTTTACAGAAGAAAGTTTTTCCGAATTCCAAACAGAAATTGATCGAAATCCACAAGCGGGCAATTTTACTGTTTATAATCAAATTTCGGTCGATAAATGGGGTCACTGAGCATGTTTAACATGTTTTAAACATTTATTACAACAAAAATACTCCTCCTCCTCGTATACTCATATATCCCATATTTCGTTGTAAAAATATCACCATTATTATATTATTAAAATATAATAATATATTTAAATGAATTATTTTATCGGAAAAAGATAAAATTTCAATTTTCAATAATTGTCACAATGAAAATTTTCTCCATCTATATCCACATAAAATCAATATTTTTCTCATCATATGAATCAATAATTAATTATTCACAAATAATATTACGAGAATCCATGATATTAATGACCAAGCGGTTCAGGAAGAGGGGCTTTCAATAAGAATTTCTTCTTCTTGGTGGCGCAATTAGGTGACCAAACCTCTCCTTAGAGCAGAACTTTCTAGACATTGCCAATAATGTTATCTAATAATATTATTAGGATAATATGAATTATTGCTTCGATAATAAAAAATCTTGTGTAATGACAATTATTGAAACAACACAATCTAAAATATCAATATGACAATTATTAACTCGATAAAAAATCTTTGAAAGTAATTCTGTAACCATTATTGAGTAGTGCCTTCTTACGTAAGAATCAATAATTGGTGCAATACTGGTATCTACTATGTTTTAACCACTTAGGGTATTCCAATAGTGTTACTTCAGTAACAACTTCTGTAGATTATTTTTAAACAACTTATATTTGTCGTTTTCTTCATCCAATCGCTTTTCGTTATGGGGCCCACATGGGCATTCATTGGTCGTAAATACGAATATTCCCGACGATCTGAATATTCTACGACCAAACGAATATTCCCAAACAACAATGAATATTTTATAACCACTTGCTTATTTTGAAATATTTGCGTATTTTACCCATAACTATCCACATTAATCAAATCCACCCTTACTATTTCAAAATAATAAATAAAGGAAATTCCTTTTATTTAAAAAATTTGAGGTCTTACAACCTCCCTCCTTATGAAATTTCGTCCTCGAAATTGGCGTACGATACGGTGTGTTTGAAAAGGTGAGGATACCTCGCTTTCATTTCGTTTCAATTCCCGGTCATTTCCTCTATAGCATGATTCCTCCACAAAACTTTAACTTGTGGTATGACCTTTCTTGGCGTAGGACATGCTCCTTCCTATCCAAAATCTTGGCGGTACCTCCTCATCGTTAAGTCTTGGCTATCTCGTCCGGTTCTAACTCTATAACGTGGTTCGGGTCTTTCACATATTTACTGAAATGCAGATATGTGAAACACATTATGAACACGAGACATACTGGGAGGTAACGCAAGTCTATAGGCTACATTTCCTACTCGGTCAAGAATTTGAAATGGACCGATAAATCGTGGATTGAGCTTTCCTCTCTTCCCAAATCTTGTAACTCCCTTCCATGGAGCAACTTCGCAATAATACATGATCCCCTACACTAAATTCCACGTCCTTTCGATGAAGATCCGCATAACTCTTTTGTCGATCTTGTGCTTGGTTTTTATATCGTTGTCGAATCATTTGGATCTTTTAGTAGTCATACGTCTTAACTTTCGGGTCCCAACAATGTTGCTTCACCCACCTCATCCCAAATATATTGGAGAAGCGACATTTTCGTCCATATAATGCTTCAAATGGAGCCACACTATACTTGCACGATAAGCATTGTTGTTGTAGGAGAATTCCACCGATGGTAAATACTTATCCCAAGCGCCCTTGAAGTTCAGGACACGAGTCTTAATAAATCTTCAAGAGTTTGAATAGTCCTCTCTCGATTGTCCGTCTGGTTTGAGGATGGTATCTTAGAATCAATCGTAAATCCGTGCCCATAGCTTTTTTGCAAGCTAACCCAAAATCTTGAAGTGAATCTTGGGTCACGATCCAAAACTATGGATCTGGGCATGCCATGCAACCTCACAATCTCATTCACGTACATACTAGCAAGGCGTTCGAGGAATAAGTCTCCGTGTCGGCAAGAAATGAAGCGAGACTTGGTTAATCTATCAACAATAACCCAAATAGCATTGATGCCTTGAGAAGCTTAGTAGGAAGACCCGTACTTGAAATCCATGGTAATGTGTTCCCACTTCCATTTCGGAATCTCAAGTGGTTGCAGCGGACCCTTAGGTACAAGATGCTCCGCCTTTACACGTTGGCAAGTTAAACACATCGAGATAAACTTTGCAATCTCTCTCTTCATATTGTTCCACCAAAATGTATGTCGAAGATCACGATACATTTTAGTACTTCGAGGATGGATTGCAAATGGTGTATTGTGTGCCTCCATCATAATCTTGTACTTCAAATCGAGTTGTTAGGAACACAAAGTGCAGAGTGGACTCAAGTATTCCTTCTTCATCAATTCTCGCTTAGGAATAGCTCCTTCTTGTACTTTTTCTTCTTCATACGCATCGACTCAAGATTCGGTGGCAAGCAACCTTAACTTTTTCTATTAAAGTTGGCTCTGTCGTATACTTGACATCATCGCTTTTCGTTCCGCATATGATCTTCTACTCAACGCGTCGGCTACCACGTTAAACTTTTCCGGGATGGTATTGAATAGTGTGGTCGTAGTCTTTCAATAGTTCGAGCCAGCGTCATTGCCGCATGTTGAGTTCTTTTGAGTGAAGAAATATTTAAGGCTTTTATGGTGCGAATATATCTCCACTTTCTCCCCATATAGATAGTGCCTCCATATCTTTAAGCAAGAAAACGCATTGCACGCTAACTCTAGATCATGAGTAGGATAATTCCTCTCATACTCTTTAAGTTGTCGTGAGGCATAGGCTATGACTTTCCCACGTTGCATGAGAACACATCCTAACCCTTTGCACGAAGCGTCATTTGTAGATAACAAATCCATCCGAACCGGATGGTATTGTTAGAACAGTCTTAGAAATAAGTCTCCTCTTAAGCTCTTGGAAACTTTTCTCGCATTCTTCGCTCCAAGCAATTTTGTATCCTTCCAAGTTATTTGGGTTAATGGAGTAGCGATTCGAGAAAACCCTTCCACGAATCTCCGATAATAACCACTAAGCCCAAAAACTACGTACTTGATCACCAACTTCCGGTTGCTCTAACTTTGTATTGCTTGATCTTGGCACGGATCAGCAGATACTCCATGTTTTGACACCACGTGCCCAAGGAATGCTACTTCCTCAAGCGAACTCGCATTTCTTCAATTTGGCATATAGTTTGTTTTCACAAAGCCTTTGGAGTACCGACTTCAAATGGTGCTCATGATCTTCACGACTTTTGGAATATATAAGGATGTCATCAATAAAGACAACAACGAATTGATCCAAATATTCCTTGAATACTCGGTTCATCATATCCATGAAAGCGCAGGAGCATTAGTTAGTCCGAAAGACATGATGACTAGAATTCATAATGCCCATACTGGGAGTTTCGAAGGCGGTCTTTGGAATATCCTCGATTCTAATCTTGGTGATGATATCCGAGCGAAGATCGATTTTGAAAAGAATTGTGCCCTTGCACAATTGGTCAAACAAGTCATCAATACGAGGTGAGGATACCTATTCTTGATGGTGACATGGTTCGATTCTCGATAGTCGATATAAAAGTCGCATACTCCCGTCTTTCTTCTTTCTGAATAAAGCAGAGCACCCCGAGGAGATGTCTTGGGGACGAATGAAACCGATGTCCAACAATTCACCGTAGTTGGACCTTTAACTCTGAAGTTCAATAGGAGCCATTCGATATGGGGTTTTAGAAATGGGCTTTGTATGCGGGTTCAAGATCAATAAAGAATTCAACTTCACGTTACGGGGGTAGGCAAGGAAGTTCTTTGAAATCGTCGGGAAAGTCATATAACAACAGAATATTATTCAAATTTGGCGTGTCTTTATTCAAATCCATAACATGGGCTAAGAAAGCTTGACATCCGTTTTTCAATAAGCGAATAGCTTTATGATTAGATATAGCGGTGATTGATTTTAATGGTTTAGTTGCTTGAATTAAGTATAACGGGTTGGTTAAGAATATGAAAACTAACAACCTTACGAAAACAATCAATTTTGGCATGATGAGTAGTTAACCAATCAATCCCTAAAATCACATCAAAAGCAAGTATCTTTAAAGAGATAAGGTCAACGAGGTAAGGTGATGGTGCCAACTTGAATCAAACAAGATTTATAAGCGGTGGATGTGATGAAAGTTTTTCTCTAGCGGAGTTTCCACAGAGATAGGTCAAAGTCTAATTTCTCCGAGTCAAGTTTAAGCGTTGAGCACATGCGGGAGAGATAAATGAATGGGTATGCCGGTATCAAGTAAGGTATAAACTTGGCAAGAATTTATAAATAGCTTACCGTGATCACCTCGTTTGGGTTCCTCGCATTATGACTAGTCACAACAAACGCTCTCCCGGAATCGTTGACTTTGACTTTTACGGGGACGATCTTTTGAGTCACCGTCCCCATTGAACTAGGTTTATTCATCGTACAATCTCGGCGATATGTCCTTCCTTTCCACAATTATAGCATACCTTGAGCTGTTGTGGGCGGTTTTGGTGATATGTCCCTCTTTTCGCATTTGTAGCATATGATGGATGGTCGTTCTCCTCCCTTAGAACCGATTCTTTCTTAAGACCGCATCGTCTTCACACATAGTCGTTGTTAAATCTCCTCTTTTTAAAATCTCCTCGATTTCGCTTCTTCTATTTTCATGGCCATGATTGCCACGGAGTGGTTACCATTTTGTCGTCTGTTTCTTTCTCATTTGGTTATCATTATTACATTGTTTGCTATCTACGATACGATCCTGGTTGTGGTCCCTCGGTTGGCCGTACTCGTTATCTCGCTCTAATAATTGAGCCATTTTACAACATCATCGAATAAAGAGAAAATTTATGAGAAATGAGATCTTGGCGTATCTTAGGGTTTCAAACCTCTAAGAAACATCCGCGTCATACGTTCCTCATTTTCCACCAAATGAGGTCTGCAAACACTGGATAACTCTGCAAACTTTGCCTCGTCTTTAAGACACCGTCATGTTGTTACTGCTCGGTCTAATAAACTCCACTTCCTTCATATAGCGAACACTTTCGGAAAGTATTTGTCATTAAATAGTTTTGAAACGTCTCCCAAGACATCTTTGAGTGCGGTTTGGATGGGTACACTTCCACGAGACTCCCACCGATTAATACGCCTCGCCACGGAACATAAAGGTGGCGAATGGAACCTTCTGTTCTCCGTGCATCCCAAGACATCGAATATCTTGGTAATTTGCTTGACCCGTGTTTCGCCATGATTGGATCTGGCTTTCCCTTAAATTACGGTGGTCCCAACTCTTTGAAGCGCTTGTTTGTGACAACCCGTGAATTGCTATCATTTCCTCCGTATTTTGAACACGAGTCTCCCCTAAATCGATTTTGCATGAACTACAAAAAACTTCTAAACATCCCCTCGTTCATCATCACGCTCAATGGTGTTGTTCACGGGAGGAACATTGCCGACTGTTGCACGTTCTCCTCGTTGGTGAGTACTGAGCGTCTCCACGGTCTCATTTCCATTGTTAATATTCTCGATTCGACATTCTCAAATCTTTGTCATAAAACAAGGGTTAATTAAGGAAATCAATATATCACATAATATCCCTATATCTTGACCAACTAACAAATAAGCTTAGGTAGGACACACTAGCGAAGGATTTTACTCGTCTCTCCCTCTAGTTCTATTCCCGATCTCCTTGGAGATCATATCCCTAAGCTACGATACCATTGTGGCGCCCCCAAAATAGGTATACATCACCCATTACGAGTTGTCAATCATGGTATGTAAAACAACTACAACTTTATTATTACAACGAGTAAAACTATGAATTTAAATACAAATATTATCTTCTAGACAATATCTATACTCAAATAAATCCTCATCACATTTATTGATACATTATTTTACAAAAATGGTGAGGACTACTAAACAACTCTCTCTAGAACCTTCATTCCATACCCCAGGCTAAGTACTATTTATATTCTCGCCTCACGAGAAAAATGGAACAAAAAGGAAAGGGTGAGCTCAACTAGCTCGGTAAAGAATATTATGACTAAGATAATATACAACAAATTATCGTTAGTCTTCAACAGGAAAAATCTAATAGAATACTGATAGACAACAAATTTTAAATCAACATTCGCATAGTGAAATAATAATTCATTAGAAGAGTTAAGTAGAGAATGCAAACTACTATCTTCTATGTATGAATTTAAAAGTTCATAAATCTATCTTTTATCCTGTAACATCAATCAATATACATACGGAATCAAATATTCATCTTTTGCACTATCTGAGCCAAAGATATTCATCGATTAGTCATGTATTCATTTAAACACTGTTCATCTTTGCACTACTAAAAAGATATTAATCGATCGGCCATGTTCATCTCAACACTGTTCATCTTTGCACTACTGAAGCCAAAAGATATTCTTGAAATCATTCATCTTTGCACTCTGGGCCAAAGATATTCAATAATATCATCATTTAAGGCGAGGATGATGAAAATATTTTTAAAAAGCGAATCCGGTGAAACAAAATGACAAGGATTAAGGATTAAGGATTAGTACTTTGTTTTATCCATGTTCAAAAAAATACCTCAAAAATAATCATAGTGGTGTAAAATTTGAGAATGATCAAAACATGGATCTGATCAAAGCTAGTATCGAGAATAGATATTTTGGACGAAAAGAAGAAATTTCATTTTTGATTGAATAGTGCAAGTATAAGTGAATAGTGTCAGATATCGTGAATAGTGCAGTATCGTGAATAGTAACTCAGACACCAAAAGATAGAAATTCCACAAAAAAAACATCTTCACGCCTTAATGAATAGTACTTTCGTGAATAGTAACTTGTGAATAGTAATTCGTGAATAGTAACTCATGAATAGTATGAATAGACATGAAAAAATTCTAAATTTGATAAAAGTTCCAACCAATATTTGACATAATGATATTGAAGAAATAATATCATTTGAGAAGAAAATAACATCCCTTACCTCGAAAGATCGGTACTTCTAAATTTGAAAACAGGATATAGGCTATGACTTGGACTTGCAGTAGTATAGCAATACTCAAAGTATACTCAAAATACTCACAAGAATACGCTCGATAATATAGAGAGAAAACTTGAGTTTACGGTGTGATTTTCAATTCTAACCTAAGCACCTATTTATAGGAAATTGCTTAGAACACCAAAGCGAAAATTTAATAAATTAATAATATAATTATATAAATTTTTCTTACATGTCTAGAATCTAATTTCAGCCATCAAACACATGCCACATTCTAGAAAAAGTAAGAAAAACGTTTTTTCTAATTTTAAATATTTTAAACTTCCAAAAATCAATTATTTGAACTTGAACTTCAATAATTCATAATAAATAGCCCTTTCATCAGAAAATTCGAATCTCGTGAGTTGTTATAGGAAATTCAATTCTCTACAACTTTACGGAAGAAAGTTTTTCCAAATTCCAAAAGAAATTGGCCAAAGAAATCCACAAAGCGGCAATTTTCAAATTTATAATCAAATTTCGATCGATAAATGGGGTCCACCAGAGCATGTTTAACATGTTTTAAACATTTATTGCAACAAAAATACTCCTCCTCCTCGTATACTCATATATCCCACATTCGTTGTAAAAATATCACCATTATTATATTATTAAAATATAATAATATATTTAAATGAATTATTTTATCGAGAAAAGATAAAATTTCAATTTTCAACAATTGTCATGAAAATTTTCTCCATCTATATCCACATAAAATCAATATTTTTTCTCATCATATGAATCAATAATTAATTATTCACAAATAATATTACGAGAATCACAATATTGATGACCAGGCGGTTCAGGAAAGGGGCTTTCAATAAGAATTTCTTCTTCTTGGTAGCTTGATTAGGTGACCAAACCTCTCCTTAGGCAGAACTTTCTAGACATTGCCAATAATGTTATCTAATAATATTATTAGGATAATATGAATTATTGCTTCGATAATAAAAAATACGTGTAATGACAATTATTGAAACAACGACAATCTAAAATATCAACGCTTGACAATTATTAACTCGATAAAATCTTTGAGCAGTAATTATTGTAACCATTATTGAGTAGTGCCTTCACGTAAGAATCAATAATTGGTGCAATACTGGTGTGCTACTATGTTTTAAACCAAGGGTATTCCAATAGTGTTAGCAGTAACAACTCTGTAATTATTTTTAAACAACTTATATTTATCGTTTTCTTCATCCAATCGCTTTTCAGTTATGGGGCCCACACACATGGTCGCTTGTCGTATCGATGCGAATATTCCCAAGACAAAGACGAATATTCTACGACCAAACGAATATTCCAAAACAACAATGAATATTTTATAACCACTTGCTTATTTTGAAATATTTGCGTATTTTACCCATAACTATCCACATTAATCAAATCCACCCTTACTATTTCAAAATAATAAATAAAGGAAATTCCTTTTTATTTAAAAAAAATTTTGGGTCTTACATATGCTAGATACTTAGATAGACAAAAGTTATTCAACATAATAATAAAGAATGGAATAACGAAGAATTTCACCAAGTATAGGGTAGTCGCGTGATCTGAAAGTTATTCAATGAATAATAAAGAATGGAATAATAGAATAATTTCACCATGTATGCGGTACTTCGCATATACAGGTTATTCCAACATAATAATAAAGAATGGAATAACAGAAGAATTTCACCATGTATAGGATAGTCCGCGTATACATGTTATTCCAACTGAATAATAAAGAATGGAATAACAGAAGAATTTCACCATGTATGCGGTACTTCGCATAGACAGGTTATTCCAACATAATAATAAAAAATGGAATAACAGAAGAATTTCACCATATATAGGGTAGTCTGCGTATACATGTTATTCCAACAGAATAATAAAGAATGGAATAATAGAAGTTCTCTTCATGAATACAAAAGAAATAATACCCCTTACCTTAGAAGAAACTGGATATAGGAGTAGTGAAGTAGCAGAATACTTTTCTTCTTTCTCTTTATGGTTTCTCTCTCTAGAGTTTCAGTGAATTCGTAAGAAATAATGAAGGAATGAGCTTATATTTATAGGAGAATGGACTAAGTAGTAATTAATTCATGAACAGTCCAGATTGATTTACTTTTAAACGGACGGTCCATATTAATTTACTATGCAATTATTAATAAAATATTCTAATGAAACAAAATCTTTTAAATAAAATATAATATATTCTATTTATAATCTAATAAAATGAATAACTTTATAAAAGTATTACATTTTTATATAAAAGATTTTACTATACAAACACTTATCAGAGCCTTATGCAAACACTATGCATAATTGAATATTATATATTCTATTTATAGTCTAATAAAATGAATAACTTTATAAAATTATTACATTTTTATATAAAAAGTTTTACATTTTATTAAATTTATAATAATAATAAAACAAAACTTATCACGTTTATTATAATTCACAATATTAATCGACCAGGTCGTTCCAAGGAAAGAGGGGGCTTTCCAATAAGGATTTCTCCCTATTTTCGTGCAATTAGGTGACCAAACCTCTCCTTGGTAGAACTTCTAGACATCGTTAATATTGCAAATAATAATATTAATAACTTTGTTATCTAAATTATTGATTTAATAATATATAAAATATCGACAATAATTAAATCAAATAATGTGAGATACTATGCAACAATTACTATAGTAGTAATTGAACAAAACTGAGTGACTTCTCACGTAAGCATCAATAATCAAAAGCAAAAATGTTACTTGTGCAACTCACGCGTATTCATTGTACTTTTAACACCGGGTGTTTTAAACTTAATTAAAGTAAAACTTCCGCCGTTATTTTATATAAAATATTTTTGTCGTTTTCTCAATCCAAACAATAATTAGTTAATGGGTCCACCAATGATTATGCCGAATCCTACGAATATTCCCTGCTAAAACGAATATTCCCCGACCAATTGAATATTTTATAACAACTTGCGTACTTTGCAAAATTTATAAATATTACCCACAACTATAACATTATATCAAATTCATTCCATAATATTAAAAAAAATATTTCGAGAAAATTAAATCTTTATTCATAAAATTTGGGGTTTTACATATAATATTACAAATGATGTGGTAAAAGTTCTCATTGGCCCGTAGTACATTGATGGATAGTTGTTTGGCATGATCATGACCACTGATGATAATAACGAATATTCTTGTCCTGTAGTGCATGGATAATTAGGTGATGTGGATTATTTATTGAGCTGTGTTACAGAGATAAAATATTGATGATGAACCTTTAAATCATAGAAGATAATAGACATTATAATATACTTGACTCTTCTAATGGATTGCTTGTTCTGCTACAGTTAAACTTGTTGTCTATTGTATTCTATTAGTTTTTATACTGTTGAAGACTAAGGATAATTTATTCTGCATTATCTAGGTCATAATATTCTTTACTAGGCTAGTTGAGCTCACTCTTTTCTTCCATTGTTCTCTTCAGGAAATTAGAATATAGCAGGGACTAGTCGGGGAATGGAGTGATGGTCCAAGCTAGTGGCTATAGTAGTCCTCACTATTCTGTGAAATAGTGTGATAATAATTGTAATGAGGACTTCATTTGAGTTTGGATATCGTCTATGAGACAATATTCATGTTAAAACTCTCAGCTTACGTTTATCATATTGTGTAAATTAAGTTTGTATTTAAATTCTGTACCATATATTTGACGACTCAGAATGGGTTATGTATACCTATTTTGGGGGTGTCACAGTTGGTATCAAAGCTTAGGGATATGATCCCTGGCTGAGATTTGAGGCTAGAACTAGGAGGGGAGAGACGAGTAAATCCTTTGCTAGTATGACCTACCTAAGCTTATTTGTAATTTAATTGGTCGGTCAGTGTATAGGGATAATATGTGGCATATCAATTAACCCTTATTTTGTGGCAGTTTTTGAAAATGACATCTGAAAATTTTGAGATAAGCAATGAAGCGCATGAGGCCGTTGGGACACTGCTGATCGATAACCAGGATAATGTGCATCAAGAAGGCAATAATCTTCATGTAAATAACACCGACCAAATGATGAATGATGGGATGTGTAGGAGCTTTTGCAATTCATGCAACACCAAACGAGAGGGATTTCTGTTCAAAATACAGGTGGAGTCAATGGCAACTCTCGGCTGGTCACCGCTAAGAAATTCAAGGAGCTGGGACCACCCGAGTTTTTGGGAAAGCCAGAACCACTTAAGGTAGAGACGTGCGTTAAGCAGATCACCAAGATATTTGATGTCTTGGGATGCTCCGAGGAGCAAAAGGTTCCCTTTGCCACCTTCATGTTGTGAGGAGAGGCATATTATTGGTGGAAATTTGTAAAACGTACTCAACCTTCCGCACTAAAGATGTCTTGGGAGAAGTTCCAAGAATTTTTCAACGACAAGTGCTTTCCTGAAAGTATTCATCACATGAAGAAGGTAAAATTCATCAAGCTGGAACAAAATAATATGACTGTATCATAATACGAGGTTAAATTTGCAAAGTTATCCCGGTTTGCATCTCATTTAGTTGATAATGAGGAGCAAATGACGCAAATATTTCTGCGAGGTTTAAAACCCGAAATACGTCAATATCTCATTTCTCACAAACTTTGCTTGTATTCAGATGTTATGAATAGGGCTCAGTTATTGGAGTATGATAATGAGTCAGCCCAACCAAAAGATAGCAGCCGACAAAACGATAATACCAGTAGCAGCAGTCATCAAAGCGGTAATAACAAACGTGGAGGAAATCATCATGCTAGAAATGGTAACCACTTCTGTGGTAATCATGGCCAAGATAATAGAAGGAATGAGTCAAGTGGAAATTTCAAAAAGAGAAGGTTCAATAATGATGGAAAGATAAAGACCAAAGACCGTTTTTAAGGAAGGAGAAGCGACCATCGGTCGTATCTTACTGATCAAATATGTATCTGTAACAACCCAAAATGTGTTTTAATTGTGGAAGAGAAGGTCATCTAGCTCAATTTTGTCATGTAGTGAAGTCAAGTCCAGCTGGGATGGTGACACCAAAGGCTGTCCCAGACAAGTTAAAGCTGGTAGTTCAAGGGAGAGCGTTTGTCGTGACCTCCCAAAAAGCGAAGAACCCTAACGAATTTATCACGGGTAATCTAATCATAAACTCTTGTGAAGTCTATACCTTATTTGATACCGGTTCTATCCATTCTTTTATTTCACCTACTTGCGCTCAACGTTTAAATTTGACTCTAGAGAAATTAAACTTTGACTTATCTGTTGAAACTCCGTTGGAAGAAACCTTCATTACATCCACTGTTTATAAATCTTGTTTGATTCAAATCGGCACCCTCATATTACATGTTGATCTCATCTCTTTGAAAATACCTGCATTTGATATGATTTTAGGGATTGATTGGTTAACTACTCATCATGCTAAAATTGATTATTTTCGTAAGGTTGTTAGCTTTCATATTCTTAACCAACCTATTATGTCAATTCAAGTAACCAAACCACTAAAGTCAATCACTGTCATATCAAATCATAAAGTCATTCGTTTATTGAAAAATAGATGTCAAGCTTTCTTAGCCCATGTCACAAATTTAAAAAAAAACGTCAGATTTGAATGATATTTCTATTGTTAAAAAATTTCCTGACGTATTCCCTGAAGAACTTCCTGGTCTACCCCAGAGCGTGAGATCGAGTTTTGTATTGACCTTAAACCCAGTACAAAACCCATTTCCCAAACCCTATATCGAATGGCTCCTATTAAACTTCAGGAGTTAAAAATCCAAATACAAGAATTGTTAGACGTCGGTTTCATTCGTCCTAGTATGTCTCCTTGGGGTGCTCCTATTTATTCGTAAAGAAGAAAGATGGGAGTATGCAACTTTGCATTGACTATCGGGAGTTGAATCATGTCACCGTCAAAAATAGGTACCCGTTGCCTTGCATTAATGACCTGTTTGACTAGTTACAAGGTGCTAAATTCTTTTTAAAGATCGATCTTTTTTGGATATCATCAATTAAAAGTTAAAACTGATGAGATTCCAATGACTGCTTTCAAAACTCGGTACGGGCATTACGAATTCCTAGTCATATTTTTTGGATTGACTAATGCTCCTACTGCCTTCATGGATATGATGAACCGAGTATTCAAGGAATATTTGGATCATTTTGTGGTTGTCTTTATTGATGACATCCTCATTTACTCCAAAATTCGTGAAGATCATGAGTAACACTTGGGGTTGATACTCCAAAAGCTTCGTGAAAATAAGCTATATGCCAAGTTGAAGAAATGTGAGTTCTGGCTTGAGGAAGTAGCATTCCTTGGGAACGTGATATCGAATCATGGAATATTAGTTGACCCGGCGAAGATTGAAGCAATACAAAGTTGGGAGAAACCTAAGTCAGTAACCGAAGTACGTAGCTTTCTGGGCTTAGCTGGTTATTATCGGAGATTCGTGGAAGGATTTTCTCGAATCGCTACTTCATTAACTCAGCTAACTTGAAAAGATACAAAATTCGGTTGGAGCGAAGAATGTGAGAACAGTTTCCAAGAACTCAAGAGGAGACTCATTTCAGCACCTGTTCTGACAATACCATCAGGTTCAGAGAGATTTTTCATCTATAGTGATGCTTCAGGCAAAGGTTTAGGATGTGTTCTCATGCAACATGGGAAAGTCATAGCCTATGTGTAACGACCCCAAAATTTATACAATTTAATTCTCAACTTTGGTTGTTAATAACACATTTACCTTCTGATTTTACATCATTATTCGATGTTAAACTTTATAAAATGCGGAATAATTAAAATTTTTATGTCTTCTTATTTTAATTCCCTGAATCAAAACCTTTATCATCTATATGTCTTTGAATCAATATTATTTTATGATTCGCTTTATCACTGTTATTATATAAAATTTTACATTTCAATCCGATAACCTTTACATATCAGATAACTCTAACTTTAGCTTTACAACTCAACATAAAACTATACATTATAAAACAATTAGTACATCTTATGAATCTTAATCAAGGTATAAAAAAATAACAACTTTAGCTAAAATATTAATCTTCATGTATTATTTCTGATCAACGTCATTCAAGTAGCATATAGTGTTACCTTCAATCCTTAACCTGCAAAAATGGTTATTTGCAAGGTTGAGCTCGACAGCCCAGCAAGATCTAACAGTTTTCATGCATCATATAACACATAATAACATGCTCAACATATAACATACATGCTGCAGTTCATATACCAAGTATAAAGATTGAGTTCCTTACTCATTCAGCATGCTTTAATCAATCAACGTACTCATAAATTGACTTTAACATATCATACTTTCAACATATAAATAACACATCATGCTCTTTGCAATAAAGATTTAAAACAGTTAATCATCAAGTTCACATAGCAAATAGGAACTGAAAGACTTGCCTGATTCGTATTTTATGAACTACGACTTATCTGCTTAATGCGTATCTGCACTTCATGTATTCCTACACAGTTATATAATCATGGATTCACATCCATTAGTTATATATTTCATACATTCTTAATATAATAATAATGTTACATTATTTCCTAACTAGGTTTGTAAAACCTACATTTCACTTTCTCATCATACTCTTAGAATAGCTAGGTATGTATAGGTATACCTTAACCACTCATAATTTACATCAACGTTCATATATATCTATTACACACTTGACTCGCTATATGTTCGTTACACATTTCAAACTCATAGATGCATGATTCACAAAATTCTTGCATTTTGCAAAATTTAACAACTATGTGTTTTATATATAACCATTACATGCTCTTTTGCTTAAAATATCATCTATTTCAAGTATTATAGCTTTAGACATTCATACCTATATGCTTTAAGGTCTGGATTCACAGTTAAAATAATAAGGCATCATTGCTTGCCTGGCACGCATTTCGCATACAGTTGAAGCTTAGGGATGGCCAGTAATCTGTTGTCCCTGGCCGGACGGGGTTGAGCTCACACTTCTGCATTTTTGTCCAACTCTAACACACCTATTCACTTATACTTTAACATACATATATGTTAGAGGTTCTTACATAAGCATATGACCATTCTTGAGTTCATTTTTACAAGTTTTAGTTCATGACTTTCCATGAAATTAAAGCATAAAAGGTTATGTATTTATCATGCTTTATAACTTTGGTCATATTTCTACATATAGAGGTCTCACAATCTGTTAATACATATGATCATGATGTTCATATCATTCATTCATAACTAACATTGTTTAACACTTTGAAATATGCTTTAACTCATGTTTGAATAAATCATCTTTATGTCCATTACCTACGAATCATGTTTAGAGACATAATAAAACGTAACATGACATCTCAATCCTTTAGAATCTAAATACTCATATGTAATGCAACTTAAGTTCGAAAACATGCTCGAGGTTGCCTTTGAAATCCTTTTACATGAATAATGCAATATAGCGCATGTAAATCAACTTTGAAACTCTTACCATAAGTAACTAAGTCATGTTAACATCTTTTCAAGTTCAGAAACTATATCTTATAGCATTCATGTTCATTAGCTATTTATACTAAGCTTTTCTTGAAATTTCTCTAATCACATGGTCTAACAAGTTTAATCATGAACAAAGACACTATAAACACCATATCATGCTCATTTATATTTGAACTCAATCATGTTTATAAACCACTAAGTTCAGAACTTATAGAACATAAGTTTCCTCAAATTTGTTTTTAAAATCTTTAAGTTTCTTTTCAAAACACATACTAAGTCATGCCAATGCTTTCTATTATGAGCAAGGAAATCTTATATGTCATGTATAATATCATGCATTTTTATGTTACATCACTTAGAATGACATATTCCATCGTTGGGAGCACTATACTTGCGTATGTGCTCGCTTGACGCCCTCCGATCGCCTCCGATCGCCTCCAAATACGTAATAGTCACAAATATTACTACTTTGACCCTTCATAACGACCTCAAATTGAAAAACCTAAAGAACTTAGGTTGTAGGTCTATTCGTCCTCGTTCCGGATCATCTTGAATCACCTCAATCGGAGTTCGTATGAAAAAGTTATACTTAATTTATTATAGCGGTCGAAGCGGTCCACCGATTCTTGTTGCTTGGTAGCATTTCCCCAATTGGCCTTGGGGGCATCGCAGCTGCACCCTGGGAGGCAGTACAACCCCTCATGCTCTGTTCTTCGTAATTTTACAGACCCCTACTGTAAGACCCCAACTTTTATAAATAAAGATGAATTTTCTATAAATATTATTTTTGAATATTATGGAATAAATTTGATATAATGTTATAGTTGTGGGTAATATTTATAAATTTTGCAAAGTAAGCAAGTTGTTATAAAATATTCGTTTGGTGGGGAATATTCTTTTTGTCGGGGAATATTAAATACGATGGCTCAATCATTAGTGGACCCCTAACGGAAGTATTGTCGTAGTTAGAAAGCGACAAAATTATCTTTTATAAAAATAACGGCAGAGGTTATTCTGGGTTAAAGCTGTTGAACTACCATTATTAAAAATGCGATGTCTGAGTAGTTGTATAGTAGTACTACGATATTGATTATTGATCTTTACGTGAGAAGTCACTCATTTATGCTCGATTATTACTACGATAATTCTTTGCATCATATCTCTTATATTATTGATTCAATTATTGTCACATTATCATCGTATAATATGTTATAGTATTAAATCAATAATTGAGGCGACAAGTTATAAAAGATTAATAATTGTTGAAAGATTAAATATGTGTTGATTAAAATAAAATGATTTGTGGTAATATTTATTCAAACCTTGATGTATATAAAGAGTACATTATGAGGCGTTTGTGGTAAGTTTGATTATTTTATGGGGGCCCATATGTCATCATCTAAGAGTCTCTTCGTCGATAGTAATTACCTTCGTCAATAGTAATTACCTTCGTCGATAGTAATTACCTTTACCAGACGTCAAACCACTTGCCTTTTCATATTACAGGCGTCGAACCACTTGTCGTTTCACATTCGAGCGTCGAACCACTTGTCGTTTCACATTTGAGGCGTCGAACCACTTGTCGTTTCACATTACTGTGTGTCGAACCACTTGTCGTTTCACATTACTGAGCGTCGAACCACTTTTCTTTTCACATCACGGTCATTGAGCCACTTGCCTTTTCACATGGCGGTGCTAAGCTAGAAATCTTCTATAAATAGAGGCCTAGTGCTTCATTATTTTTCACGAATTCATTCAAGCTATAGAGAGAGAAAGTAGAGAAGAAGAGAGAAAGAAGAAGAGTATTTTGTTACTACACTCTCTGCGATATTCAATCTCCTACCAAAAGTAAGGGGTGTTATTCTTTCTTATTCATGAAGAGAAGCTGTTGTTATTCCATTGCTTATTATTACATTGGAATAACTTTTTATATCGTGGTTTACCCTATACTTGGTGACATTCTTCTATTATTACTGTTTGAACATCACATGCACGTGTGTTTTACAGGACTGGTTTTCGTCTTTATTATTATTCTATTGGAACATCACATGCATGTGTTTTACATCGGACTGGTTAAAATCTTTATTATTATTACATTGGAACATCACATGCATGCATGTGTTTCTGTGGGACTGGTTCCATTCTTTATTATTACTGTTGGAATATCACATGCATGCGTTTCATGGGACTCCGTTCCGATTATTTATTATTACATTGGAATAACTTTTGCATGCGATCTATCGCATGCATGGTGATTTCTTTTGTTATTCCATTCTTTATTATACCCGGTTGGTTAAAACTTTGACTTTTATACTCCATGAAATTAGTGGAATATCCTTGATATTTGCACTTCATCCGATATCCTTTCATGGAAATATTCTTCTCGAGTATTCTTGAATTTTACTCTACAAAGCGATATCGTGTTGTGAGTTTGGATGTTATTGGTTCTAGATAAATTAATTCTTGAACTTGTTTTATTGAATTCTTATATCATTGTCATCATCCTCATGTTTATATTATGTTGAAAGTCATGTGTGGCTGTAGTGCATAGATGGACTTGGTATGATTATGATGAGAGACTATTCCGATTGTAATCATGACCGTAATGTTACAAATGATGTGGTAAAAATCCTCGATTGGCCCGTAGTGCATTGATGGACGAGTTGTTGGCATGATCATGACCATTAATGAATACACAAATATTCTTGGCCGTAGTGCATGAATAATTGTGGTCGTGATACTAAAGAATATCCTTGGGTAGTAGTGTGTGGGGGTGATTCGATGATGTGGAATATTTATTAAAATTTGAGTCTCGACTATAATGATGATGAAAAACCTTTTAAATCATAAAAGATAGTAGATTTTATTTTCTACTTGACTCTTTTAATGGATTCTTTGGTTTATTTGTAGTTAAACTTGATGTTCATTATATTTTATCGGTTTTAACTTTGTTGTAGGCTAATGATAATTTATTACGCATTATCTTAGTCATAATATTTCTTCTTGAGCTAGTTGAGCTCACCCTTTCTTTCACTTTGTTCTCTTGAGGAAATGAGAATATATTTGGGACGAGTCGGGGAGCGGAGTAATGGTCGAGAGGATAGCATTAGTAGTCCTCATTTATTACGTGAAATAGTGTGATAATAATTGTAATGAGGACTCCTTTTGAGTTTGTATGATCTCTAGTAGACAATATTTGTATTCAAACTCACGGTTTATGTCGTATTGTACCACAGCAGTTATATTAGTAAGTTGTATTTAAATTACATACCATGTATCGACTACCCAAGATGGGTGATGTATACCTAATTTTGGGGCGTCACGGTTTGGTATCAAAGCTTAGGGATATGATCCACTGGCTAAGATGTGAGAATAGTACTAGGAGGGGTGAGGCGGGAATACCTTCGCTAGTATGACCTAACTAAGTTTATGTGCTATTTTATTGGTTGGTCGAATATAGGGATAATATGTTACATGTCGATTAACCTTTTGTTTTGTGGCGATATCTGAAAATGACATCGAGAATGTTGAGAATATGATGGAGCACAAAGCGATCGTTGATTCACCACATATCGATAATCGAGGATAATAATGCATCGGGAAGGCGACAATCCTCATACAAACAACAACCTTGACCAAATGATGAATGATCAAATGTTCGGAGGCTTTATGCGATTCAAATGCTGCAATGAGCGAGAGCGACTCTGTCCAAAACGTGGTGGAAACATGGAAAACTCTCGGCGGTCACCATTAAAGCAGATTAATTTGGGACCACCGGAGTTTAAGGGATAGCCAAAACCACTTACGGCGGAAGCATGGATAAAGCAGATTACCAAGATATTTGATGTCTTGGGATGCTCCGAGGAGCAAAAGGTTCTCTTACGCGCTTTATGTTGTGCGAGAGGCGATTCTTGGTGGGAATCGGTAAAAGCGTACTCAACTTCTTTGTCTTGAAGATATCTTGGGAGAAGTTCTAGAGGAGCATTCAACGACAAATACTTTCTTGAAAGTATTCGCCACATGAAGGAGGTGGAGTTTATCAAGTTGGAACAAAACAATATGGCCAGGTGTAATAATATGAGAGGCAAAATTTGCGGAGTTATCACGGTTTGCGTCCCACTTGGTGGATAATGAAGAGAGAATGGCGCGAATGTTTTTAAGAGGTTTGAAAGCAGAAGATCGTCGACATCTTATTTCTCATAAAGCGTGTTTGTATTAGGATGTTGTAAATAGGGCTCATTAGTGGAGCGCGATAACGAGTCAGCGCAACTAAAAAAGAAGCGGTGACAAAATTATAATACCGGTGAGAGTAGTCATCGAGCGGTGACAACAAGCGTGGAGGGAATCAACGGGCGGATATGGTAACCACTTGCCGGTGGTAATCGGGGCCAAAACAATAAGAATGGACATTTCAAGAAAAGGAGATTCAAATGATGATGGAAAGGCGTCAAACCTTAGCTTTTCGTTGTTAAGGAAGGAGAAAGACCACCTATCATATGCTTCAAATGCGGAGGAGAGAGGACACATCGGTCAAAGCTGTGCCATATAGTCAAAGCATGTTATAATTGTGGAAGAAGGTCACTTAGCTCGATTTTTGTCGTTCACAGAAGACAAATTCAGCTAGGATGGATACACCAAAAGTCAGTCGGAAAAAAGTCAAAGCCGGTAGTAGGTGCGAGGAGGCGTTTGTTGTGACCTCCGAGAGAGCAAGGAATCGAATGAGGTCATCACGGGTAAGCTTATCATAAACTCTAATGAAGTCTATACTTTATTTGATCTGGGGTTCTACCCATTCTTTAATTTCTCTACTTGCGCTCATCGATTAAATTTGACTCAGGAGAAATTAGACTTTGACTTATCTGTGGAAACTCAGTTGGGAGAAACCTTCATTACATCCCTTTGTTTATAAGTCTTGTTTGGTTCAAATCGGTACCCTCACATTACTGTCGATCTTATTTCATTAAAAATACTTGCATTTGGCGTGATTACAAGGATTGATTGGTTAACTACTTATCATGCAAAAATTGATTGTTTTTCGTAAGGTTGTTAGCTTTCATATTCATAACCAACCTATTATGTGAATTCAAGCGACCAAACCATTAAAATCAATCACGGTCATCTCAAGCCATAAAGCTATTCGTTTATTGAAAAGCGGATGTCAAGCTTTCTTAGCTCATATCATGATTTAAACAAAAACGTCGGTTTTGAGCGATATTTCTATTGTTAAAAATTTCTGACGTATTCCCGAAGAACTTCTGGCCTACCCCAGGCGTGAAATTGAATTTTGTATCGACCTTGAACCCGGCAGACAAAACCTATTTCCAAAGCCCATATCGAATGGCTCTATTGAACTTCGAGGAGTTAAAGACCCAATTGCGAATTGTTAGACATTGGCTTTATTAGTCCTAGTACTTCTCCTTGGGGTGCTCTGTTCTATTCGTGAAGAAGAAAGATGGGAGTATGCGACTTTGTATTGATTATCGGGAGTTAAATCATGTCACCATCAAAATAGGTATCCATTGCCGCGTATTGATGACCTATTTGACCCGATTGCAAGGAGCCAAATTCTTTTCAAAGATTGATCTTCATTCGGATATCACCAATTGAAGATTAGAAGCCGTGACATTCAAAGATGGCTTTCAGAACTCTTTACGGGCATTATGAATTCCTAGTCATGTCCTTTGGATTGACTAATGCTCTCTTTGCCTTCATGGATATGATGAACCGAGTATTCAAGGAATATTTGGATCACTTTGTGGTCGCCTTTATTGATGACATCCTTATTTATTCCAAAAGCCGTGAAGATCATGAGCAACACTTGAGGCTGACACTCCAAAAGCTTCGTGAATATAAGTTTTATTCCAAGTTGAAGAAATCGAGTTACGGCTTGAAGAAGTAGCATTCCTTGGCACGTGGTATCAAGTCATGGAATATCTGTTGACCCGGCCAAAGATTGAGGCTATTCAAAGCTAGGAACAACCTAAATCGATGGCCGGCACGTAGCTTTCTCGGTTTATTTGGTTATTATCGGAGATTCGTGGAAGGATTTTCTCGAATTGCTACTCCATTGACTCGGTGACTCGGAAAGATACAAAGTTCGGTTGGAAGCGAAGAATGTGAGAAGAGTTTTCAAGAACTCAAGAGGAGACTTATTTATTTTGTTACGACAATACCATCGGCTCGGAGGATTTGTCATCTATAGTGATGCTTGGGCAAAGGGTTGGGATGTGTTCTCATCAACATGGAAAAGTTATAGCCTATGCCTCATGACAACTCAAAGAATATGAGAGGATTATCCTACTCATGATCTAGAGTTAGCGGTGTTATCTTTACACTTAAAATTTGGAGGCATTACTTGTATGGGGAGAAAGTGGAGATCTTTACGGATAATAAAAGCCTCAAATATTTATTCACTCAAAAGGAACTCAACATGCGACAACGACGTTGGCTTGAAGCTATTGAAAGATTATGATCATACCATCGATACCATCACGGAAAAGCGAGCGTGGTAGGCGGCGCATTGAGTAGAAGATCATATGCAATCTGAGTGCGATATTGTCAATGCAAAGGCCCATTTTGTGTGACTTGCAAAGGATGGAGATAGAGTTAAAGACTCGAGGGGACGCATGTGATGATAGCGAGTATCTGAGTAACCGACTTTAATCGATAAAGTTAAAGGCGCTGCTTAAGCTACGGACACGGAGGCGATGCGTATGAGGAAGAAAGTGCAAGAAGGTGCTATCTTAGGAAGCAAGAATCGATGAAGAAGGAATACTTGAGTCAAATCTAGACTTTGTGTTCTAACGACCACGATTTAAAGTATAATATCATGATGGAGGCACACAACACACCATTTGCAATCCATCACAGGAGTACCAAAATGTATCATGATATTAAATCATACATTTTGGTGGAAGCAATATGAAGAGAGAGATAATATTTGTTTATCTCAAGGTGTCTAACTTGTCAACGAGTTAAAGCGGAGCATCAAGTGCCAAAAGGTCCATTGCAACCACTTGAAATTCCAGAATGGAAGTGGGAGCACATTACCATGGATTTCGTTACCGGTCTTCCTAAGGTTTCTCAAGGCATAGATGCGATTTGGGTCATTGTTGATAGATTGGCCAAGTCTGCTCATTTCTTACCGATATGAGAAACTTATACACTTGAACGTCTTGCTCGTATGTGTACATAAGCGAGATTGTAAGGCGCATGGTATCTTGCGGTATCCATAGTTTAAGATCGAGACCCAAGATTCACTTCACGATTTTGGGTTAGTTTGCAAAAAGCTATGGGCACAGACTTACGATTTAGCTCGTCATATCATCCTCGAGACAGACGAGACGATCGGAGAGGACTATTCAAACTCTTGAAGATCTATTAAGACTACGTGTCCTTGATTTCAAGGAAGTTGGGACAAGTTCTTACCATTGGTGGAGTTTTCCTACAACAACGGTTATCAAGCAAGTATTGGCATGGCTCCATTTGAGCGTTGTATGGAAGAAAGTGTCGTTCTCGGTATCTTTAGGATGAGGTGGGTGAAGCAGCGTTGTTGGGACGAGTTGATACGTATGACTACGAAAAAGATTCAAACGATCAAACAACGTATAAAAACCTCACAAAATCGTGAAAAAGTTATCTTGATCTTCATCGAAAGGGCGTGGAATTCGATATAGGAGATCATGTGTTGTTAAGAGTTGCTCCATGGAAAGGAGTTACAAGATTTGGAAAGAGAGGAAAACTCAATCCTCTATTCATCGGTCCATTTTAATCCTCGATCGAGTAGGGCGTGGCCTATAGACTCGCTTTCTGCTTAAGTATGTCTCGTGTTCATAAAGTTTTTCACATAACCATATTACGTAAATATGTGAAAGACCCGAACCACATTATTGAGTTAGAACCGGACGAAATAGCGAAAGATTTGGCGTATGAAGAGGTTCTTGTTCAAATCTTGGATAAGAAGGAACATATTCTACGCTCGAGGTTATACCTTAAGTTAAAGTTTTGTGGAGGAACCACGATGTTGAGGAAATGACTTGGGAGTTAGAATCGAAATGAAATCAAGGTATCCTTACCTCTTGACATACCAGTCACGTACCCTAATTTCGAGGGCGAAATTTCATAAGAAGGGAGGTTGTAAGACTGACTTTTATAAATAAAGATGAATTTTCTATAAATATTATTTTTGAATATTATGGAATAAATTTGATATAATGTTATAGTTGTGGGTAATATTTATAAATTTTGCAAAAGTAAGCAAGTTGTTATAAAATATTCATTTGGTGGGGAATATTCTTTTTATCGGGGAATATTAAATACGACGGCTCAATCATTAAGTGGACCCCCTGGCGGAAGTATTGTCGTAGTTAAAAAAGCGACAAAATTATCTTTCTATAAAAATAACGTGGGAGGTATTCTGAATTAAAGCATTGAACTACCGGTAGTAAAAAAATGCGATTATGGCGTAGTTGTATAGTAGCACACGATATTGATTATTGATCTTTACGTGAGAAGTCACTCATTTATGCTCAATTATTTACGATGATTAATTCTTTGCATCATATCTCTTATATTATTGATTCAATTATTGTCACAAAGATTATCATTTGTATAATATGTTATAGTATTAAATCAATAATTGAGACGACAAGTTATAAATGATTAATAATTGTTGAAAGATTAAATATGTGTTGATTAAAAATAAAATGATTTGTGGTAATATTTATTCAAACCTTGATGTATATAAAGAGTCTGTTATGAGACGTTTGTGGTAAGTTTGATTATTTTATGGGGGGCCCATATGTCATCATCTAAGAGTCTCTTCGTCAATAGTAATTACCTTCGTCAATAGTAATTACCTTTATGAATAGTAATTACCTTCGTCAATAGTAATTACCTTTACCAGACGTCAAACCACTTGCCTTTTCATATTACAGGCGTCGAACCACTTGTCGTTTCACATTACAGGTGTCGAACCACTTGTCATTTCACATTACAGGCGTCGAACCACTTGTCGTTTCACATTACAAGCGTCGAACCACTTGTCGTTTCACATTACAGGCGTCAAACCACTTTTCTTTTCACATCACCAGTCATCAAGCCACTTGCCTTTTCACATGGCAGGTGCTAAGCTAGAAATCTTCTATAAATAGAGGCCTAGTGCTTCATTATTTTTCACAAATTCATTCAAGCTATAGAGAGAGAAAGTATAGAGAGAATAAGAGAGAAAGAAGAAGAGTATTTTGTTACTTACTACCTCTTTGCAGTATTCAATCTCCTACCAAAAGTAAGGGTGTTATTCTTTCTTATTCATGAAGAGAACTATTGTTATTCCATTGCTTATTATTACATTGGAATAACTTTGTATCGTGGTTTACCTATACTTGGTGACATTCTTCTATTATTCTCTTTGAACATCACATGCGTGTGTTTTACAGGACTGGTTAAAATCTTTATTATTATTCTATTGGAACATCACATGCGTGTGTTTTACATCGGACTTGGTTAAAATCTTTATTATTATTACATTGGAACATCACATGCATGTGTTTCTGCCAGGACTGGTTCCATTCTTTATTATACTGTTGGAATATCACATGCATGCATGCGTTTTCTGTGGGACTGATTAGATTATTTATTATTACATTGGAATAACTTTTGCGCAATGCTTGATCTATCGCGTGCATGGTGATTTCTTTTGTTATTCCATTCTTTATTATACCCAGTTGGTTAAAACTTTGACTTCTATACTCCATGAAATTAGTGGAATATCCTTGATATTTACGCTTCATCCAGTATCCTTTCATGGAAATATTCTTCTTAGTATTCTTGAATTTTACTCTACAAAGCAGTATCATGTTGACAGTTTGGATGTTATTGATTACTAGATAAATTAATTCTTGAACTTGTTTTATTGAATTCTTATATCATTGTCATCATCCTCATGTTTATATTATGTTGAAAGTCATACGTGGCACATGTAGTGCATAGATGGACTTGGTATGATTATGACGAGAGACTATTCGGTGTAATCATGGTAGTAATATTACAAATGATGTGGTAAAAATCTTCGATGGCCGTAGTGCATTGATGGACGAGTTGTTGGCATGATCATGACCATTAATGAATACACAAATATTCTTGGCCCGTGAGTGCATGAATAATTGTGGTCGTGATACTTAAAGAATATCCTTGGTAGTAGTGCGAGGGTGATTGATGATGTGGAATATTTATTAAAGTTGAGTCTCGGCGTATATAACTTGATGATGAAAAACCTTTTAAATCATAAAAGATAGTAGATTTTATTTTCTACTTGACTCTTTTAATGGATTCTTTGGTTCTGCTTGTAGTTAAACTTGATGTTCATTATATTTTATCGGTTTAACCTTTGTTGTGAGGCTAATGATAATTTATTCGCATTATCTTAGTCATAATATTTCTTCTTGAGCTAGTTGAGCTCACCCTTTCTTTCCTTTGTTCTCTTGAAATGAGAATATATTTGGGACGAGTCGGGGAGCGGAGTAATGGTCGAGAGGATAGCATTAGTAGTCCTCACTATTACGTGAAATAGTGTGATAATAATTGTAATGATGACTCCTTTTGAGTTTGTATGATCTCTAGTAGACAATATTTGTATTCAAACTCACTTTGTTTATGTATCGTATTATACATAATGTTATATTAGTAAGTTGTATTTAAATTACATATGTATGTCGACTACCCAAGATGGGTGATGTATGCCTAATTTTGGGGGCGTCACAGTTGGTATCAAAGCTTAGGGATATGATCCCTGGCTAAGATGTGAGAATAGTACTAGGAGGGGAGAGACGGGGAATACCTTCGCTAGTATGACCTACCTAAGTTTATGTCCTATTTTATTGGTCGGTCAGAATATAGGGATAATATGTTACATGTCAATTAACCTTTTGTTTTGTGGCAGTATCTGAAAACTTATACTCATCCAATTTTCATAACATGAGTTATACTCATCCAAATTAGTCCATTTTCGATTCTATGGGTTTGTAACTAACAAAACTACAACATACCAAATACCCATCAACTAACATAAACATTAACTAACCCAAATATGAATTTACAACTCATGTTCATTCTAATTGTTCATGTTTTGACAATTTTGCGAATTCGTTCACTACGAATTCGTTTCTCATCCATTTCGATTCATTCAACTTTCATTGTTTTCATTTCTTAATATACTAACACAATATATAACCAATTAACAGATTATAGCAAAGATTGAACATCAAATTTTGGACTTAATAAGCCATTTTCATATATAAAACACTACTATCTTAATTTTCTTCTACAAACCACTTTTCCATGAATTTGATTACTCAATACAACTTCTATATAACAATTATCAGATTACACATGTATATAATCAACACCTCAAACCCTAACCCAACAAAAAAATAATTATAGAGAATAAGATTACAAAACTAAAACTTAAAAATTTAAGAATGGATTATACCTTGAATCTTCTACTAGCAAGATGATGTTAACAAAGTTTAGAAATTCTTCCTTTGATTCCCTCTAAAAGTTCTCTGTGTTTCTCCCTTTCTTTGTTCTTAGCTTATTAGGAGAATACGTGATATAACCCACGTACGTCAGGTGAAGAAAATAAGAAGGCGTCAGTTACAATAAACCAAAATCCATAAGGCTGCATTTGGTTACACACAATTTCCCTTATACTAGATTATTTTAATAATATTATATTATATAGTTTTTATTTGTCACACCTGTAACCAATTTACATAACTTACAATAATAATTATAATTTTTATTATAATTCTTTTGATGATTAATAAATAATCATATATCTAATTTAATTACAAAATTAGATTTAAACATCGCTTAATTTAATTTACTTATTTTTTAACATTAAACAACTCATTTAATTTAATTAATTAAATTAAATCTTCAAAGAATAAAATTTACCTTTGCTTTAATTTAATTATTATACACACGTAACTAAATTATTATACCACAATTTCATAATTTATTTATTTTCTCAATAAATAAATTATTTAAAATATTTATTTAATTTAATAAATATTTAAAATTAATTACCAAATTCATTTAATTTCTTTAATAATTAACTTAACTATTGAACCTCACTTTTCTAATATATGAATATATATTTCTCTTCATGCCAGATCACATATTTAAGAATACATAGCATGTATATATATATACTCAAACTCAAAACATCTCATAATAAGAATTTTAATTATTAAATTCCTATTTTAATAACTTATAAAAATTCGGGTTGTCACATCCTCCCCCCCCTTATAAGGATTCCGTCCTCGGAATCAACGAAACCTCCCTTACTCGGTTTTCATCAAATCTCTTTTCAAAATTTATCGTTGAATATCTTCAACACATTACCTTAATATATGTTTTATATTTCCTATTACATTCATTACCTCAAAAAATTCTAGGTTTTATTTCATGACTTTCACTTGAACTCAATTATATTTTGAGTATTATATATTCTTTAACCCATTCATTTCCTTCTCTAAGGATCGTTATCATAAACACTCGGGATATTACATTCACCCATTCTTATAAGAATTTCGTCCTCGAAATTTTATTTATTAATCTTCATTCAATCAATCTATCAAAATAGATTTTATGTTAATACTTTATTCATTCATTGGGTTCTATAACCACTTTCTTTCCACAAAGATCTTTCTATAATTATTAAACTTTTTTATTAAAAGTTTTACATTATTTTTTTTAACTCATCTCCTTCTCATTTGAAAATTTCTTTTCTCCCTTATTCAATATATTTATCATTCAGTGTCACATTCTACGACTCACTTCTTTTTAAGGAATATCATCCTTACCACATTCGCCTTTTAGAATAGAAAGAATCTTTCACAATTGCTCAATAATTGGAAAGCAGTATGAATAACTCAGGAATTTAAAAGATTCCAAATTATGCTTAGTGGTTACAAGACCTTGAACTACGTCCACGGTTATAAGTACTCTTTCAACTTAAACCTTAACAATCATTAGACTGTAGGGACTCCCGTACTAAGGTTGTTAAACCCTTCATACGATGTATTGTGCATTCTGTCCACGGTTATAAGTACTCTTTCAACTTAAACCTTAACAGTCATTAGACTGTAGGGACTCCCGTACTTAGGGTGATTAGCCCTTCGTACCATGTATTGTGCATAAACATCTAAACGCTTCCGCGTACTCCCCTATAAAAGGGTTGTTCATATCATCTGTTCAACATTTGAATCCGCACCAAAGAAATTTGGTTTGGCATAACTTCTCAAGAAACGCTTGAATTTCATGAACATCTTTTAATAATCGTCTAGCTGAATCAAATAGCATAGACTTCTACAACAATTCGGACATCAATCGAATTATACATATACATATATATATATATATATATATATTCTCTTATCTTAAAGAAATCTCAAAAATCCTTTTATGGAGTCATGATTATGACGTTGTCATACTACATCTCACCATAGTGGGCTGACGATCGTATGATCACATCCAACACCAGGTTCCATTGCATTGATGACTCCATCGTTTATCATATCACCCGATACATATAGTTAAAATATATTTTGAAAATTAAAAAAAATCATTTTTTATATCTAGCCGAAACAAACAGCATAGATACGTAAATAATAGCACTGTTTTAAAAATTCTTTGGTTCACTAGTGTGACCTAACATTTTTTTTTTCAAAAATCAAAAGTATAACCATCGGCACGAAGTCAATAAATTTCAAAAATCTAGTAAAGCTAGAAGATTTGGAATATCTAATTTTCTCCATAATTTCAATCTTTATACTAAATATTCTTGTATTCAACTTATAATCCTCCTATATCCCTAGTATAGTTCATCAAACTTACTACACATTGGAAGTTCAGGAACTTGCCACAATAATATGAGTTGAAGAACTTACCCTAGTCAGACCATAAGCGTCCATTCGCTGAGGGGTTCCAAACATACCATATTATTATGAGTCACGAACATACCATATGCATTAGTTTTAAGAACCGCACTTAATCCTAATAATATCTGACTGATCTTAATAGTTTCTAACTATCAAACATACACATGAGAAAAGAATCACATTTTCGCCACATATACATTGATAGTGCGACACCAACATTCTAATGATTATCAATGTGATAAACTGAGTGCAAGCACAAAACCCTCGCCCATACAAAGATTTGTACAACTCAGCTATCACATGAGTCCTCAATTGAAATCCCACCTAACTCTATCTTACTCTTAACTTGCTCTTTTCTCAATACGAATTCCTCGTATCACATTATCTATAACTCCTCATGAGTTTATCTTGTACTATTTCATAGTACATCATCTTCATAGCATCAAGCTATAATTATTCAAACATTACCGACCATCTTTCTTTTATAACTTAAACAGATCACGTCATGATCTTATTCTATAATCATCTCCCTTAAAATTCTTTTCTTAACCCGTGATCGTTTTGTTTTATGATCCTCTTTTTTTCCTTTTTCATCATACGTATCCAGTTTCTATACTTGGTACACATCGAGTCTCTAACAGTTTCAATATGGTACGTTGAGTGGTTTCCCATAAATAACCAACAAACTAGGTTCCGAGTTGCTAGTTCGTATATACCTCTGCTCTATGAAGGAATCGTTTAGCCCAAATACCATACATCAACTATTAAAGAGTACAACTGTACCATACTTAAATATAACTTTTTGATTCTTAACTTATTTATCATATTCTCCTTTATTCTCTAATGTTATAGCCTAGGGTACTCTTACCTAAGGTTTATAACCTATAGCTTTGATACCAACTGTAACGACCCTAAAATTCATACAATTTAATTCTTAACTTTGGTCGTTAATAACACATCTACCTTCTGATTTTACATCATTATTCGATGTTAAACTTTATAAAATACGGAATAATTAAAACTTTTATGTCTTCTTACTTTAATTCCCTGAATCAAAACCTTTATCATCTACATGTCTTTGAATCAATATTATTTAATGATTCGCTTTATCACTGTTATTATATAAAATTTTACATTTCAATCCGATAACCTTTACATATCAGATAACTCTAACTTTAGCTTTGCAACTCAATATAAAACTATACATTATAAAACATTTATTACATCTCATGAATCTTAATCATGGTATAAAAAAAAATAACAACTTTAGATAAAATATTAATCTTCGTGTATTATTTCTGATCCATGTCATTCAAGTAGCACATAGTGTTACCTTCAATCCTTAACCTGCAAAAATGGTTATTTGCAAGGTTGAGCTCGACAGCCCAGCAAGATCTAACAGTTTTCATGCATCACATATCACATAATAACATGCTCAACATATAACATACATGCTGCTGTTCATATACCAAGTATAAAAATTGAGTTCCTTACTTAATCAGCATGCTTTAATCAATCAACGTACTCATAAATTGACTTTAGCATTTCATACTTTCAACATATAAATAACACATCATGCTCTTTGCAATAAAGATTTAAAACAGTTAATCATCAAGTTCACATAGCAAATAGGAACTGAAAGACTTGCCTGATTCATAGTTTATGAACTACGACTTATCTGCTTAATGCATATCTGCACTTCGTGTATTCCTACACAGTTATATAATCATGGATTCACATCCATTAGTCATATATTTCATACATTCTTAATATAATAATAATGTTACATTATTTCCTAACTAGGTTTGTAAAACCTACATTTCACTTTCTCATCATACTCTTAGAATAGCCAAGTATGTATATGTATACCTTAACCACTCGTACTTTACATCAACGTTCATATATATGTGTTCGATACACATTTCAAACTCATAGATGCATGATTTACAAAATTCTTGCATTTTGCAAAATTTAACAACTCTGTGTTTTATATATAACAATTACATGTTCTTATGCTTAAAATATCATCTATGTCAAGTATTATAGCTTTAGACATTCATATCTATATGCTTTAAGGTCTGGATTCACAGTTAAAATAATAAGGCATCATCATTGCCTTGGCGCAATTGCGCATACAGTTGAAGCTTAGGACGGCGTAAGCTACTTGGCCCCCCCGCCGCACTGTGGTTGAGCTTGCACTTCCTGTTTTTGTCCAACTCTAACACACCTATTCACTTATACTTTAACATACATACATGTTAGAGGTTCTTACATAAGCATATGACCATTCTTGAGTTCATTTTTACAAGTTTTAGTTCATGACTTTCCATGAAATTAAAGCACAAAAGGTTATGTATTTATCATTCTTTATAACTTTGGTCATATTTCTACATATAAAGGTCTCACAATCTGTTAATACATATGATCATGATGTTCATATCATTCATTCATAACTAGCATTGTTTAACACTTTGAAATATGCTTTAACTCATGTTTGATTAAATCATCTTTATGTCCATTACCTACGAATCATGTTTAGAGACATAATAAGACGTAACATGGCATCTCAATCCTTTAGAATCTAAATACTCATATGTAATGCTACTTAAGTTTGAAAACATGCTCAAGGTTGCCTTTGAAATCCTTTTACATGAATAATGCAATATAGCGCATGTAAATCAACTTTGAAACTCTTACGATAAGTAACTAATTCATGTTAACATCTTTTCAAGTTTAGAAACTATATCCTATAGCATTCATGTTCATTAGCTTATTATACTAAGCTTTTCTTGAAATTTCTCTAATCACAAGGTCTAACAAGTTTAATCATGAACAAAGACACTATAAACACCATATCATGCTCATTTATATTTGAACTCAATCATGTTTATAAACCACTAAGTTCAGAACTTATAGAACATAAGTTTCCACAAGGTTTGTTTTCAAAATCTTTAAGTTTCTTTCAAAACACATACTAAGTCATGCCAATGCTTTCTATTATGAGCAAGGAAATCTTATATATCATGTATAATATCATGCATTTTCATGTTACATCACTTAGAATGATATATTCCATCGTTGGGAGCACTATACTTGTGTATGTGCTCACTTGACGCCCTCCGATCGCCTCCAAATACATAATAGTCACAAAGATTACTACTTTGACCCTTCATAACGACCTCAAATTGAAAAACTTAAAGAACAAAGGTTGTAGGTCTATTCGTCCTCATTCCGGATCATCTTGAATCACCTCAATCGGAGTTCGTATGAAAAAGTTATGCTTAATTTACTATAGCGGTCGAAGAAGCGGTCCACGATTACTATTGCCTATTAGCGCTTTTTGCCTCCAATTGGCCTTGGGGAAATGGTAGAATGCATATGGGAGGTAGTACAACCCCTCAGGCTCTGTTATTTGCAATTTTACAGATCTCTACTGTGAGACCCCGAATATTTTGAAATGAAAGTATTCAATTTTCTTATAATTATTCTATTTAGTAAATGGTTAAATTGATAAAAGGTTAAAGTTAAGGGTGATATGTGAAAATTTTGCAAAGTATGCAAGTTGTTATATTATATTCGTTTGGTCGGGGAATATTCTTTTTATCGGGGAATATCCGTACGACGGCACAATCATTGGTGGACCCCACAACGGAAGTATTGTTGTAGTTAGAAAACGACAAAATTATCTTTTTATAAAAATAACGGCGAAAGTGTTACCGTTAAAACTGTTGAACTACCGGTAGTAAAAAAGTACGATGTCTGGCGTGGTTGCATAGTAGTAGTACACGGTATTGATTATTGATGCTTACGTGAGAAGTCACTCGGTTATACTCAATTATTGCTACGATAATTCTTTGCATCATATCTCTCATATTGTTAATTCAATTATTGTCACAGTATCATCTACATAATATGATATATTGTTAAATCAATAATTGATACGATAAATTTATTCATATTATTATTTACAATATTGACAATGTCTAGAAGTTCTGTCAAGGAGAGGTTTGGTCACCTAATTGCGCGCCAATAAGGAGAAATCCTTATTGGAAAGCCCCCTCTTTCCTGGAAACGACATGGTTGTTAAATATTGTAAATTATAATTATAATGAATAAATGTTATTAAAAATTGAATTTGAGTTCGGAGTTGAATTTGGAGACCCGGATGTGATATTTGAGTCCGGAGCGATGAAATTAGTAAAAATAAAATATAAACACAAAATTTACCGGGGTTGACTTTTTGGTCAAAAAGTCAACAGTTGACTTTTTCAGAAAAAGTCAAACTTCAAAATTTTAAAAATAAATTTTTTGATAAAATAGTTCCATTGTGTTGGGATTATTAGTGTTAGTGAAAATCGACATTTATTTCGATATTAATTGATGTCTAGAAGTTATATTGACCAATCGAGTAATTAACCGGATAAATGAGCTATTAATTGCAATTGATTCACATGATTATAACTATTTGTTCACATGTGTGTACTATTGATTCACATTCATGTACTATTAGGGGAGGTGGTGCAAGATTGATAATACTTGCATGACTAAGTTAAAAATAGAGGTATAGATGGAGGTACTATACTGTAATTCGTATTTTCACATGATTATAACTATTAAGTCACATGAATGAACTATTAATTCATATTATTTACTATTAGGGGAGGTGGTGCAAGTTTGATAATACTTGCAGAGGTGGTGCAAGTTTGATAATACTTGCAGGACTAAATTAAAAATGAAAGAAAAGTTGAAGGTATTATACTGTAATATTTCGAGCCCCAAAACAGTTAATTATCAAAACTATATTTTCCTATAAATAGAAGCTCATTCTTCCTTCATTTCTCACCAATTCACTAAAGCTATAGAGCAATTATTATAAAGAGAAATTATAGAGAGAAAGAAGAAGAGAAGTCTGCTACCTCACTATTCCAGTATCTAGTTTTTTCTAAGGTAAGCGATATTATTCTTTCGTATTCATGAAGAGAGTTATTTTCTTTCAATACTCGTAAGGGTTGTTATTCCATTCTTTATTATTATGTTGGAATAACCTTGATCATCGCAATCTACCGCATACATGGTGAAATTCTTACATTATTCCATTCTTTATTATTACATTGGAATAAACATTTTGTCTTGATCTATCGCGTGCACGGTGAATTCTATTGTTATTTCATTCTTTATTATTCTGTTGGAATATCATGTCTGTGCGGATTACGCATGGGTTCCATTCTTTATTATTCTGTTGAAATAACTTGTCCGTGTGGTTTATAGCATGCCTGGTGAATTCTGTTGTTATTCCATTCTTTATTATTACATTTGGAATATCACATGCATGCGGATTACGCATGACTGGTTCTATTCTTTATTATTACATTGGGAATAACCTATACATGCGGTTTATCGCATCGTGGTGAATTCTTACATTATTCCATTTCTATTATTACATTGGAATATCACATCTATGTGGATTACCGCATGCATGGTGAATGATCCTTTGTATTCATTCCTTATTAAATTGTAGAAATGATGCATCACGTGGATTACTGCATGGATGGTGAAAATCCATTTGCTTGTTTCGTAATTTTTCTGACCCTCAAAAATTCTGGAAAAATTTGAAATGATAATTTGATGAGTTTTCTATATTGTGTCCAAAGATGACAATTTTTGGATGTATAGATTAAGAGTTATGGATTTTATGGGAAAAAACTATTTTAAAAGTAAACCCTTATAACTCCTTGTGGTTAACTCCAAAATTGGTAAAATTTTTATTGGGAGTACATGTATATAATAGGAGTATACCCTATACATTTCAAAATTTTTGGACAAAAGTACAATTTATGATAAATGTCTAAATATTCGGCAGTTTTGGCCATATGAAAAATAGTAAATGAATTTTAAAAATTTTGAGAAAAATATATGTTCAATATGGGACTATATTCTGCTAAATCCCAGAAAAGAAATATTTTTGGGATTGATTTGGTATTTTTCATGAAAATAAACTAGTTATGAGTAAATGAATCAAATATGTTATGTGAAGTAACAAAATTGAAAAATATGATTTTATGGCTTGGAAATCCTATATAGGGTATATGTAGATTTTTGATGAGGGATTTGATCATTGGTGATGAAATCTTATGAGAATGGCATTTTTGAATGATTAAAATGCATTATTTGGTAAAGTGTAAACAATTAAAGTAAATTGTTTATAAGTTTAAGAAGTGATTAAAATATTGTTATAATATTAATAATATTAGATTATGAGTTTATTAAGTGATTGATAATATTTGGATAAATTTAAAGTCTTTAATATTTATCCTTGTTTTTTCGTTTATTAATACTTATATCATGGTCATCATCCTCATGCTTATATTGTGATGAAAGTCATCTTTAGCTTACGTGCAAAGATGGGACGTTAATTATTGGTTTTATAGTTGTATATCTTTGGCTTACGTGCAAAGATGGTATTAATTATTGGTTTTATAGTTGTATATCTTTGGCTTACGTGCAAAGATGGACCGTTGATTATTGGTTGTATATCTTTGGCTTACGTGCAAAGATGGACCGTTGATTTTGGTTGTATATCTTTGGCTTACGTGCAAAGATGGACCGTTGATTATTGGTTGTATATCTTTGGCTTATGTGCATAGATGAACTATTTATTGGTATGATTATGACCAGGGATCATTCGGTATAATCATGACCCGTAATGTTATAGATGATGTGGTAAAAGTCCTCATTGGCCCGTAGTGCATTGATGGATAGTTATTGGTATGATTATAACCAGGGATTATTCGGTATAATCATGACCATTGATGATTACATGAATATCCTTGGCCGTAGTGCAGGGATGATTCGATGATGTGGATTATTTATTAAGCTGAGTCTCAGTGATAAAATATTGATTATACACTTTTAATTCGTAAAAGATAGTAGATATCATGCTCTACTTGACTCTTTTAAAATACAGTTGTATGTCTTTGGCCTGTAGTGCAAAGATGAATTGTTAATGAATATCTTGGCCGTAGTGCAAAGATGAATTTATTAGTATGATTATGACCAGGAATTGTGATTTGGTATAACCATGATTTTTGATGTTTCAGGTTAAGATAGGTGATGAAAATTATCTTCGTCTTGGGTCCGAAGAGGAATTTAGAACCACAATTATGATTATGAGTTATTCATATGATTGTGGATAGGAACTGTTGATTGATGTTACAGGGATAAAACATTGTTGGTAAACTTTTAACATGGAGAAGATAATAGACCTTATGGTCTATTTGACTCTTTTAATGGATTGCTCGTTCATTTTGCAACTATGGTTGAAAAGTTTTTCATTTACCATATGTTCTAAATTTCTGATTTATTATTGATGAAAACTATTGATAATTTAATTATCTTTAGTCATGATATTCTTTCTTGGGCTAGTTGTGCTCACCTTTTGCTTCACAATTCCTTTCGGGTAATAAAGGTGTAATTTGAGTCGGCGGGGTATTAAGAGGATTAGAACGATTGGTTATATATTTGTTGAGGTTCTCCCTAAATAGTATGGAAGTAATTTTATTGAGAACTTTAGATAAGTGTGTCGTATTGTATATGTGATTTCATATTTAATTTTGGTGAACCGAATAGGGTGAGGTTAACCCAACTTTGGAAGGGTGTTTTGTCACTATCATACAAGATGTCTAATGACATACAACCTCGTATTATCATAAGACAGGGTTGTGCACACCCCCTTACTGAGTATATCTACGAGCACTACCTATATAATCTTGGAGTTTATTTGAAATATAATTCTCATTTGGAGACAACAGAGATAATTATATGTCAATAGAAGACTCACCATTAGAAAGAAGATGATATCAATCTTCTTGTTTTTCTTTGGGTACTATTGGGTCAACCAAGGATAATTCTGTGGACATATGATATCTATCATAACCTAAATGCATGGCCTCCCATGTACGAAGGTTTCCTTGAGAACTTCCCAAAGATTTTAATTTCTAAAACAGTTATTGACTATACTTTTATGTAAGGTACCATTGTAAGGTTGTGGTCAAGGCACCATGAGAGTTACATACATTTTTATTAAAACTAACAGTTTAACTGTGGTCATATTCTACACGACAGTTCAACAGTTGTATAAATGAAGTTTGTATTTAATTTTTATAGTATGATATCTGGCAACTCAGAATGGGTCGTGTGGATCAAATTTGGGGGCGTCACAAATGGTATCAGAGCTAAGGATATGGTCGCTGGCGGAGATATGAGTCTAGAACTAGGAGGGAGAGCGGCGAGTAATATACTTTCAGCTAGTGTGTGTGACTTACCTAAGTTGAAATTTTTACTTGATAAGTTGACAATTTGTGATATGTCAATTAACCTTTGTTTTGAAGATATATTCTAGAATGATATCTGAAATACAGGAGATGAGCAATGAAAAAATCATGATATAGAGGATATAATTGGGAATGTACAATCCGAAAAGAAAGCAAGGTATTCTCATCTCTTCGAATACAAGGTACGTACGTAAATTTCGAGGGCAAAATTTCATAAGGAGGGGAGATTGTGAGACCCCGAATTTTATGAAATGAAAGTATTCAATTTTCTTATACTTATTCTATTTAGTAAATGTTTAAATTGATAAAAGGTTAAAGTTAAGGGTGATATGTGAAAATTTTGCAAAGTATGCAAGTTGTTATATTATATTCGTTTGGTTGGGAAATATTCTTTTTATCGGGGAATATCTGTACGACGACACAATTATTGGTGGACCCCACAACAGAAGTATTGTCGTAGTTAGAAAACGACAGAATTATCATTTTATAAAAATAACGGCGAATGTATTCACAATTAAAAGCATTGAACTACCCGGTAGTAAAAGAAATGCGATGTCTGGCGTGGTTGCGTAGTAGTACGGTATTGATTATTGATGCTTACGTGAGAAGTCACTCAGTTATACTCAATTATTGCTCTGATAATGTTGCATCATATCTCTCATATTATTAATTTAATTATTATCACAATATAAATGCATAATATGATATATTATTAAATCAATAATTGAGACGATAAAGTTATTCATATTATTATTTGCAATATTGACAATGTCTAGAAGTTACATCGAGGAGAGGTTTGGTCACCTAATTGCGGCGCTTGATAAAGAGAAATCCTTATCGGAAAGCCCCTCTTTCACAGGAGCGACACTGGTTGTTAAATATTATGAATTATAATAATAATGAATAAGCTTGTTATTAAAAATCAAATTTGAGTTCGGAGTTGAATTTGGAGACCCGGACGTAATATTTGAGTCCGGAGCGATGAAATTAGTAAAAATAGACTATAAACCCAAAATTTACCGGGCTTGACTTTTTGGTCAAAAAGTCAATAGTTGACTTTTTCAGAAAAAGTCAAACTTCAAAATTTCAAAAATAATTTTTTTGATAAAAATAGTTCCATTGTGTTGGGATTATTAGTGTTAATGGAAATCGACATTTATATCGATATTAATTGATGTGCGGAAGTTGTATTGACCAATCGGGTAATTGCTTAGGATAAATAAGCAATTAATTTCTATTGATTTACATGATTATAACTATTTGTTCACATGTGTGTACTATTGATTCACATTCATGTACTATTAGGGGAGGTGGTGCAAGATTGATAATACTTGCATGAATAAGTTAAAAATGGAGGTATAGATGGAGAGTACTATATTGTAATTCAGTATTTTCACATGATTATAACTATTAAGTCACATGAATGAACTATTAATTCACATTATTTACTATTAGGGGAGGTGGTGCAAGTTTGATAATACTTGTAGGACTAAATTAAAAATAAAAGAAAAGTTGAAGGTATTATACTATAATATTTTGAGCCCCAAAACGGTTAATTATCGAAACTATATTTTCCTATAAATAGAAGCTCATTCTTCCTTCATTTCTCACCAATTCACTAAAGCTATATAGAGCAATTATTATAGAGAGAAATTATAGTGAAAAGAAGAATAGAAGTGCGCTACCTCCTTATTCAAGTATCCGATTTTTTTCTAAGGTAAGGAATATTATTCTTTCGTATTATTCATGAAGAGAGTTATTTTCTTTCAATACCGTAAGAGTTGTTATTCCATTCTTTATTATTATGTTGGAATAACTTTGTATATCGAACTCACGCATACATGGTAAAATTCTTACATTATTCCATTCTTTATTATTTTGTTGGAATAACACGTATGCATCTTGATCTACGACATACACAGTGAATTCGTTGTTATTCCATTCTTTTTATTATTACATTGGAATATCACATGCATGCGGATTACTGGCGTGACACTGGTTCCATTCTTTATTATTCTATTGGAATAACCTATATCATGCGGTTTATCGCATTCTGGTAAATTACATTTGTTATTCCATTCTTTATTATTATTTGTTGAAAATCACATGCTGTATGCGGATTACGCATGACTGGTTCCATTCTTTATTATTACTGTTGGGAATAATAACACATGCATGCGCTATCTATCGCATGCATGGTGAATTCTTACATTATTCCATTCTTTATTATTCTATTGGAATAACACATACATATGGATTCTGCATGCATGGTGAATGATCCTTTGTATTCATTCCTTATTAAATTGTAGAAATGATGCATCTACGTGGATTCTGCATGGCGGGTGAAAATCCATTTGCGGTTTCGTAATTTTTCTGATCCTCAAAAATTCTGGAAAAATTTGAAATGATAATTTGATGATTTTTCTATATTGTGTCCAAAGATGGCGATTTTTGGATGTATAGGTTAAGAGTTATGGATTTTATGGGAAAAAACTATTTTAAAAGTAAACTCTTATAACTCCTTGTGGTTAACTCCAAAATTGGTGAAATTTTTATTGGGAGTACATGTATATAATAGGACTATACCCTGTAAATTTCAAAATTTTTGGACAAAAGTACAATTTATGATAAATGTCTAAATATTCGACAGTTTTGGCCATATGAAAAATAGTAAATGAATTTTAAAAATTTCGAGAAAAATATATGTTCAATATGGGACTATATTCTGCTAAATCCCGAGAAAAGAAATATTTTTGGGGATTGATTTGGTATTTTCATGAAAATAAACTAGTTATGAGTAAATGAATTAAATATGTTATGTGAAGTAACAAAATTGGAAAATATGATTTTATGGCTTGGGAATCCTATATAGGGTATATGCAAATTTTTGATGAGGGATTTGATCATTGGTGATGAAATCTTATGAGAATGGCATTTTTGAATGATTAAAATGCATTATTTGGTAAAGTGTAAACAATTAAAGTAAATTATTTATAAGTTTAAGAAGTGATTAAAATATTGTTATAATATTAATAATATTAGATTATGAGTTTATTAAGTGATTGATAATATTTGGATAAATTTAAAGTCTTTAATATTTATCCTTGTTTTTTGATTATACTTATATCATCGTCATCATCCTCATGCTTATATTGTGATGAAAGTCATCTTTAGCTTACGTGCAAAAGATGGATGATTAATTATTGGTTTTATAGTTGTATATCTTTGGCTTACGTGCAAAGATGGTACATTAATTATTGGTTTTATAGTTGTATATCTTTAGCTTACGTGCAAAGATGGACCGTTGATTATTGGTTGTATATCTTTGGCTTACGTGCAAAGATGGACCGTTGATTTTGGTTGTATATCTTTGGCTTACGTGCAAAGATGGACCGTTGATTATTGGTTGTATATCTTTGGCTTATGTGCATAGATGAACTGTTTATTGGTATGATTATGACCAGGGATCATTCGGTATAATCATGACCCGTAATGTTATAGATGATGTGGTAAAAGTCCTCATTGGCCCGTAGTGCATTGATGGACAGTTATTGGTATGATTATAACCAGGGATTATTCGGTATAATCATGACCATTGATGATTACATGAATATCCTTGGCCGTAGTTCAGGGATGATTCGATGATGTGGATTATTTATTAAGCTGAATCTCAATGATAAAATATTGATTATACACTTTTAATTCGTAAAAGATAGTAGATATCATGATCTACTTGACTCTTTTAAAATATCTGGTTGTATGTCTTTGGCTTGTAGTGCAAAGATGAATTGTTAATGAAATATCTTGGTAGTAGTGCGAAGATGAATTTATTAGTATGATTATGACCGGGAATTGTGATTTGGTATAACCATGATTTTTGATGTTTTGAGGTTAAGATAGGTGATGAAAATTATCTTCGTCTTGGGGTTAGAAGAGGAATTTAGAACCACAATTATGATTATGAGTTATTCATATGATTGTGGATAGGAACTGTTGATTGATGTTACAGGGATAAAACATTGTTGGTGAACTTTTAACATGGAGAAGATAATAGACCTTATGGTCTATTTGACTCTTTTAATGGATTGCTCGTTCCGCTGCAACTATGGTTGAAAAGTTTTTTCATTTACCATATGTTCTAAATCTCTGATTTATTATTGATGAAAACTATTGATAATTTAATTATCTTTAGTCATGATATTCTTTACTGGGCTAGTTGTGCTCACCCTTTTTGCTTCACAATTCCTTTCGGGTAATAAAAGTGTAGTTTGAGTCGAAGCGGGGGTATTAAGAGGATTAGAACAGTGGTCTATAACTGTTGAGGTTCTCCCTAAATAGTATGGAAGTAATTTTATTGAGAACTTTAGATAAGTGTGTCGTATTGTATATGTGATTTCATATTTAATTTTGGTGAACCGAATAGGGTGAGGTGAACCCAACTTTTGAAGGGTGTTTTGTCACTATCATACAAGATGTCTAATGACATACAACCTCGTATTATCATAAGACAGGGTTGTGCACACCCACTTGCTGAGTATATCTACGAGCACTACCTATATAATCTTGGAGTTTATTTGAAATATAATTCTCATTTGGAGACAACAGAGATAATTATATGTCAATAGAAGACTCACCATTGGAAAAAAGATGATATCAATCTTCTTGTTTTTGTTTGGGGACTATTGGGTCAACCAAGGATAATTCTGTGGACATATGATATCTATCATAACCTAAATGCATGGCCTCCCATGTACGAAGGTTTACTTGAGAACTTCCCAAAGATTTTAATTTCTAAAACAGTTATTGACTATACTTTTATGTAAGGTACCATTGTAAGGTTGTGGTCAAGGCACCATGAGAGTTACATACATTTGTATTAAAACTAACAGTTTAACTGTGGTCATATTCTGCACGACAGTTCAACAATTGTATAAATGAAGTTTGTATTTAATTTTTATAGTATGATATCTGGCGACTCAGAATGGGTCGTGTGGATCTAATTTGGGGGCGTCACAAATGGTATCAGAGCTAAGGATATGGTCGCTGGCGGAGATATGAGTCTAGAACTAGGAGGGGAGAGACGAGTAATATACTTCGCTAGTGTGCGACTTACCTAAGCCAAAATTTTTACTTGATAAGTTGACAATTTGTGATATGTCAATTAACCTTTGTTTTGAAGATATATTCTGGAATGATATCTGAAATACAGGAGATGAGCAATGGAAAAATCATGATATAGAGGATATAATTGGGAATGTACAATCCGAAATGAAAGCAAGGAATTCTCATCTCTTCGAATACCAGGTACGTACGTAAATTTCAAGGGCTAAATTTCATAAGGAGGGGAGATTGTGAGACCCCGATTTTATGAAATGAAAGTATTCAATTTTCTTATAATTATTCTATTTAGTAAATGTTTAAATTGATAAAAGGTTAAAGTTAAGGGTGATATGTGAAAATTTTGCAAAGTATGCAAGTTGTTATATTATATTCGTTTGGTCGGGGAATATTTTTTTGTGGGGAATATATCATACGACGACACAATCATTAGTGGACCCCCACGTAAGTATTGTCGTAGTTAGAAAGCAGCATGTAATTATCTTTTATAAAAATAACGGCGAAAGTGTTACCGTTAAAAGCTGTTGAACTACCCGTTAGTAAAAAAACACGATGTCTGGCGTGGTTGCGTAGTAGTACACGGTATTGATTATTGATGCTTACGTAAGAAGTCACTCAGTTATACTCAATTATTGCTACAGTAATGTTGCATCATATCTCTCATATTGTTAATTCAATTATTATCACAGTATCATCTGCATAATATGATATATTGTTAAATCAATAATTGAGACGATAAAGTTATTTATATTATTATTTGCAATATTGACAATGTCTAGAAGTTCTGTCAAGGAGAGGTTTGGTCACCTAATTGCGCGCCAATAAGGAGAAATCCTTATCGGAAAGCCCCCTCTTTCCTGGGAACGATCTGGTTGTTAAATATTTCGAAATATAATAATAATGAATAAATGTTATTAAAAATCAAATTTGAGTTCGGAGTTGAATTTGGAGACCCAGACGTAATATTTGAGTCCGGAGCGATGAAATTAGTAAAAATAGACTATAAACCCAAAATTTACTGGGGTTGACTTTTTGGTCAAAAAGTCAATAGTTGACTTTTTCAGAAAAAGTCAAACTTCAAAATTTCAAAAATAATTTTTTTGATAAAAATAGTTCCATTGTGTTGGGATTATTAGTGTTAATGGAAATCGACATTTATATCGATATTAATTGATGTCTGGAAGTTATATTGACCAATCGGGTAATTAACCGGATAAATAAGCAATTAATTTCTATTGATTTACATGATTATAACTATTTGTTCACATGTGTGTACTATTGATTCACATTCATGTACTATTAGGGGAGGTGGTGCAAGATTGATAATACTTGCATGAATAAGTTAAAAATGGAGGTATAGATGGAGGTAGTATACTGTAATTCGTATTTTCACATGATTATAACTATTAAGTCACATGAATGAACTATTAATTCACATTATTTACTATTAGGGGAGGTGGTGCAAGTTTGATTATACTTGTAGGACTAAATTAAAAATAAAAGAAAAGTTGAAGGTATTATACTGTAATATTTTGAGCCCCAAAACGGTTAATTATCGAAACTATATTTTCCTATAAATAGAAGCTCATTCTTCCTTCATTTCTCACCAATTCACTAAAGCTATAGAGAAATTATTATAGAGAGAAATTATAGTGAGAAAGAAGAAGAGAAGTCTGCTACCTCACTATTCAAGTATCCAGTTTTTTCTAAGGTAAGGAATATTATTCTTTCGTATTCATGAAGAGAGTTATTTTCTTTCAATACTCGTAAGGGTTGTTATTCCATTCTTTATTATTATGTTGGAATAACTCGCCTATGTCTCACGAACTCAGCATACATGGTGAAATTCTTACATTATTCCATTCTTTATTATTTTGTTGGAATAACACATGCGCATGCAAGTGTCTATCACATACCGGTGAATTACATTTGTTATTAGTTCTTTATTATTACATTTGGAATATCACATGCATGCGGATTACGCATGACACAGTTCCATTCTTTATTATTATATTGGAATAACCTATATCGTGCGGTTTATCGCATGCACTAGTAAATTCATTGTTATTCCATTCTTTTTATTATTCATTAAAAATCACATCTCTCTGCGGATTACGCATGACTGGTTCCATTCTTTATTATTACATTGGGAATAACTTTTCATGCATGCGGTCTATCGCATGCATGGTGAATTCTTACATTATTCGATTCTTTATTATTACATTGGAATAACTCATACATGTGGATTATCGCATGCATGGTGAATGATCCTTTGTATTCATTCCTTATTAAATTGTAGAAATGATCTATCTACGTGGATTATCGCATGGCGGGTGAAAATCCATTTGCAGTTTCGTAATTTTTCTGTCCCTAAAAAATTCTAGAAAAATTTGAAATGATAATTTGATGATTTTTCTATATTGTGTCCAATGATGGCGATTTTTGGATGTATAGGTTAAGAGTTATGGATTTTATGGGAAAAAACTATTTTAAAAGTAAACCCTTATAACTCCTTGTGGTTAACTCCAAAATTGGCAAAATTTTTATTGGGAGTACATGTATATAACAGGAGTATACCCTATATATTTCAAAATTTTTGGACAAAAGTACAATTTATGATAAATGTCTAAATATTAAACGCTTTTGGCCATATGAAAAATAGTAAATGAATTTTAAAAATTTCGAGAAAAATATATGTTCAATATGGGACTATATTATGCTAAATCCAGAAAAGAAATATTTTTGGGACTGATTTGGTATTTTCATGAAAATAAACTAGTTATGAGTAAATGAATTAAATATGTTATGTGAAGTAACAAAATTGGAAAATATGATTTTATGGCTTGGGAATCCTATATAGGGGTATATGCAGATTTTGATGAGGATTTGATCATTGGTGATGAAATCTTATGAGAATGGCATTTTGAATGATTAAAATGCATTATTTGGTAAAGTGTAAACAATTAAAGTAAATTGTTTATAAGTTTAAGAAGTGATTAAAATATTGTTATAATATTAATAATATTAGATTATGAGTTTATTAAGTGATTGATAATATTTGGATAAATTTAAAGTCTTTAATATTTATCCTTGTTTTCGCTTATACCATGGTCATCATCCTCATGCTTATATTGTGATGAAAGTCATCTTTAGCTTACGTGCAAAGATGGACAGTTAATTATTGGTTTTATAGTTGTATATCTTTGGCTTACGTGCAAAGATGGACTGTTAATTATTGGTTTTATAGTTGTATATCTTTAGCTTACGTGCAAAGATGGACCGTTGATTATTGGTTGTATATCTTTGGCTTACGTGCAAAGATGGACCGTTGATTTTGGTTGTATATCTTTGGCTTACGTGCAAAGATGGACCGTTGATTATTGGTTGTATATCTTTGGCTTATGTGCATAGATGAACTATTTATTGGTATGATTATGACCAGGGATCATTCGGTATAATCATGACCCGTAATGTTATAGATGATGTGGTAAAAGTCCTCATTGGCCGTAGTGCATTGATGGGCGATTATTGGTATGATTATAACGAGGATTATTCGGTATAATCATGACCATTGATGATTACATGAATATCCTTGGGTAGTAGTGCGGGGATGATTCGATGATGTGGATTATTTATTGTCGAGTCTCAATGATAAAATATTGATTATACACTTTTAATTCGTAAAAGATAGTAGATATCATGCTATACTTGACTCTTTTAAAATACAGTTGTATGTCTTTGGCCTGTAGTGCAAAGATGAATTGTTAATGAATATCTTGGCCGTAGTGCAAAGATGAATTTATTAGTATGATTATGACCATGAATTATGATTTGGTATAACCATGATTTTTGATGTTTCAGGTTAAGATAGGTGATGAAAATTATCTTCGTCTTGGGTCCGAAGAGGAATTTAGAACCACAATTATGATTATGAGTTATTCATATGATTGTGGATAGGAACTGTTGATTGATGTTACAGGAATAAAACATTGTTGGTGAACTTTTAACCTGGAGAAGATAATAGACCTTATGGTCTATTTGACTCTTTTAATGGATTGCTCGTTCCGCTGCAACTATGGTTGAAAAGTTTTATCATCTACCATATGTTCTAAATCACTGATTTATTATTGATGAAAACTATTGATAATTTAATTATCTTTAGTCATGATATTCTTTACTGGGCTAGTTGTGCTCACCCTTTTGCTTCACAATTCCTTTCAGGTAATAAAGGTGTAGCTGAGTCGAGCGGGGTATTAAGAGGATTAGAACAGTGGTCTATAGCTGTTGAGGTTCTCCCTAAATAGTATGGAAGTAATTTTATTGAGAACTTTAGATAAGTGTGTCGTATTGTATATGTGATTTGATATTTAATTTTGGTGAACCGAATAGGGTGAGGTGAACCCAACTTTGGAAGGGTGTTTTGTCACTATCATACAAGATGTCTAATGACATACAACCTCGTATTATCATAAGACAGGATTGTGCACACCCACTTGCTGAGTATATCTACGAGCACTACCTATATAATCTTGGAGTTTATTTGAAATATAATTCTCATTTGGAGACAACAGAGATAATTATATGTCAATAGAAGACTCACCATTGGAAAGAAGATGATATCAATCTTCTTGTTTTTGTTTGGGGACTATTGGGTCAACCAAGGATAATTCTATGGACATATGATATCTATCATAACCTAGACGCATGGCCTCCCATGTACGAAGGTTTCCTTGAGAACTTCCCAAAGATTTTAATTTCTAAAATAGTTATTGACTGTACTTTTATGTAAGGTACCATTGTAAGATTGTGGTCAAGGCACCATGAGAGTTACATACATTTGTATTAAAACTCACGGTTTAACTGTGGTCGTATTCTGCACGACAGTTCAACAATTGTATAAATGAAGTTTGTATTTGATTTTTATAGTATGATATCTGGCGACTCAGAATGGGTCGTGTGGATCTATTTTGAGGGCGTCACACCTACCCCTTCCGATTTTCATAACATGAGTTATACTCATCCAAATTAGTCCATTTTCGATTTTATGGGTTTGTAACTCATAAAACTACAACATACCAAATAACCATCAACTAACATAAACATTAACTAACCCAAATATGAATTTACAACTCATGTTCATTCTAATTGTTCATGTTTTGACAATTTTACGAATTCGTTCACTACGAATTCGTTTCTCAACCATTTCGATTCATTCAACTTTTTTTGTTTTCGTTTCTTAATATACTAACACAATATATAACCAATTAACAGATTATAGCAAAGATTGAACATCAAATTTTGGACATAATAAGCCATTTTCATATACAAAACACTGCTATCTTAATTTTTTTCTACAAACCACTTTTCTTCTATAAACCACTTTTCCATGAATTTGATTACTCAATACAACTTCTATATAACAATTATCAGATTGCACATGTACATAATCAACACCTCAAACCCTAACCTAAGAAAAAAACAATTATAGAGAATAAGATTACAAAACTAAAACTTGAAAAATTTAAGAATGGATTATACCTTGAATCTCCTAGTAGCAAGATGATGTTAACAAAGTTTAGAAATTCTTCCTTTGATTCCCTCTAAAAGTTCTCTGTGTTTCTCCCTTTCTTTGTTCTCAGCTTATTAGGAGAATACGTGATATAACCCACATATGTCAGGTGAAGAAAATAAAAAGGCGTCAGTTACAATAAACCAAAAGCCATAAGGTTGCATTTGGTTACTCATAATTTCCCCCATACTAGATTATTTTAATAATATTATATTATATAGTTTTTATTTGTCACACCTATAACCAATTTACATAACTTACAATATTAATTATAATTTTTATTATAATTATTCTGATGATTAATAAATAATCATATATCTAATTTAATTAATAAATTAGATTTAAACATCGCTTTATTTAATTTACTTATTTTCTTTAACATTAAACAACTCATTTAATTTAATTAATTAAATTAAATCTTCAAAGAATAAAATTTACCTTTGTTTTAATTTAATTATCATACACACGTAACTAAATTATTATACCACAATTTCATAATTTATTTATTTTTCTCAATAAATAAATTATTTAAAATATTTATTTAATTTAATAAATATTTAAAATTAATTACCAAATTCATTTAATTTCTTCAATAGTTAACTTAACTATTGAACCTCACTTTCTCAATATATGAATATATATTTCTCTTCACACTAGATCACATATTTAAAAATATATAGCATGTATATATACATACTCAAACTCAAAACATCTCATAATAAGAATTTTAATTATTAAATTTCTATTTTAATAACTTATAAAAATTCGGGTTGTCACATTATGCCTCATGACAACTCAAAGAATATGAGAGAAATTATCCTACTCATGATCTAGAGTTGGCAGCAGTCGTTTTTGCGCTAAAGATCTGGAGACATTACCTGTATGGGGAGAAAGTGGAGATCTATACAAATCATAAAAGCCTCAAATATTTCTTCACCCAAAAGGAACTCAACATGCGGCAACAACGTTGGCTCGAGCTGTTGAAAGATTACGATCATACCATTCAATACCATCCTGGAAAAGCGAACGTGGTAGCTGACGTATTGAGTAGAAGATCATATGCGGGTACGAGTGCGATATTGTCAACGCAAAGGCCCATTTTGTATGACTTACAAAGGATGGATATAGAGTTAAAGACTTTCGGGACCCACGTGATGATGTCAAATATACGAGTAGAATCGACTTTAATCGATAAAGTTAATGTTACTCAAGCTACAGACCCAAAGATGATGCGTATGAAGAAGAAAGTGCAAGAAGGTGCTATTCCAGAAGCAAGAATCGATGAAGAAGGAATACTTCGAGTCAACTCTAGACTTTGTGTTACTAACAACTCTGATTTGAAGTATAAAATTATGATGGAGGCACACAACACACTGTTTGCAATCCATCCTGGGAGTACCAAAATGTATCGTGATCTTCGACATAAATTTTGGTGGAGCAATATGAAGAGAGAGATATCAGAGTTTATCTCAAGGTGTTTAACTTGTCAATGAGTTAAAGCGGAGCATCAAGTACCAAAAGGTCCACTGCAACTATTTGAAATTTCAGAATGGAAGTGGGACAACATTAACATGGATTTCGTTACTGGTTTTCCCAAGGTTTCCCAAGGCATAGATGCAATTTGGGTCATTGTTGATAGATTAACCAAGTCTGCCCATTATTTACCTATACGAGAAACTTATTCACTTGAACGTCTTACTCATATATACATAAATGATATTGTAAAACTGCATGGTATGCCAATATCCATAGTTTTTGATCGAGTCCCAAGATTCACTTCACGATTTTGGGTCATTTTGTAGAAAGCAATGGGCACGAATTTACGATTCAGTTCAGCATATCAACCTCAAACGGACAGGCAGTCGGAGAGGACTATTCAAACTCTTAAAGATCTATTAGGACTCTGTGTCTTAGACTTCAAAGGAAGTTGGGACAAGTTCTTTCCATTAGTGGAATTCTCCCACAACAACAGTTATCAAGCAAGTATAGGCATGACTACATTCGAGGCGTTGTATAGACACAAGTGTCATTCTCCAGTAAGCTGGGATGAGGTGAGTGAAATAACATTCTTGGGACCAGAATTGGTACGCATGACAATGAAAAAGATTCAAATGATCTGGCAACATATACAAACCTCACAAGATCGTCAAAAGAGTTATGCTGATCTTCATCGAAGAGACATGTAATTCAATGTTGGAGATCATGTATTATTACGTGTTACTCCATGAAAAGTAGTTACGAGATTTGGAAAGAGTGGAAAGCTCAACCCTCGATTCATTGGTCTATTTAAAATCCTCGATCGAGTAGGAATTGTATCCTTGATAAGTGGGTTTTATACCTACTTATTGGATATCAATTCACGCGAACTATGTCCATCTCAAGTACATTTTAGTGTGTTTTTAGTTGCATTTCATGTTAGTTCGCATTGCATGTACTGAGAACTCCTTTGGTGTAAAAGTGCAGGATATGACATAATTTGGCGATGGTGAGTGGCATGTGATCAATGAAGGCACAACATGAGGATAAAGTGGAGCAAGGAAACCAAGCACGAGTGGACAAAGGAATGAGCAGCATGAAAGGAGTGAGCGAGAACAAATCGAGAGCGACAACAGAACCGAATTCCGATTCTGAGAAGCTGCATTGCCATGGCCACTACAGTCAACACTACGACGCCTGCCGCGATCATTCAGATTACACATACTTGACAAACGCGCGCCCGCGCGAGAAATACTAAGGAGGAGCACGCGCCCGCGCGCGATGCCTGAAGCTGCTGACATGTTTTAATTTAATTTTTAAATTTTAAGGGTTGTAATTGATTAAAATAATTTTGACTAGTGTCAGACGTATCATTGAGTAGTTTTTACGTGTTTTTCATATTGGAACTAGGGTTTTGACACTTTGGGAGATTTCCAACATAGAACTAAGCCTAAACTTCTTATTTTCTATTTCTTCTTTAGATTTTCAAACATTGTGGTAGACTAATGTTTCTATGCTGGATTTTAATGCGGAATTAAACATTACCATTGGATTAAAATTAGCAATTGGGTTTGATCGATTCTATCCTCTCATTTTTAATTGTTTGTTTATTGTCCATGTATTGCTTTGGTCCCATAATGGCTTTTGGTTCAGTCATGAACTAAACTCCATTATAGGATTCTAATGGATTTTAATATGTAGTTTAATTGCATGCTTGACTGCTGGATTGTTTTACATATTATAAGGAATTTCTATCATGGTTGATTTGCATGCATGAATGATTGATCACCATTCGTTTTAAGTGCTTGTATGGAATTGAAAAATAACATACGAGTATGGATTGTAATCATGATAGCATACTTATATGGGGCTGTTTTGCATGGTTTTGTATTTTGTGAATAAGATAGACATATACTGTTTCACCGCATAAGTTAAATAAGGGCTTGTGCTTAAATTCAATATGGTTGCAATTTCACATAGACATATAGTGATTTTGGTTATATTGATGATTACATAGACATATGGTGTCTATTGCATGTGGATGCTGTGTAAGTAGGTCATAGTACATTGAAAAATGGCTATATCTATATTAGTGCTCTTGGCTACTTTCCTGTGATATGTGAACAATCTTGCTAGATGGTAGTAATTAGATGAAGTATTAAATGAAGTTAGGATCCCATTATTTCCAGATTTGATTTATTTCATTATTATTCTTATTTTAGTGTTATTTGATTTTAAAGTAATTTTCAATCATAAACATAATTATTAGTTTAAGCATATAAAAATAGTGATAGAGTTGATGCATAATAATTTGATTTAGTAACTTTCCCTGTGGATCGATACTCGACTTACTCTGTATTACTTGTTGATGCATGTATACTTGCATGAGTTAGAGCTCTTTTGTTAAAACTAAAAAAGAGGCAACAAGTTTTTGGCGCCGTTGTCGGGGAAAGGCGTTTAAATTTAAATAATTATCATCAGTTTTAATCTATATTGTATGACTTAGACAAATCTAATCTTATCTCACTTCTAATTTTTGCTTTTGTTTTTGGTTTCAGGTATTTGTAGATTTTTATGCACCCAAGATCATCTAATTCCGAATTGACACCATCACAGGGTAGTATTAACGGAAGAGGTTGGAAAGCGAGTGTGGGGAGAAATTTGCAAGCACAGTTAGAGGGTACTACATCTAGTATGGCAGAAGAACAAAGAATCGAGCAAAGAGAAGACCACAGGGCTCTAAGGGACTATTCCATGCCGAATATTAATGGACTTCAGTCTAGCATAGTCAGACCGGCGATAGCAGCAAATACTTTTGAGATTAAACTGGGCACTATTCGGATGGTGCGAGAATTGATCTGATTTGGGGTCTTCATTACGGATGATCCGAATGAACACCTGTTGAGTTTCATTGAGATTTGTGATACATTCAGATACAACGGCGTGATGGAGGATGCTATCAGACTTAGGCTATTCCCATTCTCATTGAGGGATAAGGCGAGAAGTTGGCTGCATTCTTTGCTGTTAGGGTCAATTACTACATGGGAGGACTTAGCATAAAAATTCTTAGCCAAGTTTTTCCTAATGGCTAAGACTGCGAAGATGAGGACAACTATCTCTCAGTTTGAGCAACAACAGGGCGAGTCCTTATATAAAGCATGTGAGAGATATAAAGAGATGCTTAGGAAGTGTCCACATCACGGTATGCCAGATTGGATGTTGATCAACATGTTTTACAATGAATTGGGATGGCAGTCGAGACCGATTGTGGATGCAGCTGCAGGAGGGGCATTATGGGCAAAGAGGTATGAAGAGGCCTATAACCTTATCGAGACTATTGCAGCAAATGACTTTCAAAATCCTACATCTCGGATGCCACAACCCAAGGTTGCAGGTTTGTTGGAGGTGGATGCTATTACTCAGTTGTCGGCACAGATGGCAACTATGGCAAAGAAAATAGATACATTAGCAGAGAGCAAAGCGAAAATAGTTGCCTTCGTATATGAGATTTGTGTGGGGTCACACTCCACGGATCAATGTGCTATCAGCTCGGAGTCGGTACAGTATTTGGGAAATTATAGGAAAGATCAAGGACAGTTTTAGAACATATACAACCCCAACAACCGCAATCATCCAAACTTTAGTTGGTCAAATAACCAAGGGAATCAGCAGAATCCGTTTTAGCCGAATTAACAATTTCAGTCTCAGCCAGCGCATCAACAGTTTACACCAAAACCACCGTTTCCACCGGGATTTTCTCAACAACAACAACATCATACTTCATCTGCACCTCAGCAAGAAAAGAAATTAGAAATGTAGGAGATGATGTTGAAGTAAATGGCAAACACAGAGGTTATGATCAAAAGCCAAGCAATGGCTATTAAAAATTTAGAAACTCAGATGGGGCAAATGGCGAGCATGCTTAACAACAGGTCCCAGGGTTCATTGCCAAGTAATACGGAAGCAAATCCACGGAGAGATGGGAAGGAACAGTGTCAAGCGATCACATTGAGGTCTAGGAAAAACATTGCGCAGTCTTTGAGAGTGGCGCGCCTGCTCTTTTTTACAAAGGATGCAGCGGTTGCCATGAGGCATAGTAGTTGACTGCTGAGAAAGAAAATCTAGAAAATTCTGAGGTACAACATAAAGAGAAAGATAAAGCAGGTTCAGTTGAGAAACCTATGAGTTCATTACCACCAATTCACCCTCAGGTTCCGTATCCGCAGAGATTAAATAAGCAGAGGGAAGATAAACAGTTCAGCAAGTTCTTGGAGGTATTTAAAAAGCTATAGATCAACATACCTTTCGCTGAGGCATTGGAACAAATGCCAAGTTATGCAAAGTTCATGAAGGGTATATTGTCAAGGAAGAGGAGATTAAACGAGTTTGAGGCAAGAGCCTTGGATCGAGGAATGCAGTCTTGGTTCTTGTGAAATTACCTCCGGTGAAGGATCTGGGAAGTTTCATAATTCCATGCACGATCGAAAAGATGAATTTTGATAAATGTTTGTGTGATCTTGGGGCAAGTATCAATCTGATGCCCTTGACATTGTTCAATCAGTTGGGATTACCGGCTCCAAGGCCGACAAACATTTCTTTGCAGTTAGCTGACAGATCCATCACATATCCACGGGGAATTGTTGAAGATGTATTGGTGAAAGTGGACAAATTTATCTTTCCGACTGACTTCATTATTTTGGATTACGAGGAAGGTAAAAATATACCAATCATACTGGGGAGACCATTCTTAGCCACATGAACGACTTTGATAGATGTGCAAAAAGGGGAACTCACTATGCGTGTTCATGATCAAGAGGTCACCTTTAATGTCTTCAAAGCTATGAAGTTTCCAGCAGATGAAGAGGAATGTTTTCGAGTTGATTTGGTGGATCGGGTCTTAAATGAAAAAGTATAGAGTCTGGTGGAGTATGAACCTTTGAGAAGTGTAATTGTTAAAAATTCAAAGTTGGAGGAATTCAGATTACAGGCATATGAAAATTCAAAGCTGTACAAGAAGAAGGTGAAGAAATGGCATGACCGAAAGATCTTCGATAGGACATTTGAACCAGGACAAAGGGTTTTTCTTTATAACTCCAGACTTAAAATTTTTTCCCGGGAAACTAAAATCAAGATAGTCTGGGCCATTTACAGTGAAGACTGTCTTTCCGCATGGTGCAATTGAAGTATATGATAAGTTTCTGGACAAGCCTTTCAAGGTGAATGGACAACGATTGAAGTATTACTTGGGTGGTGAGGTGGACAGACAGAAAGTCACCTCAGTTCTTTCGTCAACATGAGATTCAGAGACAGTCAAGCTAATTGACTATAACTTAGCGCTTGATGGGAGGCAACCCATTATTTCTATCTCTATTTTTTTCTTTATTTATTTAGTTTAGGTTGCTTTAGTTAGTTCATCTTTATTTCATTTTTGATAGTTTGTCTGTTTTGCATAATTGAGTGTGTAGCGGAATTTGCATTGAGAATGTTTGAAGTAGGTTAGAGTTTATTTGGTCATTAATTCATGCCTTAAGAGTGTGCATTAATGTCTATGTAGGTATCTTCAATTGAAGTCATCACTGATATGTAGATTGGAATTGAAAATTAGTAGTGTAGATTTCAGGATCGCGAGTGGCCGCATAATCATCAGAACAAATGCGTATACTTGCGCGGCATGCCGGTCAGAGTATAACTCACACTCGCACGCCCGTGCACGCAACCCATTGAACACTCGCGCGGCCGCGTGTGACACCAGATGTGGAAAATTTTTATAGTTTTAAAAACGTGTTGGAGATTATTTGGGCTCTCATTTGAAATCATAACAGAAGTGCAATCACTTGCTCTCCCACAAACACACGTCTCCTCATCTTCCTTTCTATCAGTTACAAATTCAAGCCATCCATCTCTCCACCACGTGATCAGCCACGATTTCTTCCACGTTCCACATCTACCCACGTCTCATCAGTGCATTATAAATCTAGGGTTTCTGAGTGGATTGTGCAAAAACGAGTTTGGGGGTATTCTTATCATCGGTTCTTCTTCATTTTTAGTCAAATCATCTGCATTATCTCTGTCAATTGTAAATGGGTCCAAAGAGGGCACGATCTTCTTCTTCCTTATCATCATCTTCCTCTGGCAGTCAAGGGGAGGATATTGTCGGTCATACCAAATTTCTAAGTTTGGAAGCCTAGCAGGAGTATTACAGAATTGTGGCGAAGACGTTTGTCAAGGAGCGCAGTTTCAAACCGGAGGGGCAAGATGGTCAGTTATGTGCCATGATTCGCGAACGAGGCTGGGGTGGATTGACTACCACTCCTACGCCCATTCCGATGAGTATAGCCCAAGAGTTCTACGCCAATGCCAAAGTCACCATGAGCGGTATATCTATGGTTTTGAAATCGATTACAGACCCCCCGCCATCAGAGCCATTTTCAGACTTACTGATACACCACCAACAGGGTCGGCTAATTGGGTCACAGGGGCACATATGGAAACAGACTTGGGCGGTTATTCTTTGAATTGTGCGTGCAGCACGAAGTGGACATCAAAGTTTAAGACGAACCGACCTCACATATTCCCCACCGCAGCGTTGAATTGATATGCCAAGGCATGGAATTTGTTCATATGTGCCAAGCTAGTGCCTTTATCTCATCAACATAAGATCACAGCGGAAAGGGAAATCATTCAATGGGGCATAATCATCGAAAAATATATTGATGTGGGCCATCTCATCCATCAGAATATGCTGCGATATCTGCAGGGAAGCACTACTGGGAGCATTCTGCATGTGTCAGTGGTTGCTATGCTATGTGCTCATCAGGGATGCCATTGGGACAACGAACAAATGCAAAACCCGAGTCAGGATATCACCCACGCCACCATCGCGAAATTTAAGGATTGGGCAGGAGGTGTACCACACCCGCGCGGACGAGGATTTATTCTTCAGCCCACATTTCCAGAGCAACCACAGCAGCCCTCCCAGACAGATGAGGCGGGCCCGTTAGCTCATGCAGATGCAGCCATTGGGGATCGACAGCTCCGAAGGTTGGAGCGAAAAGTCAACACCATGTACGATAATTTTTTGGCATTTGCAATGGGTTTGACGAGGTCCTTGGCAGGCGTTTGCCAAAGAGAGGAACAATGCTAGAGTGGCCTCGATTCCGGGACAAATTGCACCATATCCACCACCAGATTCACCACCCGAGGAGGGTGGTGCCACTGACCATTAGGGGAGTTCTCTTTAACCCTTTACCTTCATTCATTGGGACAATGAATATTATAAGTTTGGGGGTATTGGGATAGTAGTGTAGTTGCATATAGTTTAGGTTCATATAGTATTTGCATGTTTAGTTTAAATTTTGTATGTTTATGTGTTAGATAAAATTTTTACAGAAAATTTTTAAGTTTTAGTTAGTATTGCTTGTGTTAGTATATGTTTTGTGCATTTTATGTGTCGTGCATGTCTCACAAAGTCTAGCTTTATGGAAATTTTTGTCTAGCCGATGATGATAGTGAATTTTGAAGGATTTTGAGTATTTTGGATGACATGAACCTAGTTATAATGTTTTACACGATGAAATTCATAATGCTGTTTAAATGCTTTCGGTTTACACGGACGTGTTCACACTCACTTGTAAGTACAAGAATTATGTGTTTCATTACTTGATAGAAAATGTAGTTTTAAAAAGAGAAAAATGTGGAAAGTGAACTTAGACTGTATAAATCATTAATATTCAAACTTTGGGAAAACATGGGTATGCTATGTATAAAAAAAACAAATAGCAATAACGTGGCTAGTCTTATTTCGGGGCCCTGGCTACTTGAGTAAGTACGCCCGAGGGGATTGTCTCTACACCTAGCGCCCTAAGGTCTTTCATGGTCTGGGAGTCGTTGGTTGAAAGCTCGCTAAGGGGTAGCAGTGTTGCCTAATGGAATAAGGCATTGCACAGTCATGTGAAGAAATAATAATAAAAAAAGGTAAATAGAAATAAATACCGCATGAAAGAGCGAAAATCGCCCTCGTGGGTAGTAATAAAGCAGTTAAGCCCATTCTTGAACCTTAGTTTGTCTTGATATATTGGAACAATCTTTGTTGCATAAGTATACATGAGTCTTGATTTAGGCTGTAATTTTTTGTTTTGAGCAGTTTAGTATATGTATTCTTTGCTAAATCAAGTTTTGGTGAACACCACACACACACACAACATCTTTATAGCATTTATGAATTATCTGAGTGTATGATATTATGCCTATAGTTTGGTTTGAAGTTGTATTCTTGAATCTGGATAATTCGCTGAGGCATTTTTGGACTGAAATTCTGTTATAGCTGGAACCATGTGAGACTCATTTGCATCATGATTTAGTAGCATAGCATGTAGTTGCATTTTCTGTGTTTTAGGTTGTATGCATTGCTTGAGGGCAAGCAATAGTTCAAGTTTGGGGGTATTTGATAAGTGAGTTTTATACCTACTTATTGGATATCAATTCACGCGAACTATGTCCATCTCAAATACATTTTAGTGTGTTTTTAGTTGCATTTCATGTTAGTTCGCATTGCATGTACTGAGAACTCCTTTGGTGTAAAAGTGCAGGATATGACATAATTTGGCAATGGTGAGTGGCATGTGATCAATGAAGGCACAACATGAGGATAAAGTGGAGCAAGGAAACCAAGCATGAGTGGACAAAGGAATGAGCAGCATGAAAGGAGTGAGCAGCAGAACAAATCGAGAGCAAGCAGCAGAACCGAATTCCGATTTGCAGAAGCCAGCAAGAACTATATCGAAGTCAACACGCGCTTTGCGCTGCGATCATTTGGGATTACAGACTTGACACACGCGCGCTTGCATGAGAAATACTAAGGAGGCCTTGGCGCTGCCGCCGCTGATGCTGGCTCTTGACTTGTTTTAATTTAATTTTAAAATTTTAAGGGTTGTAATTAATTAAAACAATTCTGACTGGTGTCAGACGTATCATTGAGTAGTTTTTATGTGTTTTTCATATTGGAACTAGGGTTTTGACACTTTGGGAGATTTCCAACGTAGAACTAAGCCTAAACTTCTTATTTTCTATTTCTTCTTTGGATTTTCAATCATTGTGGTAGACTACTGTTTCTATGCTGGATTTTAATGCGGAATTGAATGTTACCATTAGATTGTAATCAGTAATTGGGTTTGATCGATTCTATCCTCTCATTTTCAATTGTTTGTTTATTGTCCATGTATTGCTTTGCTCCCATAATGGCTTTTGGTTCAGTCATGAACTAAACTCCATTATGGGATTCTGATGGATTTTAATATGTATTTTAATTGCATGCTTGACTGCTGGATTGTTTTACATATTATAAGGAATTTCTATCATGGTTGATTTGCATGCATGAATGATTGATCACCATTCGTTTTAAGTGCTTGTATGGAATTAAAAAATAACATACGAGTATGGATTGTAATCATGATAGCATGCTTATATGGGGCTGTTTTGCATGGTTTTGTATTTTGTGAATCAGATAGACATATACTGTTTCACCGCATAAGTTAAATAAGGGCTTGTGCTTAAATTCAATATGGTTGCAATTTCACATAGACATATAGTGATTTTAGTTATATTGATGATTACATAGACATATGGTGTCTATTGCATGTGGATGCTGTGTAAGTAGGTCATAGTACATTGAAAAATGGCTATATCTATATTAGTGCTCTTGGCTACTTTCCTGTGATATGTGAACAATCTTGCTAGATGGTAGTAATTAGATGAAGTATTAAATGAAGTTAGGATCCCATTATTTCCAGATTTGATTTATTTCATTATTATTCTTATTTTAGTGTTATTTGATTTTAAAGTAATTTTCAATCATAATCATAATTATTAGTTTAAGCATATAAAAATAGTGATAGAGTTGATGCATAATAATTTGATTTAGCAACTTTCCCTGTGGATCGATGCTCGACTTACTCTGTATTACTTGTTAACGCATGCATACTTGCATGAGTTAGAGCTCTTTTGTTAAAACTAAAAAAGAGGCAACATGCCTATAGACTCGCCTTACTGCCAAGTATGTCTCGTGTTCATAACGTTTTTCACATATCTATGTTACGTAAACTTGTGGAAGACCCGAACCACATTATTGAATTAGAACCAGATGAGATAACAGAAGATTTAACGTATGAAGAGGTACCTGTTAAAATCTTGGATAAGAAGGAGCATATTTTACCCTCAAAGGTTATACCTCAAGTCATAGTTTTGTGGAAAAACCATGATGTAACACCCCTTTTCCGAAATAGAAAGAGAGGTTACTCAAAACACAACAAAACTAAAGAATATATAACAAGGCTCTAAACCACAAAAGGATAATCTCATACTGATTAAATGTTTTAAGATAAACCATAATAAATGCCAACTCTAAACAAATCAATGTATTATAGTTTAACAAAATATATCAAAATCATTGGATAAAAGAGAGCTCTCGTCACACTTGCCCTTGATCCCCTTGATTACCTGCCGGAAGAAAAACACAGCATGAGCCAAATGCCCAGTACGGATATAGAATAAAAGAATGATGAAACGAAATAACTAACACAATTTAATTAACTGAACTGAAACGAACAAAACTAACACAACAAAATAATAGGCTGAATCAAATGGTTGGGTGTTATTTCATACTGAGCTCAAAATAAATAGTAATATACCTTGCCACACAGGCAATCAAAATAATGCCACACAGGCAATCACACATCGGACTGCGCAATCCAGATGCATGCAAAATCGGAAGGCGTGTTTGGCACAAACATCACCACTCCGCAGAACAGAATAGAACAGAAAACTAGGGTCGACCCATACGCCTCCCACAACAAAACACCAAATGGCCAACGACGCTGTGGACTGATCACACCGCCACGGAAGGTGTCATGCCTCGGTGCCAAGAGGACATGCCTGTGGTACCCCCACAGGTGGTTATAGCTCAGGTATACCCTACAGTATTCTAAGAAAAATATCATGTCACAACACATGCGACACAATATCAACACAAATGGGTTCTAACGTGTACATGTTAGATCGAACGAATCATCAACATAAGTCTCCAAAAATATACTAACATGTACATCACTACAAAAATCGAAATAAATATTAAACATGATAAACAAGTTCAAAGAGTACAAACATGAGTTCTAAATATCAATGCCCCAAAACGAAACTATCACATACATTTAAGAAGGAACAGACATACGAAACAATAACTAACTTCTAAACGAACACAAACGAACAAATTAAAATTAAAAGAATTATCGCTGAAGGAGTACGGAATTCGTACTTAGATTAAGCAATGTAATACCCAAAATTTATATTCCAAATTTACTCCTTAAATTCCCTTCGTTCGATCTAATAAAAATAATAATAATACAATTATAAGTTACATAATAATTATAATTTATATTAATATGAAATTAATTCCACCAATTAAATCAATTTTACAAGATAACCCAAATTAAATTATCATTATCTTCTAATCATATATTTTTTATTATTCGATTATTTTTTTTTAACAACTCAAAGAACCTTAATATATTATATATATAATATACTTCATTCATTCATAAAGTAGGCTATCTGCTTTAGACTTTTTTTTTGTCGATATATATATATATATATATATATATATATATATATATATATATATATATACTAGTGATCATTCTAGGTGATTTGAATGAATTAAAATCAACGGGTTTTTTTTTTCTTTATACACATAATCTTTTTATAATTAATTTGAGTTCTTACCTTTGTTAAATAAATCTCTTTCTTCTACAAAGTATAATCTGATTTCTTCTTCCTTTCTTTTTCTCCCTTACGTAATAGTGGTTGCGCCCCTTTTTTTTCTTCTTTTTCAGTTAGTTATCAGAGGTACGTGAGATAGATTAGGGCTTACCTATTTATTTATATAACTGGTGAACTCTCCTAATTTAAATAGAATTTTAATATTACTCACATAAATTAAACCCAATTAATTTTTAAGGCCCAAATTTTACAAATTTAATATCCATCATTATTAATAGTTATTAGCCCACATAACTTAAATGACTAGTTTGACCCAAATAAAAACAAAGTCCATTTAATATGTTTTAAAACAAAATTTATTTTTATTATTTACTACTTTTTTTCGGGTATTACATCACCTACCCCTTAAAAAGGATTCCATCCCCGGAATCAAAAGAATGAACGTACCTAATTATCAAAAAGATGCGGATACTCTGCTCGAATAGACTCCTCCATCTCTGTGACACCCCCAAATCTAGGTACTTCATTCCCACAAGATTTGGTGTTCACTTTCCATTCATACATATCTATCTACCCAAATAAAATAACATTTAACCGTAAATCCTCCCTTTAAAATAGAGTTACATCATTAAATAAGAATCTTCCCAGGTTGTCTAACCTTTAAACATCATATAAGTGCGAAAATAAAATTATTACATCACATCATTATTTAAAAGTCTATGATCATCACAATAAATAAAATTACAAGTCTGCATCACTTGTACATTTTCCCCTTTCCTTTGCTAGTTGAAGGCTCATCTACCTTCTCAACTTTAGCTGCAATGATAATATTTATGCAAGAGTGAGCAAAACAATTGCTCACCGGATATAATAATGAATCAACAGGAGAATAATAATAATAACGCACTATGACGAATAGGCTCACAAAACCTGAATAGTACTCTATCAATGATAATCGTAAAGCCGGAATCCAAAGTATGGAATATATATAAGCGAGGGTCATAAGACCATGAACTATGTCCACAGTTGCAAGTAATCTTTCAACTTCAACTTTAACAGTCATAAGACTATAAGGAGTCCTCGTACTTAGGGGGATCAGCCCTTCGTATAATGTATTGTGCACAAACATTTCAACGTTAAACGTAAATTATCCCCTAATAATAATAGGGTTGTTCATCTCAGTATTTAGAGTACAAGTCCTCACCAAAGAAAGTTTGGTTTGGATAAGCTTTTAAGGGTAATTTAAAGTTTAACGAACATCAACTAGAGGACTAGTTGAATCAATAGTGTTTGACAACACAACAGTTGATCAATAATAACATAATATGGAACAATGAATAAGTGTAAGTGAACTAACTATATCTTAAACTCATGCTTAGAAATAACTACAAAGCATAAGTATTGAATAACAATAAACCTTGCTTGAATAAAAATTAAGCTAGGACTATGAATTATTGAATATACATTAAGTAATAGCCAGCTGAAAATAAAGCTTGCTCATTATGAGAATAGCTTGTGTCAAGTAAATGAAATAAGATGATTCAACATTAGAAATTAGAATTCAAGAAAATTGCTTTCATAGTACATGAAGAACAATAAAGAAACTTGTCTAACAATAAACAAGTTAGAATACATCAATAAATATTAGAATTCAAAACTTGTTCGAATAAAGTTTAAGTCATAGCTAGCTTGTTCAAATAATGATTAGGAATACAAGAATTCGCTTAATGAAAGTTTAAAGTAAGAAACTTGCTCAACGTAAATGTAGAGTTAGAAAACTTGCTCAATGTAAAAAGAAAAGTTTAGAAACTTGCCTCGAGCGTAAGCTATAATATTAAAACTCACATTCACCTATACACATTGTTAAAACCACAACATCTATTAGACATACTAATATTCACTTTTCAATATAACACGCATTTCTAGCTAACTTGTTATTTTAGTACAAGTTTTACATTACCACTTACATTTCAGAAATTCCAAGTGTTGACTTCACAACACTTGTCTAACATTCATTGTGTATTCTAAGTTATCACATAATGCGTTCGTAACTTACTAATCACTTTTACAACTTTGAATTTACAATCCACATAATACGACTCTGTTTAACCTTGTTGTTACATGGTTCTCATATTAACCTAACATTAAGCTAAGTTGCATTGAATGTCCAAAGTCTGCAGAATTAGCAGACTTCTTCTTTGTCGAGATCGGGCCTTTGGGGCGTGCCAGCTAGTTTTACCTTTGGATTGCATGAGCCCACGCCAAGGGGCTGCGAGACCGCGCTACTCACAGATTCCAGTTTTGCAGAACATGGTTACGACACTTTTCTTAAGCCAACTAACACAAATTTCACCCACCAAACAGTAAAATTAACACAAACAATTGATATAAAACTATTACAAACATGTTTGCTAACATATTCAACCAATTAGAACAATTTATCATCAGCTAAAACTAGTTTAATTTCTCAAATTTCATGTTTTTATATGAAAACTCCATTTTTGACATCTCTTGCAAAAGTCATCACTGTAATCTCTATACTTGGCCAAATTACTTCGTTCAAATTATGTTATGCTCGTTTCTTAATGAACTAACATATACAAGACTCAATTTACAGTTTCACATACAGTTTGACCACTAAAATTGGTACTTTTCATGAACCATATGAAAAATACATATACTGTCAAAATTAGCATAAAATTTCTTGTTTTAAAAATAAACTCTAGCATTATAAGCATGTATCATCACAATTACCAAGTATATATCCACAATTCATCAATTTTGATTTCACAGAACACAAACAAACTATGCCGTAAATTCATATATGTATATACATATATATATATATAATACAAAGGTTAGATAAAATACCTTCAAATAGCTTGTAATCCTTGCTAAAATCGCTGGAAATTGCTTAGGTTTTTCTCTCAATCTCCCAAGCTCCTTTCTCAATTCTCGTTGTCAAGCTCTGTTCTCTTCTCTCTTCTCAGTATAGCCAATATAGACTAACTTAAGCGTAAACTAAAAAAACTGATACGGTCTATATAATCATAATACTCACATCAGTTACTAAGAGAAACGTATATATTATAAATATATTATATTTATTATTTAATTTATTTTATTTACTTTATTTAAATTCAAAAAAATAGAAATCCAAAAGCCACAAGGCTTTGTTTGGCAAAACCCTTTAAAATTTAAGGAATTAATATATTTAAGCCTTGTTTGGCTAAAACTAAATTAAACTCCTTTAATTTATTTTAATCAACAATTTTAGTTTATAATTTATAATTACATATTATTTATTTGGATCTCCATATACAACATTAACTAATTAAATTAATCACATACTATATTTTAATTAAATATACCATTTTAGCAAATATCACCAAAATTATAATTTTTATTATGACTTTATTTAATAATTTAATATACCATCTAAATTATTAAATCAACATAACAATATAACATCTTATGTTATATTACAACTCTCTAGATTATAAATTAATTTAATTTGGAAAATTATCTAATAAATTTAGATTCATAAACATTTACTAACAACCATCACATCAATAAAATATTTATTTCATCAATTTCAACAATAAACACATCAAATAAATATTTATATTTTAATAAATATTTAAAATTACAATTTAAAATTTCGGATTGTTACATCCTTCCCTCCTTACAAGGATTCTGTCCCCAGAATCACAATTCAAATAATCAAATCGTCACATTCTTCCCTACTTACAAAGATTTTGTCCCCAGAATTGAAGACACAGACTAAACAAATAACTCAGGGTAATTCTTCATCATATCCGCTTCGAGTTCCCACGTAGCCTCTTCGACTTTGTGGTTCCTCCATATCACCTTCACAGAAGGTATCACTTTATTCCTGAGCACTTGTTCTTTCCTGTCGACTATCTCGATAGGAATCTCTTCATAAGACAAATCTTTACTGAACTGCAACGGTTCATACTCGATCATATGCCTGTAATCGGGTTTATATGGTCACAATATCGAAATATGAAAAACATTGTGCACATGCTCCAATTCTGGAGGTAAAGCTACCTCATAAGCTACTTCTCCCACTCTTTGCAATATCTCGAAAGGTCCAATAAACCTTGGGCTGAGCTTTCCTTTCTTGCCAAAATGAATTTTCCCCTTCCAAGGAAAAACTTTCAGGAACACAAAATTTCCTGCTTCAAAATCACGACTCTGCCTGTGTTGATCAGCATAATTTTTCTATCGATCTGGAGCAGCTACTATTGCCTCTTTTTCAGTTATGATAAAAGAGCTCTAACTTATGCAAGCATACATGTGTCAATAAGTAATACAGAGTAAGTAGAGTATCGATCCCACAGAGAAAGTTGTCAAATTTAAACTAATATGCATCAATTAAATCACTATACTTATATGCTTAAACTAATGACTATATTGGTGAATTACTCTAATTGCATATAACAACTAAAACAAGAATAATAATGGAATAAACCAAGTCTGGAAATAATGGGATCCTAACTTCATTTAATACTTCATCTAATTACCACTATCATGCAAGAATTGTTCACATATCACAGGAAAGTAGCCAAGAGCACTAATAGAGTCATAGCCATTTTTCAATGTACTATGACCTACTTACACAACATCCACAAGCGATAGACTCCATGTAATCATCAATATAACCAAAATCACTATATGTCTATATGAAATTGCAATCATACTAAATTTAAGCACAAGCCCTTATTTTAACTCATACGGTGAAACAGTATATGTCTATCTGGTTCACGAAATACACAAGCCATACAAGCTTGACCCATATATCGTATGCTTATCATGATTACAATCCATACTTGCATGTTCATTGTCAATTCCATACAAGTACTGAAAACGAATGGTGATCAAGCATTCATACATGCAAAACAATCATAATAGAAATCCCATATGATATGTAAAACAGCCCCAACAATCAAGCATGCAATTAGACTATATATTAAAATTCGTTAGAATCCCATAATGGAGTTTAGTTCATGACTGAACCAAAAGCCATTATGGGATCAAAGTTAAACATGGCTAATAAGCAAACAATTGAAAGATGAAGGATAGAAATGATCAAACCCAATTGCTGATTATAATCCACTATTAACATTCCAAATCCTCATATAATTCCAGCAAAATAACAGTAATAATCCATAATGATAGAAAATCCCATGAAGAATTAGAAAAGATGGAGTTTAGGCTTCGTTCTACGTTGGAATCTCTCTTAAGGTGTAAACCCTAGTTCCCAATATGAAAATACGTAAAGAGTAATGAATGATACGTTTGACACCAGTCAGAAATCATTTTTATCCAATCCAACCCTTTTAATTAAAAATTAAAATAAAAGCGATTGATTTGACCTCGGGCGCCAAGCGGGCGGGCGCGCTCCTCCAATGTGTTTCTCGGCGGCACGCGCGACTTGCGATGTCTGTAATGTACGTCGGCCGGTGCTTTTCATGGCGGTATGGCGATCCTCAAGCTTATTCTCTGCGGCCACACGCGACTTGCAATCTGCACTCTGCTTTCTTTACTTATCGAGTGCGGTTCGCATTATTCTTTATTGCTTCTTGAATTGTTATCTTTGTTCATCCTTGTCATGCTTGGTTTCCTTACTCCACTAGATCCTCAAGCCATGTATCCATTAGTTTCATGCCATTAATACCACCAAATTAGGCCATTTCCTGCACTTTTTCACTAAAAGGAGTTTTAAGTTTATGCAATGCAAAATAACATGAAATGCAACTAAAAATATACTACAATGTACTTGAGATGGGCATACTTCGCATGAATTGATATCCAATAAGTAGGTGTAAAACCCACTTATCAAATACCCCCAAACTTGAACTATTGCTTGCCCTCAAGCAATGCATGCTAAATAACAATGAAAATGCAAAAGCACTACTATGCAACTAAATTACTATGCCAACTGGTCTCACATTGTTCCAACTCTAACAGAATTTCAGTCCAAATTGCCTCAGTGAATTGTCCAGATTCAAGAATACAGATTCGAACTAAACTATAGTCATAATATCATACACTCAGATAATTCATAAATGCTATAGAGATGCTGTGTGTGTATGTGTGTTGTGTTCACCAAAACTTGACTTAAGCAAAGAATACACATGCTACACTGCTCAAAACAAAAAATTATAGCCTAAATCAAGACTCATGTATACTTATGCAACGAAGACTGTTCCAACATATCAAAACAAACTAAGATTAAACAATGGGCTTAACTGCTTTATTGCTGCCCACGAGGGTGAATTTTTGCTCTTTTCTGCGGTGTTTATTACTATTTTTTTTTTTTCTTTTTTTTTTCACATGACTGTGCAATGTCTTATTCCATTAGGAACACTGCTACCCCTTAGCGAGCTTTCAACCAATGACTCCCAGACCATGAAAGACCTTAGGGCGCTAGGTGTAGAGACAATCCCCTCGGGCATACTTACTTAAGTAGCCAGGGCCCCGAAATAAGACTAGCCACGTTATTGCTATTTTTTTTTTATACATAGCATACCCATGTTTTCCCAAAGTTTGAAAGTCAATGTTTTACAAGTCTACATCTATGTTCCACATATTTCTCTTTTTAACACTACATTTTCTATCGAGCAATGCAACATATCATTCTTATGCCTACATGTGATTATGAACACATTCGTGCAAACCGAAAGCATTAAAACAGAAATACGAATTTCATCGTGTAAAACATTATATCTTAGCTCATGTTATCCAAAATACTCACGAATCTTTCAAAATTCACTATCATCATTGGCTAAACAAAATTTCCATAAAGCTACACTTTGTGAGACATGCAAACTAAAACATACTAGCACAAACAATAATACTAAAACAAAAAATAAAAAATTTCTAACACATAAACAAATAAACTAACATGCAACATGACAAATACATGCAAAATTTTAAACTAATCCTGCAAAAACTACATGCAACTATCCTACTACCCCAATACCCCTAAACTTATAATATTCAATGCCCCATTGAATGAAGGTAAAGGGAAAAGAAAACTCCCTTAATGATCAGTGGTACCACCCTCCTCGGGTGGTGAATCTGGTGGTGGATATGGCACTGCTGTCCCAAACTGAGACCACTCTAGCATCGTTCCTTGCTGTGCAAAAGCCTCGGCCAAGGCCCTCATGAGACCCGTAGCAAACGCTCCAAAATTATCGTATATGGCATCAACCCTTTGCTTTAACCTGCGGAGCTATCGATCACCATGGGCAACAGGTGCTTGCGTGGATGGGCCTACCTCATCTGTTTGAGTGGGCTGCGGTGGTGGCGCTGAAAATGTGGGTCGAAGAATAAATCCTTGTCTGCGCGGGTCTGGGTCACCTCCTGACCACTCCTTGAATTTTGCAATGGTGGCATGAGTGATGTCCTGACTTGGGTTCAACATCTGTTCATTGTCCCAATGACAACCCTGATGAGCACACAACATAGCTACTACTGACGCGTGTTGAATGCTACCTGTAGTGCCTCCCCGCAGATACCGTAATATATTTTGATTGATAAGATGGCCTACATCAATATATTTACCGGTGATTATGCCCCATAAAA